>CM076571.1:302460440-302837031 GCA_034641835.2 Pinus albicaulis
GACGATTATTAATTCTGTTATATTCCAACATCCACAACTGAGGTGTCATTCTTCGTGGTTTTAATCTAGTTTCTTCTTTATCATTGAAAAGATGTTTTTCAGTAGTACGATATTTATGGTTCCTAGGGAGGAAGTTCCTAAACTCATCAAACACCATCTTTTTTAAGTCTGGCGAATGACGATACTTCATCTTAGGGCCACAAACTGGACATGCAAATCTACCCTTTGTTTGAAGACCTGCAATAGATGGATCAATAACAATTAATATACTATGAGATCATTTTTAAAACATGAAATATGGTATATCTAATTTAGATAATTATGTATCATATTAAAGTGCAATGAAATATTACATTGTTGGGAAAAATACTGAGAGGGGGGGGTGAATCAGTATTTACTGCATAATCAAATCTTTTTACTTTTTCTTGCTTCTAAAACCCATACGCTACTTTCCTTCAGTAAACTAGCGTATATACGCGGATCCCCTTTATGAAACTAGCGTATACACAGAGATCTAGATCTGTCATTAAATCTTCACTTATATTATTCCATCATTCATCCATCAGATGTTCAATAAACAGTAAACATGTGCAGTAAGAACAGACTAAACCATCACACAAAGCATCACACATGAACACCAGGATTTTTAGGTGGAAACCCAAATCGGGAGAAAACCACCGCTGCAGTTGCTCAGCCTTCAATATTTTATTATAGAGAAACATCTTACAACATATGTGCTGGCGCAGACTTGACCAGCACGCAGGCACCCACCTGCGCTCGTTTACCAGCCTCTCCTGGAAGGGAGCTCCAACCCCCTGACTCGTTTACCAGCCTCTCCTGGAAGGGAGCCACGACCCCCCGATCTCGTTTACCAGCCTCACCTGGAAGGGAGCTACAACCCCCTGACTGAAGGCTACAACCTTCAGCACCACCTTGGACCACGTTTCATCAATTTTCACACTGGATCCAACAACTTCAATAGAACACCACTTGCATGCCACATTTCATCATATTTCCAGACTAGACCCTTTCCAAACTTTTAAGCACAAACATTCATCACCAACAGATACTTAACAACACAGATCATATAGCAGAAACACAGCAGAACAGATCAGATATTTCATACCCTTTGCTTTAGCAAACCCTATACGCGCTTTCACTTCGCTGATGTCGCGTATATACGCGCTTCCATCCACACAAACCAGCGTATACCTCAGTGTATATTTTATTGCGCATACGCGCTTTCGCCGGGTCACAGATGGCGCGCTTCCCTCCAAGGAGAAGTAGCGTATATCTTCAATCATTACGAAAGATACTTCATCGACGATATCTGGGCCTATCTACTCCTTTGTTTCGTACAGATGTTCGCTCAGATGCTCGCCTTTATCACGCATCTAAGCCTTCCATAATCAGATCTAGCAAATACGTATACATATCAGATCTAGATATCGCGCTTCATCATCTCTTCATGGGTGCATCATAGATTCAGATCTATCATCAAACCTTTACCCTTTCCATATAGATATACTGCAGAAGTATTCATTCAAGCTCGTACATCTTGCACCCACACTCATGATTCGCACAATGAATTTCTTCTCCTTATATAGGTTTATTTTTCAATACCACGGGCCAAAGAAATACCATGAGCCTTCAATACCACGGGCCAAAGAAATACCATGAGCCTTCAATACCACGAGCCAAATCAATACCATGAGTCTTCAATACCACGGGCCCCTGTTTTTGCACTTTTTGAGCGCTTTTGCCCATACGCAACTTGGCACGTACTTAACCGCGTGCATACACGACTTCCCCTAGACATACCCGCGTATGCCTTGAAACATACTCTTTTCATCATGGATTTAGTACATGCTGAGTTCCTTTCTTCACTGCCTTCTGTTCACACTGTAGATACATCATATTTAGCTCATCAAGAACATATTCTAGCAAGCACAACTTCATCAAGTAAGTTGTCATCATCTTCATCAAATGGGTTGCCATTTAAGGACAACATTCAGCACCATATTGTCAACAAGCATCATATCACAGCAGATTTACATCATTTACTAAGTCCATCAAGTCAAGCATAACTTCATCAGGTGGATTGCCATCAAGGACAACACATGTCAACAGTCAAATGTCTTCATCTTCATTCAGTGGGTTGCCATCAAGGACAACATCCTGCATCATATTTCCAACAATCTCCCCCTTTGGACTTGATGGCAACCATGATGGTGTTTGGTTACCACAATAGATAGATACATTAAGAATACAATGACACCATGTCATTCTCCCTATTTTCCATGTCACTCTCTCCATTTTTGGCATCATTCAAACACCATGTCACTCTCCCCCTTTGACATCAAGGGCAAAGGGCCTTCATTCAAACACCATGTCACTCTCCCCCTTTGACATCAAGGGCAACGGGCGGATCAAAACCAACACACTCACCCCCTTTTCTCCTCATGTAGAAGAAGCGTTCTGCAGATCTGATGTATACTGAAGTGACCAAACTCCCCCTGAGTTCATGTTGAATCTTCAAACATATTTTCAATGAAGTACATGACTCTATGAAGTTCCTATCACCAAAAGACTCATACTTACATCAAATATCCAACCAAGTGGATTTACATGTAAGACTCTAGTACCCAACCAAGTGGGTTTACATATTTGACTCAGCTACTCAATCAAGTGAGTTTACAACATTTGACTCAGCTACCCAACCAAGTGGGTTTACAACATTTGACAAGTCCTTACATGACTGAATATTACAAGATTTACATCATGGGTCTCAACATGACCTTTTCATCAAATTACATATAGCTTTTAAGACCAACACCAGAAAGTCCTCAAGAAAGAGAACATATTTCAGAACCATCATAATGCCAACACTGCATTATAGTCAGCAAAGCTAATGCTCCCCCTGAATCTGTGCAACCAAGCAATCTTTCCAAATGACTAAGGCTCCCCCTTAGTTTGTGCATCCTGAAAACTTTCACCAACAAATCATCAAGGCATCTTCATCAAAACATTAGAAACAGAAATATGAGAACTGGAACACCACCAGAGATACCAAATAGTATCAGAGATTCCAAACATCACTGCAGCTGTGCTGAAGAGTGCTGAACCAACCAAAAATTGTCAGCAACCAAACATACGCAGTGTTCTGTGCAGGAACTCGCGTATATACGCGACTGTGTTTCAGGAAACCCGCGTATCCCAAGCCATCTTCTAAATTTCAACTAAATCTGATTCTCTGTGAGGCAAAGACAGTGTTCAGCTTCTTTTGAATGCTTCCCTGGACTACAGATAGATAGAACAATGTAGTTGTGTCTTCAAGCGTCATCCAATGGTTGTAGCAAAGGCACATTAGTAACCAAGCCTTCAGATTCTTTGCAACATCAATACAATCTTTCCAAGAAAGTTTATCATACCAGAACAAAAACTTCTCATAAGTGTCAAGCAATCATTCATGTGGTCCACCACCATCCTACATCACCATGACCTTTAAGATTTAACATGAAGTAACATATTTAGGAACAGATCTTAGCCATAGTAACGACTATGCATGAACTATTCTTATCTCTGAATCATAATACTTCCAATTTTATCCAACAGATAAACTTCAGCAAGCAGTAAACATAGTTCATTCAACATCTCATCATCATAAACCATGTACCAAGCCATCATCATTTGAGCACGAGTATCATAATAACCAAGAATAAGCAATCATATTGCCATCAATGCAATCATTAGAATTCAACCTGCTACTCCCCCTGGACTAGTGCTCCTTCTTAATTTGTGCAACCTGAAAATGTTCATCAGCAATTCATCAGCAACAATCTCTGCATGAACTGCCCTTATCTCCGAATTATAGAACTTTCATCTCAACAATGAATCCTCTTCATCAACAAGCAAACAGGCTTCATCCATAATCTTCGACACAAGAACCCATGTATCATTTCATTATCATGAGTATAACCAGAATGATGTTAACATTGCAATCATTAGCAGTCAGACTGATGCTCCCCCTGGACCTCTGCTCCAGATCTTCAGCTATTAGATAAATTTTCTTATCATCAATGCATACGCGACTGTGTTTGAAGAAACTCGTGTGTATACGCAACTTTTGTTAATATAACCCGCGTATGGAAAGTGAAGCATAGAAAATTTTCATCTTCCTTCATTTCCTCCTGAGTTTGTACCTCCTGGACCTGTCCTTTCCACATCATATGCGCTGTCAGAAATACATATAACCAGAATAAGCAAATCAACCATGAGATTCATCATGCATTGCTCCCCTTGTGACGATACATTACTAAATCTCATAATGTATCCCACATCATTCCTGCAGTCAATCAGAGAAGTAAGCTTCCAGAAGCGGATGACTGCAGTAGGGTCTGAATTCCCTACGTTTCTGATCGGTCCTCCTTCTTTTTCCAAATTTGCTTGAGCTTTCCAACCGTGTGCTGAAAATTGCCCACTTTCCCAGATCTGTTCATCCTGCATTCTTTTTCTACATGTCCATACTTGTTACAAGCATAACATCTCATGTGGCCAGAGAAATAAACATAAGAATCATAATGAGTATTTCTATTCTTCCTCCTTTTACAATCAGCTGCTTTATTTCCATACTTGTTACATGAAAAACAATATCCTTTGAAGAAACCAGAGTACCTTTCTATGTAGGAACTGTTTGATTGAGGCTGAAATGATCTGCTCCTGCAATTTGCTGCAACATGCCCATAATTATGACATTTGAAACATTCAACATTATTGAATGATTTCCTTTGAGATTTCATCATTGTTGATTGACCTTTTGTCTCTTTCAACACTTCAGGTTTTGCATTGACTACCTCTGAATTTTTAGCACTACCTTGTGAGCTAGATTCACCTTTAATAGTTTCATGGAAACCAAGACCATGTTTGATAGCAGGAGACCTTTGATTACTCAGAATATTGTCCAAGATATTAGTACTATCATGAAACCTTAAAAGTTTAACCTTTTCTTCTAATTTACCTTTGATAATATTTACCTCAACCTCCAAGTCTTGACATTGCTTTGTCATGCTTTCTTCTTTCCTTCTTCCATCTTCTACTTGATCCTTCAGATTTAGGATCTCTTCTTTCAACCAATTTTCGTTTACTTCACATGTTTGTTGCAGCTCTACATTCTTCTTCTTTGATGCTTTGAGATCTTCTTTCAGAGATATGTTTTCTGCTTCAAGTCCTGCATTCTTCTTATTTGATTTATCCAGGTCTTCTTTGAGGGAAATGATTTCTGCTTCAAGTCCTTCCTTTTCAAATGATTGTATAGGTTCCTCACTCTTCTTACTTGATGCTTCAAGTTTTGCTTGTAGAGAGATGATTTCAGCTTCAAGACTTTTATTCTTCCTCTTTGATTTTTCCAGACCTGTTTTTAGAGAACCGTTTTCTGCTTCAAGTCCTTCATTCTTCTTATTTGCTTCTTCAAGTTCTGCTTGCAGAGAGATGATTCTAGCTTGATATCCCTTAATTCGACTGCGTACATCATCAAACATCCTTTTCAGTCTAAATACCAAAGCTTTGGAGGCAGTGTCCTTCTCATTAAATATTCTTTGTTGGTCTTTGATAACCTTCTTTAAATCCACAACATTACTTTCACTATCTACATCATTGCTTGCACAGATAAGATTACAAGGATCACTATCAGATTCATCTTTGTCAACTTCTGCTGTACCGGTTTTCTGAGACATCTCCTTACTTTGAGTATTTTGCTTCTTTGCCATGAGTACTTGTAGAGCTTGGTCAGAATATTCTTCGGCTTCTTCTAGGTTGATAGCATATTCTTCACTATTGTTTGTACCACTAAGATCATGCAAAGGATGACCCCAATCACTATCTGATTCATCTTCTTTGATTTCTGGTATCCATGTTCTATGAAATATCTCCTTTCTCCGAGTGGGCTTCTTCTTTTGCTTCTTTCCCATTATGACGGATCTCCTTCAAGCGATCAAGCTTCTGCAGAAGGACCACGCTCTGATACCAATTGTTGGGAAAAATACTGAGAGGGGGGGGTGAATCAGTATTTATTGCATAATCAAATCTTTTTACTTTTTCATTCCTTAAAACCCATACGCTACTTTCCTTCAGTAAACTAGCGTATATACGCGGATCCCCTTTATGAAACTAGCGTATACACAGAGATCTAGATCTGTCATTAAATCTTCACTTATGTTATTCCATCATTCATTCATCAGATGTTCAATAAACAAGAAACATGTGCAGTAAGAACAGAATAAACCATCACACAAAGCATCACACATGAACACCAGGATTTTTAGGTGGAAACCCAAATCGAGAGAAAACCACCGCTGCAGTTGCTCAGCCTTCAATATTTTATTATATAGAAAACATCTTACAACATATGTGCTGGCGCAGACTTGACCAGCATGCAGGCACCCACCTGCGCTCGTTTACCAGCCTCTCCTGGAAGGGAGCTCCAACCCCCGACTCGTTTATCAAATTCCTTCTCCCAAGGGAGCTACGACCGATCTCGTTTACCACCTCACTCCGGAAGGGATGTACAACCCTTTGACTCACTACAACCTTCAAGACCCACTCTTGACCACGCTTCATCAATTTTAACACTGGATCCAACAACTTCAATAGAACACCACTTGCAGGCCACATTTCATCATATTTCCAGACCGGACCCTTTCCAAACTTTTAAGCACAAACATTCATCACCAACAGATACTTAACAACACAGATCAGATAGCATAAACATATCAGAACAGCTCAGATATTTCATACCCTTTGTCAGTTAACCTATACGTGCTTTCACTACTGAGTCGCGTATATACGCTTCCGCTCCACACAAACTGGGGCCGTATACCTCGTTGTGTATATTTTATTGCGTGATACGCGTTTCGCCGGGTTGCGTATATACGTCAGCTCTTTGTCGAAGTAGCGATATATCTTCAATCATAACAGCAAAGATACTTCCCTCAAGAGATATTCAGATCTACCCTTTTGCTTCAGACAGATGTTCGCCTAGATGCTCGCCTTATCACAGATCTAAGCCTTCCATAATCAGATCTAGCAAATACAGATACATATCAGATCTAGATTTCCCGCTTCATCATCTCTTCATGGGTGCATCATAGATTCAGATCTATCATCAAACCTTTACCCTTTCCATATAGATATACTTCACAGAGAAGTATTCATTCAAGCTCAGACATCTTGCACCCTCACTCATGATTTGCACAATGAATTTCTTCTCCTTATATAGGTTTATCCTTTTTCAATACCACGAGCCAAAGCAATACCATGAGCCTTCAATACCATGGGCCAAATCAATACCATGAGCCTTCAATACCACGAGCCAAATCAATACCATGAGTCTTCAATACCATGGGCCCCTGTTTTTGCACTTTTTGAGCGCTTTTGCCCATACGCAACTTGGCACGTACTTAACCGCGTGCATACGCGACTTCCCCTAGACATACCCGCGTATGCCTTGAAACATACTCTTTTCATCATGGATTTAGTACATGCTGAGTTCCTTTCTCCACTGCCTTCTGTTCACACTGTAGATACATCATATTTAGCTCATCAAGAACATATTATAGCAAGCACAACTTCATCAAGTAAGTTGTCATCATCTTCATCAAATGGGTTGCCATTTAAGGACAACATTCAGCACCATATTGTCAACAAGCATCATATCACATCAGATTTACATCATTTACTAAGTCCATCAAGTCAAGCATAACTTCATCAGGTGGATTGCCATCAAGGACAACACATGTCAACAGTCAAATGTCTTCATCTTCATTCAGTGGGTTGCCATCAAGGACAACATCCTGCATCATATTTCCAACATACATACCACAAACATGTGTTACTCCTGGGGCATCATGAATTGTCCATACAAGCATTCCACGACATTGAAAACTCTTCGGTCAAAGCAATACCATGAGCCTTCAATACCACGAGCCTTCAATACCACGAGCCAAATCAATACCATGAGTCTTCAATACCACGGGCCCCTGTTTTTTCACTTTTTGAGCGCTTTTGCCCATACGCGACTTATCACTTCTTTCCCGCGTGCATACGCGACTTCCCCTAGACATATCCGCGTATGCATAGAGACATACTCTTTTCATCATACTTTGAGCACATTCTGAATTCCTTTCTTCATTGCCTTCTGTACACACTATAGATACATCATATTTTCTTCATCAAGAACATATTCTATCAAGCACACCTTCATCAAGTAAGTTGCCATCTTCTTCATCAAGTGAGTTGCCATTCAATGACAACACTCAGCGCCATATTGCTAACAAAAATCATATCACATCAGACACTTAGCATCATATTGCTAACAAACATCATATCACATTAGATTTACATACAACAGTACCCTAAGACAAGAAAGGATGAAGATTTTCCTTTTAGGTCTTCCATGCTTTGTAACTAATGCACTGACAGTTCTAAGAGCTTTTTGTCAAAATAATGACTTTTATGGGCTTGATGTGTAGTAGGAAATGCTATGGGAACTCGTCCTTTCTTAAGAAAAGAACATTCTGCTGATATGAAAGCACTGATGTAACTTTGGTGTGTGATTTAGGCTTCATTAAGCCTTCTTGATCATCTTCGGTCTTTGAACTGTATCCTTTGTGTCTGTAACTATGGATTAGGCCTCTTAGTTTTCAATATTATACACTAATCTTCTTTAATTCTTCACTTGATACTCTTTTCCGCTGCTTATGATTGTATTTGTGAATATACAGGTTATGGAAGGCACTGGAGGGTTTGAATCAGGGTCAATGACACTAATCTTTCAATAAAATGTGCTTTAAACTCTCCAGGGATGTCTCCTTTGTGATATTTGGCTCTGGAAATGACTCTCTACACTCTAAATCACCCTGACTATGACTGCAGAGATAGTATGGCTTTATCGCCCTTTGAAAACCTGAAAAACACAATAAAATCATTAAACAAAAACCTGTGGGAGTGAGAGGAACTAATTCGGAGGCTCTCGGGAATGGAGGAGCAGTAACGAAAAATGTGAGTGTAGCAGGAAAACGGGTGAAAAACCATGTCGAAGGCTGAAAAACTGGTTAGATGAGAGCTTGGGGTGAGGTGAGTTATGGACTGTTGGATCTATGGATCAGACGGCTGAGATTGAAAGGGAAAGCAGAGTTTTGAATGGGGTAAGTGAATGAGCGGATAGATGTGAGCCATTGGATCTGTAGGAATGGACGACAAAGATCCAATCGACAGATCGCGGAATAGTGAAAAGGGGAAAGGAAAAGGTGAAGTGCGATTAGATCTTGACCATTGGTTCTTGTGGATTCAACAGTCAGGATCAAATCACAAAATCGGACTATCGGAGGAACGAAAAGGGAAGACTTTGGATTTGCAATGTGCGATTAAGCGCCAGCCGTCCGATCTGAAATATGATTGACGATCAGGATTTAATCGGTAGGGTGAAGATGGAGGGTTATGGGCGGAGCGCAATAAGATCTTGACCGTTGGTTCTTGTGGATTCAATGGTCCAGATCAAATCGGCGGATCGACATCGGAGGAGGCAAGTAAAAACAGAAAAGGTAAATTGTGATTTGCCGATTTTGTGATGGAGCACAGGCCGTTGGATCAGAAGGATGATCAACAGTGGAAATTCAATCGGAGGTCGCACAGGTGGAGGGAAACATTGACGGGTGGGTGCAATGTGCTTGAGCACTGACCATTGGATCTGAAAAGATCGACGGTGGAGATTGAAGCAGATGTCAGGCAGAGAAATTCTCGTTGCATCGGAAAATTTGGAAGAACAAAGGAAAAGATGGTAAAGAATGCTCTGATTGTGATTAGCGATAAGGGCTTACGAGAGGAGCGTGATGGATCCTGGATATTGGTTCTTATGGATTCAACGGTCCAGATGTAATCGCGGGATCGACATCGGAGGAGGCAAGGAAAAGGGAACACATAAACAAAAATCCCTGATTGTGATTTTCGATTAGGCCTTAGCACTTGGTTGTAAGCATGGGTTATATGGAGAATCAGGGGCTAGGGCTAAGGCCAAAAGGGGCTTAGGGCCTTATAGAGAAATGAAGGTTTTTGGGCCAAAATGATGCTTTTCCAGAGGAATTTGGAGGTTCTGATAAGGGTAAAGGGGGAATTTTAAACCTCACAAAGGGCAGTATATGGTCTAAAAGGGAGTTTGGGAAGATTTAGAGGGTGAAATGAAGGGTTTTGTGGGATTTTGAAAGGGAAAAAGGTGGTGAAAATGGAGGCTTTGTGAGAGTGAAATGCAGAAAATGGAGGCATTTTTAAAAGCAGTTTCTTTCACAAATAGTGAAGCTCATCAAATGGAAACAACAGTGAATATTTATTCAAAGGATAGAGGACACATGAAGGCTTCAAGAATGATAGATTTACAAAGGAAATGTTTCTCTTGAAGACTTAGAAACATATTTAGCCACATGTTTTCTATGTCAAAATTTTATAGGTGGCTAACAGCATCCACACAAGAAACATAGATGAATTTGCGCAGTGGAAGTAGGGATATGATGATCCCATCTATTATGCACATGAGGATGATCCATGAGACATAATTATCTTTAGGTAAACCCCCTGGGAGACCACTTGATTCATATTTGGTGAAATGTGTCTCACATCTTCATGCTCCATTCATAGATCCAAAAGGGAAGGGAGCATTAGAAGACCACAATACAGTGCTGAAAGTGTTGGGTAACCTCAAGAAGGAGGGATATATTCTTCCACTATCACCGTTGTCCAATCTCTCATATCATACTGTGTTCAGAAAAAAAGCTGCAAGATTGGAGGATGACACCATCATGGGGCAAGGAGGGCAGTCCTTGCCTATGGAGACTCAGAAGATGATCTCACTTAGAGAGAAATTTTCCATACATGATAGAGGATGGTGGCCACACATGCATAATTTGAAAATACCAAGGATTTTTTGGATAGATGATAGCATTCCATGGGAGACTAACTTCCAAGAACCTCCATCTTCATTTGAGCATGTGCATATGCAAGAAGGGCAGCAAGGAGGAAATAGAAACCTTCCATAATATACCTTTGGCATGGGAGATGTCAAGGATGAGAAGCATGGAAGGGATGAACTTGCAATATATACCTTTGGCATGGGATCTATCAAGGAGGAGAATAGCCATGTGACAAAAATTTATGTCGATAGATCATCATCGCTATCACTATGGGAGGTTGATCCATATTGGAAATCCCAATTGTTGGTGGATTATTCCAAGGATCTTTACACATGCATGATACTTGATGACCAGCTACATGAAGAGGGCTACTTAGTCCAAGAAGGAATCATCTATTATCATGGTAGGATCTTCTTTTCTAGAGCCTCCAATCTTAAGGAGAAGTTACTACAAAGGGCCTATGAAGAGTTTTGTTTTAGCAACACATATTCCATGAGATTCTACCACATCATCATGAGGAGCTATACTTGGAAAGGCTTCGGGAGAGGACTATATCAGAATTTTCAAAGATGCATGTACCATGTGGAGATGGGGCAGAAACATAACTCTAAGGAAGAGTTAATTCAGCCATCTCTTTCTCTTTTTGAGGAAGGGGACAAATCTATGCACCACTCCATTTGTTTGAGGAGAAATTTTGGTGAGAAATATTCTCATGTAAATAATGTTTCGTTTGATTATTGTTTGCATTATTTCACCATTTATATGCAGGCCATGACTCCAAGGAGGAGTATTGTACCTTATAAACTTCATGGGAAACTTTGGGCCACAAAATTTTCTGAACATGGCCACTTCCTTGGAGAACAAAGGGAGATTTTGTTTCATGATGGGTGCATTCCTAAAGCACCAAATATATCTCACACTTTCAGCCATAGTGAGATGACATGGGCAGCAAACAAGTGGTGGGGAAACCACTTAACACATCATGATCTGAGGCAGTTATGAGATGCACTGCGCTGGTTCCACATATGGGACTATGACCCACCTCCATATGAAAAATTTTATGTTTGTATGTATGTAATTTTGATCCCATACATTGATGATGTAATTTTTCTTTTTATGGGAATTTATGGAGGTATGTATGTGCCCTATGGGATAGAGATTCTCCATGTATCTTATGCTACATGTTTTAGGGAGAACATTGGGAAAACCATGTTTCTTTCATTTGATTTATTGTCTCCTTATGGGATCAGTTACTTACATCTCATGTGAACTTTGGAGGAGAAATTCATGGAGGGTTGGAATGGTGAACACTTAGCTTATGGAGGAAGCTTATCACATGTTGGTGTCACCAATGGAGGAGGAGAAGAGTTCCAGCACTCACCTTATCAATTGCTTGAGGAAAAGCAACATTTTGGAGGGGAGGACTGTGATATTCCCAATTAGTCACGAGCTAGTTGGAATATTCATTTTGTTTTATTAATTTTTTTAAAGAATAAAAGAGCAAAGGAGGTCCATAATACTCCTTAATAATGAATAAATCAATGCGAAATGTAAAAAGGCTAAATATTTGCTGCTAAATCAAGCAGCCTTAGGTGTGAAAGGGGTTGGACATTTTGACTGGGTCAACCTTGACCAAATCTATAGCGTTGTCATGGAGGAGTGGCCATCAATGAGGCAAAACGTATTTTTAGATGGAGATGCCTTGTGTGAAAGAAGTGATTTCATTAGAAGTGGTTTCGGGTTTTCAAGCTCTTAACTTATAAAAGGAAGAGGATGGCAACATTAGAAGGTTGTTGATGAACATTATATTTCTGAATATATTTTCTATTTATACATATATCTTTCTCTTGTTGTTTAGTTGAGAATGAATGTTGTTTATCATTGGGTGTTATTTGTCGGGAATCCCACCTCTTCCCATTGAGTAGCTCTTGGGAGAGTTTGTATTGTATTGTCCACTATCTGGCTAAAGGCCAAGATTCTTCTTTCAACTACAATGCATATCCTGTTGAGGGTTTGGTTGTCTTTGCAAGTTGCAGCAAGTGGAGGCTAGATCTTTCAGATCTAGGCCATTTCAGTGCTCCTTTTCAGTGGATGAGTCTACTACTTCATTGGGAGGAGAGTATTGGATGAATTGAGCTTAATTTTCAGATATTAGCATGTGGACAACCACATTTTTATCCCTACAATGCAGTTTTACTTCCATTTTTGCATTATTCCTATAGGTGCAGTTGCAAGGTGTTTTGGCACACCATTTGGAGAGTGATTTTCTGAGTGTTGGGGATCTACCCTTCACATTGGAGACCTATTGGAGGTGGTCATTCTATTATTGATATCAGATCAGATCCACTTTCTAGATCTTTAATTTTCAATAGATCTGTAGAATTAGATCTCATATCTACAACTTGTACATGGTGTAATGTTGAAAACCCCAAGAGGATTTTGAAGAGGAGCCTATATAGTGTATGGATCTATTATATATCTGAATTTTCATGCAATCATCTGATCTAGATCAAAAGTGAAATCTACAGCTATTGCAAACTAATAAAATAACATTGTAAGGCTTTTTCCAGTCTATATATATGGTTGCAACACCTCATTTTGAGGATTTTCTTCCATTGGAGACTTGTATTTCCTGTTATGCATCTTATGGTCCATTATTTACATCTATTATTTTGTTGTAAATACAAATGAAGGGTCTCCATATTAGCCTCCTACATTTTCTATGATGATCTGCATTACTTTTCTGTCATTTTGCATTCTATTGTTGTATTCCACATTTGGGAATATTAACAATATGGACTCAGGTATGGTCGCACCCATACAAATAGAAGATTCATGTGTACAATCACGAACAATACATATTGCCTTGCAACCTAGACATTATCAAATAAAATCCAGGGTCTTGTGCTCTGTCATGACTAGATCAAGTACAAATTCAGGCATGTGAATGAGAGATCTGAAGTCGAACTTGCAAGAAAATCACCTGCTTACCAGCCAATGATGTAAATTGTTAACATGTGCGAGAGAGACCAAAAATAATGACAATGGCCCTCAAGGCACCATAAGTACAATCCACGAGATGTGAATAAGGAAATTAAGTCAAAAACTTGTGAAATCATCCGATCAAAGGCAAATGATGTGAACCTGTCGGTGAATGCGAACAACCTGCCATTAGGGCATGCAGGCTCTAAGGTACTGAAAAGGGGTCTCTAGATAGAATTCCTGGATAATAAGTTGAAGTCGACAGGAATAGATCCATTGAGGGAGGGCCATTATGTATCCCACATCATCAACATGAGACAGAGGAAATAATATAATGATGAATCAAGACTGAACATAGTGTTAGCGCTCAAATCTACCTCAGGCTGAAATGAAGTAAAACTCAAGGCTACATCAAACCACGCTCAGCCTCGTAGCTAGCCCTACGAGGACAGGAGAGGGCTCTCTCCGTCAATCTCGATAAAATGAACAATAGGATGCGAGATGACTTACAATAGGAAATGATTTTAGGCTAGTAAAGAGATAGGTATGTTTGATTTTTTGATTTTTGGGTTTTCGCTGGAGAAATGGGAAAAACAAATTTTGGGTCCGGGGATAAGGTCAGACCTTTACAGATTTCGAGTTGGGGCGAGGTAGGTGATTGTCTTGATGCTTTTAATTGAATATACGGACAGATCAGACCGACGAGGAGCTGAAGAGGGCAAAGAGGAAACTTGGATCCTCTTCAAACAGTCGAAAACATATAGAACTAAATGAATTCAAAGGCAGAGCATGGTAAACTATGGATTCAACCTCATCTACTCATTCAATTTAGTTCAGAAGCATATGAAAAGAATGGCATACATTAAACAGGAAGAAATTACAGTAAACAGAGAGAAAACACCATCAAGAACAAAACACCACAAGGATCCCAACAAGTGCCGCAAAACCTCTGATCTTTCCTTAGCCAAAATATGAAAAAATATGTACAATGGTGCCAAAAGTTTCCCAAGAGTCCAACCTCTCCAACCTCTGAAAATGATTGAGAAATTACATCATATAGATCATCCTAACCCCTTCCCACACCTCTAGGGGTCGAATTCCTCCTTCAGGGATCAGTTTCAACCAAATTCTAATCAAGGAACTAAAATCTAGGCAGCTAACAACTTGCCTCTAAAAGAGTGGAAACTGATTCATTTACATGATTTTCACTTTTTTAAGAGTGAATCTTCTAGAATAGGTAAAAATGAACCAAATTTAAATGAAAAACATAAATTTACATCATAATAACTCAAAAATTTCATCCCCAAGAAAAACTGGTCAAAACTGGCCGAAACTCTGAGCTCGAAGTTGAAAATTCAGCGAAAAATTTAAGTGGGTCTCACCCCTGAAACAAGTGGGTCACGCACCTTTAAACCTGATTTTGAGGTACTTCCTGGCATCCAAATTGATCCCATGATAGCTCGTTGGAAAGATATTTATGTTGGCTATCCAACCCAAGTGGAATTTCCCAATTTTGGAGCTCATTTTCCCTGTCAAAAATCAAATCGCCCAACACTACTCCCAGCAGGTGCATCAATTCTCTTGAGGCAACGGTATTTTTGACATTTCTCTAAAACCATGACACTTGTGTAAAAAGTGAAGGAGGTTTTTCTTCCTTGGCATGTTTTGGAAGAAAAAATCTCTCAGTTTTCCAAAATTCATCTTTGATTGCTCTGAAACATCTTTTGAGTGAAACCTATCCCGATGTGTGAAACAAGGGATTTTGTCGAAATGAAGCGAAATGAAGGGGATAAGGGGCTTCTAAATTCTTGGGGAAATTTTGGGAAGTAGGGAGGGATGTTAGGAAGCAGGGGAAAGTGGAATATCAGAGATTGAGTGAGGGGAAGGGGTCCAAAAGGGTAAAACACAGGCCTAGCCTAGAAAATTGCCAAGTTGTGGCAAGAAACTAGGGTTTGTGCAAAAATGAGGAATTTGAGGGATCTCAGTGATGGGAAGTGTTTAATAAGGTATATTAAGGATAGGGGAAGGTGTGTGAACATCAGGATACAAGTTTTTCCGATGATTTTACCATCTAAGAGAAATTACCTCCAAAACCCTAGGAGAGGGAAATGTACCTTACCAAGGCACAACTGAAGCATGAACAAGCTGTAAAATGACTCAATGGAACTTTACATGATGATGAAAACCCTCTGAATGATGGTACACTCAGCTGAATGGTGACATGAACCGACATTTGGACAACTTTGACAGGAGTAAAAGCAACCCCTAGACCTAATGCCTAGTGACCAAATTTTCCTTGAAGACTCTTTGAAATGACAAAATTTGACCTTAACACCTTAAAATCACTTTGTAAGAGCATGTTTGATCACTAGAGGAAGGCTGCAAAGACTGACTCTAACATTGGCTCCAATGGGGATGGTAGCTCCTTGGAGGTGCCAAGAACTGCAGAGCTTTGGGAGTGCAGACAGTGCCTCCATCCATTGGGCGATGGAATCATTATTTTGAATGGATAACACCAAACCTTTGACACATTTATTGAATGAAAACTTGACTGAAACTTGACTCAAACCGACTCGATGGAAAACTGAAATAACTGAAAAACTGGCTTAACAAACTTCAAACTAAAGCTGCAATGAAACTGGAACAAGATGCTGCCCTTTAGCTACTTATTTATTTACAAAATCTACCCTACTCCGCTGTAAAAACAATAGATCAGGTAATACAGTAATGCCAGATCAACCATTCGAGTAAACCTGAGAAGAATTCTGCTTGAGAGTGCTTCAACCAGGACACAGATGTAATTGCTGGCAGCCCTACATGCACGTGATGAGCCTGGTCATGTAAAAGACAGTTTGATTTGTCAGTCAAACTGAAAAACATTTCCATGTACATCGCAATAGGATCGCGAAAGCCAGACTCCGTTTGCTGCCCCAACTCTGCAATACATACCTCCAGCTGCACACTATCAATGCAAACATCTGTAGGCAACTCTATTGTTTCTTGTTTTGAAGGAGGGAGCGTTTCCAAGAGCTTTTTGGGATCTCGGAATTCATAAGACTGGATCTGATCATTTAAACACTGAATTTCCTTCTCAATTCTTTCAACAACTAGCTCACAGACACCAGTTTTAGCTTCAAGAGGAAACTTCGGAGATTTCAAACATTGAAGCAAGGCACTGAAAAAATCTTCATTAATTTCAAAATCTGCTAACTGATCTCTAACCTCTTTTACAACTTCACAAAGAGCAGGGTTTGCCATATACCCTACCATTGCATGAGTGGATCAGCGAGCACTGGAATCTCTGCATCGAGCTGGAGTCGTCGGGTGAATGATTTCAGCCTTGCGATGTCTGATCGTTGTTCACCATCAACCATCAGATCTAAACTTGATACATATACTGGGGCAATTTACAAGTTAAATGCTACGATTACAGGTTAAACCGGAGATCGACTAAAGCAGCGTTTATCTACTTCGCTGATGCATAGCAACAGCGTTTCGAAGGCTACCTGGCGTGACTTCAGACTCCGTCTATAACAAGAAAACGTTTTGAGTTTTTCCCCCGTGGAGTTGCCACTATGTTAGCGCTCAAATCTACCTCAGGCTGAAATGAAGTAAAACTCAAGGCTACATCAAACCACGCTCAGCCTCGTAGCTAGCCCTACGAGGACAGGAGAGGGCTCTCTCCGTCAATCTCGATAAAATGAACAATAGGATGCGAGATGACTTTAAAAGGGAACTGATTTTAGGCTAGTAAAGAGATAGGTATGTTTGATTTTTGATTTTTGGGTTTTCGCTGGAGAAATGGGAAAACAAATTTTGGGTCCGGGAATAAGGTCAGACCTTTGCAGATTTCGAGTTGGGGCGAGGTAGGTGATTGTATTGATGCTTTTGATTGGATATACGGACAGATCAGACCGACGAGGAGCTGAAGAGGGCAAAGAAGAACTTGGATCCTCTTCAAACAGTCGAAAAACATATAGAACTAACTGAATTCAAAGGCAGAGCACGGTAAACGATGGATTCAACCTCATCTACTCATTCAATTTAGTTCAGAAGCACATGAAAGGAATGGAATACATTAAACATGAAGAACTTACAGTAAACAGAGAGAAAACACCATCAAGAAAAAAACACCACAAGGATCCCAACAAGTGCCGCAAAACCTCTGATCTTTCCTTAGCCAAAATATGAAAAAATATGTACAATGGTGCCAAAAGTCTCCCAAGAGTCCAACCTCTCCAACCTCTGAAAATGATTGAGAAATTACATCATATAGATCATCCTAACCCCTTCCCCCACCTCTAGGGGTCGAATTCCTCCTTCAGGGGTCAGTTTCAACCAAATTCTAATCAAGGAACTAAAATCTAGGCAGCTAACAACTTGCCTCTAAAAGAGTGGAAACTGATTCATTTACATGATTTTCACTTTTTTAAGAGTGAATCTTCTATAATAGGTAAAAATGAACCAAATTTACATGCCAAACATAAATTTACATCATAATAACTCAAAAATTTCATCCCCAAGCAAAACTGGTCCAAACTGGCCGAAACTCTGAGCTGGAAGTTGAAAATTCAGCCAAAAATTTAAGTGGGTCTCACCCCTGAAACAAGTGGGTTGCGCACCTTTCAACCTGATTTTGAGGCACTTCCCGGAATCCAAATTGAGTTCATGATAGCTCATTGGAAATATTTGGATGTTGGCTATCCAACCCAAGTGGAATGTCCCAATTTGGAGCTCATTTTCCCTGTCAAAAATCAAATCTCCCAACACTACTCCCAGCAGGTGCATCAATTCTCTTGAGGCAACGGTATTTTTGACATTTTTCTAAAAAAATGACACCTTTGTAAAACGTGAAGGATTTTTTTCTTCCTTGGGATGTTTTGGACAAAAACCTCTCTCAGTTTTCCAAAATTCATCTTTGATTGCTCTGAAACATCTTTTGAGTGAAACTTACCCCGATGTGTGAAACAAGGAATTTTGTCGAAATGAAGCGAAATGAAGGGGATAAGGGGCTTCTAAATTCTTGGGGAAATTTTGGGAAGTAAGGAGGGATGTTAGGAAGCAGGGGAAAGTGGAATCTCAGAGATTGAGTGAGGGGAAGGGGTCCAAAAGGGCAAAACACAGGCCTAGCCTAGAAAATTGCCAAGTTATGGCAAGAAACTAGGGTTTGTGCAAAAATGAGGAATTTGAGGGATCTCAGTGATGGGAAGTGTTTAATAAGGTATATTAAGGATAGGGGAAGGTGTGTGAACATCAGGATACAAGTTTTTCCGATGATTTGACCATCTAAGAGAAATTACCTCCAAAACCCTAGGAGAGGGAAATGTACCTTACCAAGGCACAACTGAAGCATGAACAAGCTGTAAAATGACTCAATGGAACTTGACATGATGATGAAAACCCTCTGAACGATGGTACACTCAGCTGAATGGTGACATGAACCGACATTTGGAAAACTTTGACAGGAGTAAAAGCAACCCCTAGACCTAATGCCTAGTGACCAAATTTTGCTTGAAGACTCTTTGAAATGACAAAATTTGACCTTAACACATTAAAATCACTTTGTAAGAGCATGTTTGATCACTGGAGGAAGGCTGCAAAGACTGACTCTAACACATAGAACCAGGTAATGAATAAACCATAGAAGGAACTTATCTTCAACATATCGGCGACATGACTCTGGAGCTTGGTAGTATTTGACTCAAATGGAATAAAAGGTCATGTTGACAAAAATTGTAATTAAATGAGAGGCAAACAGACTTCCCAAACCCATGGAGGCAAAGTGAAGAATGTAGGATGTTCCCAACCCGACACAAAACAGAGGATGTGTCATGTTCAAGAGTGACATTCTGCCGACGCAATTGATAAATACTTCCATTTTCCCCCACCGTTTCTGGCACCCAAATTATTTTTGAATACAACCTTGAAGGGTATAGACTATGCCTGTCATATAATTTTTTCCTTTGGAAAAATCCACCCTAGTACATTTTACGAGCCCTAGGAAAGAGGAACTCGATATCATCATGGTGATGGGTCCAATGCCATTAAATTTTAACCAGTCTGACAAAGGTGAAACTCAATTCCTTTTCATGTTTAGAGAGTTTGAAAAGAGGTGAAAAATAAAACTCCACAGGGCCCTTTTTATAAATAGTATCTCGAATCTAGAAAGGTTGGAAAAAAAGTTCGAGAGAACCTCTTAGTTGTGATTGACTAAAGTATTCAATTTTCATAAATATTTTATCCCGACCTGAAAAAGGGGTAAACGTATACTAGGTAAATGACATTTTGTTTACTTTAATGATTTCAAAACGACAAAAAATCGGCAATATTTTCATGTTTCAAGAGTCATAAAAGAGCTTAAAGGTAACTCCTCCTGGAGGAACAAGTGGTATAAAGGATAGCAACTGGTTCTGGTTATGTTGGAACTACTCAGAACAATTAAAGGTCAAGAGGTTGGCTAACAAGACCACACATCACAGCGGTTCCTTAGGAATGGGTAAAACAACCAAGTGAAGGCATATGATCAGCCAAGAATATGGTGATGATGGAATGAGAAAACCAAGGTTCATCTGAAAAAACAAGTTGATAAAATGGAAATCACTAGAGGTAAAATGAGAATGGTTTCATTTTTACACAAGCTTGAAAACATGGAAAAATATGCTTGGAATTGGTTTCATTTTTACACAAGCTTGAAAACATGGAAAAATATGCTTGGAATTGGTTTCATTTGTACACAAGCTTGAAATGAAGATAAAATATGCCTGGAATTAGCTTGCATGCCCCCAACATGGTGACTCAATTCGAGGTACATGCCCCCCAAGCTTCATTTTATTCATCCAAGTAGACTACTAGTTACTAACAAGTGGATGGAATGAAGGTTCAGTTACGAGGTCAAGTGAAATAATTGACTGGGATATTACGAGATCTAATTAAAAGCTCGAATTGAAAGGGAGCTTGTTTCATTTTTGAACGAGGTTGACACAGTAAAAGAACTATCCTCGTGGAGACTTAATTCATTTTTTAATGTGGTTGACATAGTAAAATAACTATCCTCATGACACCTTGTTTCATTTTATTTTTTAAGGAGCTTGATAGAAGAAAAAGAGCTATGCTCTAAAGGGCTTGTTCCATTTTTTAAGGAGCATGACACAAGAATAAGAATTATGTTCCGAAGGGCTTCTTTCATTTTTTAAGGAGCTTTACACAAGAACAAGAATTATGCTCTGAAGACCTGATCATAACAAATAAGAGGTCATGTCTTCCAAGAGGTTCTTGTCTGATGGGAGAACGACACTCTCAAAATTGGGATCTAGTGCCCCCAGAACATGGTACATGACATCACTAACAGAACCATCAAGGGATGCGGGCAAGGAACAAGTGGATACATAATTAACTCGGGGTGGTGAAGATACCACTAGTGGGTAAGGACCATGAAGGGATGATGGTATACTAGGTGTCATATTAGGACCAATGAATGAAAGTTGATCAATGGTCACAATTCGACCTTCATGTGGAAAACAAATCACATGAAAGAGGGAACAGGCAAGCGCTCCCATGACATAAGTGTAGTTGTGCCCTAGGAGTAAGTTAAAATCTAAAGGGCCTTGGACAACCATCACATCTATGTAGACAATCATTCCTCCCAGAGTAATAGGTAGCTTTGGAAGGATCCCTAATAGTTAACTGGTTCCTCTATTAAAGGCCAACATATTCTGAGTAAAAGGAAAAAGTTGTAAAGAACCAAGAGCTTTCTAGGTAGTTTAGGACATAATACTAACAAATTAACCTTCATATATAATTGTGCTAGGTACAACCACATTTTAGGCCTATACTGTGAACTCAAAGGGCATGTAAGAAGGAAGACGATATCCTGCCTGTCAACTCCAATCGAAGGAAGTGACCAAAATACAAGGAGGGGGTGCCATAGGAATGGGAGGACTATCCCCTTGCATTACATAAGTAGGAGGATCACCCTCCTATATTGTTGGAATGGGAGGTGAAGGATCACCCTCCTGGACCATGGGAATGGGAGGATCTCCCTCTAATCCCAAGGAATATGAGGAAACAAAGAGAACCTGAGTGGTATGAGATCCACTCTCTATGGAAAATACTTGATGAACTATAGGAGGAATCAAGTCAACCTTTCTCTAAACCAATGATTGGTCAGGAATGGACTCATATGACTAACTTTTGGAGAGAGTGGGATTGACCAGAGATGAATCTCTATCAATCACTTGATCAACTAGAGGAGGACTTGAAGAAAACTTCTGGAAACTAACTGGAAGACGGGACTCTGAATCTGTGAGGGTATCCAACACTTTAGAGGCTTCACCCATATAATGACAAAGGTTAATGGGATGACTACCTTCACATAACCTATAGGGAAATTTAATCTTACCCTGTTTCTTATGAGTCTTAATATCTCTAGCTGAGGGTTCATCACCAGCATGATATCCAGAGGTTGATGATGAAGGATGGTGAACCGGGCCAACAGACCACACTTCTAACACCTTGGGAATACTAGTACAATCTCTAAGAAGGTGGTCACCCTTACATATATTTCCATATAAGGAGCTCCAACATTTCCAAAAGAAGGAAAAGGACCAGGATTCCCATTTGAGGGGACTCCTTGGTTTGTAAACTCATGAACTGTTACCATTAATATCAACCTACGATCAACTAAGGAGATGAGCACAAGTGAAATGTTATCATGGTCGATAAATTTTAGAAATTAAACACTAAATGAATCAATAAGGCGGTAAACTAGTCAAGAGGGTTTACCAAGTATCCGTGAACTACAATATACACCTTGGTGATCAAACGAAAGAGAAATTACCAAGGACTTAACGTACGGCAGCCAATCTCCTCGAATGTTGTGTTCGGTGTATCACATCTACAAGGAGGCCGACTCAGTTAGTTATGACAGGTTTTTAGCCTAATGGTGTCTCCCAAAATATACTCAATGGCATGTGGGAGTCCAAGTCCATAGTAGTGTTGTCTGATGTGTAACGGTTTGATGAGAGCATCCAAAATATACTTATCATACGTCAATATACTTCCATACATGGGACGATATATCACCTGCAGGTTGTAACGCAGACCATTAGCGACAACTCCTATGCTTAAAGATGCCAAAACATGTCTTTAGCCTAGATCTCTAAATTTTTTGCGTTAGGTTTCAAATGCTCCTTAGATTAATTGAGGTTTGTTTTAAAGTTGATCTTGATTAAAGTTTCAGTTTCAAGGCTTAAAACGATTTTTACCTGAACAACTATAATGCAACTAATATGATAAAATGATTCATTCAATTAGATGAACACTATCTATTGTAAGGAAGAGTTTCAAACAACGATGCAACTATCAATAATGTAGCAAACAAAAAATTTTCAAACTATATCACTCATACAATCCCAATCCAAAACAAAATATTCAAAGGTGTATACTGTGCATGTAATGTATGCAAAAATATTTTTTTTCTCGAAAACTATGCAACTATAATCTATGCACAATTTCCTTTTTATTTTGATGAATAAGAATGCATGCAATGCACTTCTAATTTACAATCATTAAAAAATGCAATATAAGTTCAATGATGAATCTAAAAAATGATTTCTGAATGCAACTTATCTAATACATTTTCAACGAAACACAAATTTTGAGATGAATGCAGAATTATTTTTCTTTGTAAGGGAAAAATGCAAAAAGACACAAAAGGGAGGAACAAAAAAACTTGTTTTGAATATCCCAAATGAATTCCTCGAAATTCCACAAAACTAAAAAATTCAAAGCAATAATGAGATATTCTAAATCACTTGCTCAAAACAAATACTCTTCGCTTTTCACACAGACTAACACACAAAGAACGATCTTTCAGTTGAAAAAAAAAAATGTGATCTATGCTCGTGGAGGAAAAGAGAGAATCAAATGCACAGGTGATGGACACTTGAAATACTCTAATCGGAGAAACCAATCGAAAAAACAAAACAACCAAATCAAAAGGTTGGAGTTAGATGACAAGACTAACTCAAAAACAGGTTTGGAATCCAACAAGGCATGAAATCAATCAAATGACTCAAAACACCTAGAAACTCTAGGGTAAAGAGGAAGCACAATTCGAAAGAAAGGAGACCAAAAATGATCTGAACGAGACAATCAAGCCGTAGAACAAAAAACAACAAGAGAAATTTAAGCAAAGAAAAGTATATGGAAGGGTAAGACACAATCAAACTCAATGAATAGAAACCCTACAAGAAAATACATAGAAATCAATGAGCCCGTGAGGCTGCATCTCATGTTGGAAGGCAAAAAGCACGATTGTGTTAAAACAGTTAGCGCTGATCAACGCATATTTTAGAGAAAGAATTGTGCCAATCAAGGGAAGTGATAAAAAACAAAACTTTTTTTCTAATCAAGCCATGATTATCACTTTGAATAAATACAGATGATTGGAAGTAGTCACCACAACCAGAAACAAAGAAGATGTGGATATTCAACAAAAGATGGAAAAAAGACCAAAAAACACAAAAGAGTGAAAAGAGAATAAAGGAAATGACTCCCTAGTGGAGTCTCCAATTTTTTATGCAAGAAAATCCTCTCTATGGACAAATATGATCCCTCTAGCACTAGGATGGGTCTAGAAACAAAGGGAACAATATAACACCTACTTTCTTATATTGTAGATGAACACAGATCGTATGTAGATGACCTACCTCAATCTAATGCTACGATGAAGCTCCTTTCCCAAGTCCTTTTTATCCTTGCTCATATTAGTTAGATCCCCACTGTTTCCAGCTTTGAGTTACCTGCACAAGTGATCAAACAACACAAAATGTGAAAGGACAACATGAATTTTACATAAACAATCTATCTAGTTGATCAAGGAGTACTAGAAATCTAATCATGAATCATGGACAAGAGTGGAAAGTAACAATCATTTGTCTCATATTAATATAAGAGGAGGAGTTATAACCCATGCCTTGATGTCGGAGATCTCCTTCAATGGGTATGGATCCAGGAACATCTCTAAAGAACTTATTTCAACATGGTACGAGAAGGCCAAAGATCTAAACTCTCCTTCAATGCCTATATCAAGAATTCTCTCTTTGTTGTTCTTCTATCTCTGTTCTAACTAGCAGAGGTATGGGATGATGTCCATTTTATAGTGATGGGAGAGGAACATGGATCCAGTTAAGGTGGGGGAATGGTTTATCTCCTTGTGTGGTTCCTCTTTTGTAGGACCAAAAAGCCCAAAGGGAGAAGTTCAGCCCTATCCTCATGAAAAAACCACTAGCTCTCCGTCCACGAAGCTTCTAGATCATGAAGCTTCGTTTCCATTTTTAAAAACCTTCCAAAAGTGTATCAGCGTAGGTGTGATATCCATACGACCAATGATCGACACTGTTCACATGCTTAAGATGAATCATCGGCGCGGGTGAGACAAATAAAGGTCGCGCTTCTCCAAATAAGTATGTTTTTAGGGAGATACTCCAGGAATAATTAACAAAAAAAAAATTCTTCATACTGTAAGGGATATAATGGAATATTTTTCATGATGGAAAAGAGAGACATGGATAACTGTTAATGTCATCTAGGATCTGGGAACAAGGAGTACAGAGATAGTGAAAAAATGCTGTGTAACAATTACAACTTTGATGATTGTTTGAATGAGTATAGATCTCATAATATTCCATGTATAATTGTTATTATTGTGTAGTAGAGTTGTATATTCTTCTAGCGAGAGTAAGATTATCATGCTTGTGTGGAGAACATGGTGATAATGGTGTATGGAACTTGTTGTGTATGATTGCATCTACTTGTATTGTTCCAGTGATAGATATATGTAGATGAATTAGAATCTGATCATGATGGATATATGTTATGTTGTTGTTGCTAGTGTATAGTTCTTGGTGGTTGATTATTTCCCACTTTATACATTATTTTCTTGGAAACTCACCAAATTTATTGATGGTTGAGATCCACCGAGGGTTTTTGTGATGATTTTTTTGTTGGAGATTTTGCATTGAGAGTATGTTGATGTATTCAATCATTTGTTGCTTGGGATGTTCTTATTTTTTTTTTCTGATTTGTTGTCCATCACTCAAGATTGTACTACAAGAGTATGGCTCCATGTTGTTGATGCCAATTGATGTATCATGCTTATATTGATGAGGAGGATTACTAGAGTGATATGTAATGATACTACCACTACATCATTCTATTCATGTTGTTGCTAAGAGTTTAGATTATCTTCCATAGGTTTATGCTCCATATGGTGGTTGTTTTACTGTCATGTTTTTGCTACAAAGGACTGACATCTAGTGCTTATTGGTGTGCTACGTTGTTGATCATTATTGTTGCTACTATGAAGTTTTTCATGTTACAAGAGCTTTCATCATATGACATTTATATGTCGGTGTTAGGTTTTTGAGCATTGCCATGTATTATTGATAATGATACTGGGATCTTAGACTATGGTCAAGGTATTGAGAGTTTGACACGTGTTATCATGTGCTATGTGTTAGTGTCAGCCTTTGCAGCCTTCCTTCAGTGATCAAACATGCTCTTACAAAGTGATTTTAAGGTGTCAAGGTCAAATTTTGTCATTTCAATGAGTTTTCAAGAAAAATTTGGTCACTAGGCATTAGGTCTAGGGTTTTTTTTCACGCTTTTCAAAGTTGTCCAAATGTCGGTCCATGTCACCATTCAGGTGAGTGTACCATCATTCAAAGGGTTGTCATCATCATGTCAAGTTCCATTGGGTCATTTTACAACTTGTCCATGCTTCAGTTGTGCCTAGGTAAGGTCCATTTCCCTCTCCTAGGGTTTTGGAGGCAATTTCTCTTGGATGGTCAAATCATTAGAAAAAATTGTATCCTGATGTTCATACACCTTCCCCTATCATTAATGTACCTTATTAAACACTTCCCATCACTGAGATCCCCCAAATTCCTCATTTTTCCACAAACCTTAGTTTCTTGCCACAACTTGGCAATTTTCTAGGCTAGGCCTGTGTTTTTCCCTGTTGGACCCCTTCCCCTCACTCAATCTCTGAGATTCCACTTTCCATTACTTCCTAACATCCCTCCCTACTTCCCAAAATTTCCCCAAGAATTTAGAAGCCCCTTATCCCCTTCATTTCGCTTCATTTTGACAAAATCCCTTGTTTCACACATCGGGATAAATTTCACTCAAAAGATGTTTCAGAGCAATCAAAGATGAATTGTGGAAAACTAAGAGAGCTTTTTGTCCAAAAAATTCCAAGGAAGAAAAACCTCCTTCACTTTTTACACAGGTATAATGGTTTTAGAGAAATGTCAAAAATACCGTTGCCTCCGGAGAATTGAATGCACCTCTGAATTGAATGGTTTTAGAGAATGACTTGCTTGATGAGTCAAAGGATAACTAGACACAAATATATTTCCAATGAGCTATCATGAGCTCAATTTGGAGTTGAGGAAGACCTTCAAACGTTGGCTGCAATAGCGCTCTGCCTTGAGGCAGCCTCATTCTGCTCATTTTGACAAGTTTTGGGAGATTTGATTTCTGACAAGGAAAATGAAGTCCAAATTGAAAATTTCCACTTGGGTTGGAAATTAGACTCCAAGAGCTTTCCAACGAGCTATCACACGCTCAATTTGGACACCGTGAAGGCCTCCAAAAGCCTTCTGCAAAACTCACTATGTAGCGCGCTACGCATATAGGAGGCGCGCTACGCACAAGAGGCGCGCTACGCATATAGCCTCACCAGCTAGTGTAAAATAAAAAGGGCGTTACGCACATGCAGCACACTACGCATTGGGTGAGCGCACTACCCATACACTCTCATAGCCAAAAAAAATTCCCTTGCGTCCGGTTTGATGTCAAAACGCCTCAAGTGGCTTGCAAGTAGGTTCTTAATGGTTGCTCAGTAAATTTTGAACATGATTGTAGTGTGTTTGATGTGGGGAAATAAGCATTTGATGAGGAGAAATGTGTAAACCCTAGGTTCATTGCAAATTCATTTCTCAGGGTTTTGAAAGATATGTTGACAGTCTTGTGAAGGGTTTGCAAACTTCTGTGATTGATATATATGCTCATGCCTATATTGTCTGTGGCGCCCCTGCTCATTATGTACATCATCCTCACGCCCTTTCTTTGCCATTGTACCACTGCTGTCACTATGATTGTCATCCTCATTTTAGCACTACTCCTTATTCATGTTTTCACATAGTCTCATGTTCACTTGTCCATGTCCTCCATTGACATTATCGGAACACTGTTGTCATTGCTATTGTTTTACTATGGTCATTGCCACTGTTTCCTATTCTCTATTGACAAACACAGTCTCATTCGCATTTTCCCTTTGACAAATCTTGGCCAGCATTGCAAAGGCTGCACACTACATTGCAGTTGTTACTCATTTTTCAAATTCCCTTGTGATCAAAGCAGTGACTGTTTTTTCATGCAAACCCATTTGGCAGAGCCATTATCACTGTGATTTTCCTATGATACTTTCATACATATGTGACATATTTGGGTTTTGAGCATAGACTGAAATTTTGTCTTCACTACACCTATATCAGCATATATATTGCAGACATCTTTTTTTCAAAGCCATGTCATATACAGACTCAGATTATGAGCAGGAATATGACATTGATTCCACAGTAGGGCATTACTTGGGAGGATTTCATCTCCCGTGACTTCTTCACAGCGCCACAGCCGCCTCCCGAGGTAGTTTATGATGAGGGAGAGCCTTCACATCAGCCGGACATCCCTGAGGTCGATCATATCAGTGCTCCGTTGTATGTGACATACCACCGAGGCCACATGACCTTATTTTCAGCTACACGACGAGTACTATCTCCACCCGGGGTGGAAAGGGTCTCGTTGACTTCATCAGCAGCGCGAGCATTATCTCCACCAAGGGTGGAAGGGGTCTCGCCTTTTACATCAGTGCAAGTAAATTCACAGGATCAGGATAGAAACAAAGACATGTTCCGTCATATGAAAAATCATTATTGGGCCCGTAATCACGTTTGCAAGGAAAAAATGAAGATTCTGAAGAGGAGGTTGAGCAGAGCACTAAAACGGCAGAAAAGGCCTGATCCACTCCGGATTTTGGCCAAGGCTTCGTTGGCTGGGCATGATACATGATGGAGGGTCTTTGCTCCGAATTTGAGCAAATTCGGAGAAATTTTTGTCATTTTGAAATATTTTGGTCTCAAAACAGATTTTTCAGCTATACGAGTAGCGCGTCGACGCGCTCGCTTATGATTGAGACACTTGCTGGAGGAAACATTTATATTTCTGGGTTTTTCATGGTAAGTTATGCATGCTCAAGTATTTCCGAAGCATTTCATCAAGTTCTGGATGATCAAAAGGCTCAAAAACACCATGAAAACAACCTTGCTGCCACCTTTTGCACCAGCAGGAAGTACTTCTGGGAGAATGAAGTTTTGGAGGGGAAAATGAGCTCCAAATTGGGAAATTCCACTTGGGTTGGATAGCCAACATCCATGGCTTTCCAACGAGCTATCATGAGTTCAATTTGGATGTTGGAAAGTGCCCCAAACGTAGGATGAAAGGCACGCTATGCGTATAGCTCAAGCGCACTACGCATATAGATTTTTGGTCAATTTTTCACCTTCCAGCTCAGAATTTCGGCCAGTTGGACCAGTTTTTCTTATGGATGTAATTTTTGAGTTATATTGATGTAATATTATGGTTGGCATGTAACTTGGACTCATTTTTACCTATTCTAGAAGATTCACTCCTAAAAAAGTAAAAATCAAGTGAAAGAATCAGTTTCCTTCCTTTTAGAGGCAAGTTGTTTGGCTGCCTATATTCTCTCTCCTTATTTAGAATTAGTTGGAACTGCTCCTAGAAGGAGGAATTCGACCCCTAGAGGCATGGGAAGGGGTTAGGATGGTCTATATGATGTAATTTCTCAATCATTTTCAGGGGTTGGATAGGTTGGACTCTTGGGAAGATTTTGGCACACTATTGTACATATTTTTCATATTTTGGCTAAGGAAAGATCAGAGGTTTTGCAGCACCTGTTGGGATTCTTGTGGCTTTCAGTTCTTGATGGTGTTTTCTCTTATTTTATTGTAATTTCTTTCATGTTTAATGTATTCCATTCCCTTCTTATGCTTCTGAAACTAAATGAATGAGTAAATGAGGTTGAATCCATTGTTTCAGTGCTCTGCCTTTAAATTTGTTTAGTTTTACATGTTTTCGCCTGTTTGGAGAGGATCCATGTTCTCCCTTGCCCTCTTCATCTCCTTGTCATTCTGATCCATCCATATACCCAATCAAAAGCATCAAGACTACTGCCTACCTCGCCCCAACTCGAATTCTGCAAAGATCTGGCCTTATCCCCGAACCCAAAAATTGTTTTTTCCCATTTCTCCAACAAAAACCCAAAAAATCAAAATCAAACATTCCTATCTCTTTACTAGCCTAAAATCAGTATTCATTATTCATTATAAGTCATCTTAGCCCCTTTGAAAATCCTTTGCCGAGATAGACCCGGAGAGAGCCCTCTCCTGTCCTCGTAGGGCTAGCTACGAGGCTGAGCGTGGTTTGATGTAGCCTTGAGTTTTACCTTATTTCAGCCTAAGGTAGATTTGAGCGCTAACATAGTGGCGACCATACTGGGGAAGAATTGGTTTGCTTGTTGATGTCATTTGTTTCATGAGCTACAGACGGAGCCTGAAGTCACGCCAGGTAGCCTTCGAACTGCACATTGCTCTGCGAGTGCATAGTAGATAAACGCTACTTCAGTCCATCTCCGGTTTAGCTTGTGAATGTGATATTAGACTTGTAGATTGTCTTGCCCCAGTACATGTATCAAGTTCAGATCTGATGCTGATGGTGGACAGCAGTCAGACACATCAGAAGGCTGAAAACATTCACCTGGCGACTTCATTCACTGAACAATCCAGAAATCGATGCTTCATGGTGACTTCACTGCAGGGAGATCAGTAGCTGTGAGATTTTCAAGATGGACCGAATCACGAGAAGATACGCTCCCATGAGCTGAGATCACATTCCAGGTTTTCCGAATAAGATGCCCAAGGTAGATTGGTCAAGGAATCTGCCTATGTTTAACAATGATGGTAAGAAAGATGCTGCTTTACATCTGGTTAGATTTCATATGCATATTCGCAAGTTGAAAGTGGATTTTCCTGAAGATTGCTTGATGAAGATATTCCTAGCCACTCTCGAAGGTGAAGCCCAATCTTGGTATGAAAATTTTCCGCTGGCCTGTATTTACTGTTTAAAGGATTTTCATGCTCTGTTCATTGAAAGATATCAAGTATCTTACCCATCATTAAAATTAGTTCATGACTGTTGCAAACATGCTCCTACTTTTATTGAAAGCCTTGAGAAATATTATGAATATGATAATTTCATGGATGATGAGATCATGGAAGCCCTATATGAAAATCCATTTCAGCAACATGAAGAGAACCTAGAGGATACCCATAAAGAAGATCATGAAAATTTGTAGCAGGATCAAGATCTTAGTGCGGTGGAAAATGAAGCCATTTTGCATGTTGACAGTGAACAGGAATTACATGAAATGGTTCAGCAGTATGAGGAAAATTTGTATACTCCTTCACTTGAAATCAATGAAGACAATCACTGTTTGAGCAAAAGAAAACAAAAGGCATTATCTCCTCTGTCTGAAGATGACATAGATCAGCTATTGAAAGGTCATGTTCCAGCTCAAGTTAACACAGATCTACAGTGTGCACATGGTCCAGAAGGTGATGGTGAAACTTCTTCCTTTTTTAAAAAGGATGACAGTCCTGTAAGCAGCTTTATAGATCAGCAGGTTGAAGATTGTTATATGGCGGAAAATGATGAAAGAGAAAAGCTTGTTTCAGATCTGTCCATGGAAGAAGACAGCATGCAGAGAAATCAAGTTTCAATTTCAGAATGTGATCCAGTCCAGTCAGCGATATCAGATCCAGATTCAGATTGTAATGACCAAGCATACCTTGTACTGAATCCTGAAAAGGAGAGTTTTGCTGTTGAGATCATAGACAGAGTTTTTTATCCAAATGTTCTCATGCCATCAAAACAGAGCCTTCATGATGAGGTAATCCAGTCAGTTTATGAAAAACAAGATGAGATCTTCATTCAAGTAAGTGAAGCAGTTCCTTTGGATGAATTTAGGGTAGATGATAGAGATATCATGTTTGAGCATCAAGAATCAGCTAAAGTTTCTTTCCTTATGATTGATAATGAAAATCCGGCTGTCCTATCATATGAAGATGACCTATCATATTTTCAGACTACAGAAGATCAGATCATTCAAGATTCCCTTTCAGATTATTCTTCATATGTTTCATGTGTTGAAATGTTTTTACAAGAGGAGATGTGCTCATCTACCTGTTCAGAGTTTTTTGAAGCTCAGGAACATATTTTTACTGAAGTACATGACGAAGAAAGATCAGAAGCAGGTGAAAAGGACACCTTGTTCTTTCAGCAGGAGGTAAATCTTCATGTTTTTCATGATCCATTGGCAAAATTGTTGCAGTCAACAGTAAAGGTGAGTATTGCAGTATTCAGTGATGAAGGAGATCATGGTCAATTATGTTTTTGGATGCCCAGTTACCAGTATCTATTGTTGACCAGGAGATCTGATCGAGAGAATCAATCAAGAAGGCATCTGCTGGATTGGTTACATTGGAAATCCCACTATACATGATTGTATATGTTTCATCAGTATGCAGGTGGTTGTCATCATGATTCCAAATCTTGATGGACTGCTGCCCTTTTTCCAAAAGCTTTGTAAATTCTTGTTTTAAATCAGTCATGAGTCATTTGTGTTTGGTCTGTTGAGTCAGTTTTTTCAAAGTTATTTCAGTTTGTCATCGAGTCGGTTTGAGTCAACTTTTAATCGAGTTTCAGTCAATTTTCAGTCAATTTTCAGTCAAGTTTTCAGTCAATAAATGTGTCAAAGGTTTTGTGTTATCCGTTCAAATAATGACTCCATCGCCCAATGGATAAGGCACTGGTCTGCTCTCCCAAAGATCTGCCGTTCTTGGCACCTCCAAGGAGCTACCATCCCCATTGGAGCCAATGTTAGTGTCAGCCTTTGCAGCCTTCCTTCAGTGATCAAACATGCTCTTACAAAGTGATTTTAAGGTGTCAAGGTCAAATTTTGTCATTTCAATGAGTTTTCAAGAAAAATTTGGTCACTAGGCATTAGGTCTAGGGTTTGTTTTCACACTTTTCAAAGTTGTCCAAATGTCGGTCCATGTCACCATTCAGCTGAGTGTACCATAATTCATAGGGTTTTCATCATCATGTCAAGCTCCATTGGGTCATTTTACAGCTTGTCCATGCTTCAGTTGTGCCTAGGTAAGGTCCATTTCCCTCTCCTAGGGTTTTGGAGGAAATTTCTCTTGGATGGTCAAATCATTAGAAAAACTTGTATCCTGATGTTCATACACCTTCCCCTATCATTAATGTACCTTATTAAACACTTCCCATCACTGAGATCCCCCAAATTCCTCATTTTTCCACAAACCCTAGTTTCTTGCCACAACTTGGCAATTTTCTAGGCTAGGCCTGTGTTGTTCCCTTTTGGACCCCTTCCCCTCACTCAATCTCTGAGATTCCACTTTCCCCTACTTCCTAACATCCCTCCCTACTTCCCAAAATTTCCCCAAGAATTTAGAAGCCCCTTATCCCTTTCATTTCGCTTCATTTTGACAAAATCCCTTGTTTCACACATCGGGATAAGTTTCACTCAAAAGATGTTTCAGAGCAATCAAAGATGAATTGTGGAAAAATGAAAGAGGTTTTTGTCCAAAAATTTCCAAGGAAGAAAAACATCCTTCACTTTTTACACAGGTATAATTTTTTTATAGAAATGTCAAACATACCGTTGCCTCAGGAGAATTGAATGCACCTCTGAAGTGACCTTGGGAAAATCAAGATTTCTCCTAGACTGGTTGGCTAAATGACTTGCTTGATGAGTCAAAGGATAACTAGACACAAGGATATTTCCAATGATCTATCATGATCCCAATTTGGAGTTGAGGAATACCTTCAAAAGTTGACTGCAACAGCGCTCTGCCTTGAGGTAGCCTCATTCTGCTCATTTTGACAAGTTTTTTGAGATTTGATTTCTGACTAGGAAAATGAAGTCCAAATTGAAAATTTCCACTTGGGTTGGAAGTTAGACTCCAGGCGCTTTCCAACGAGCTATCACAGGCTCAATTTGGACACCGGGAAGGCCACCAAAAGCCTCCTGTAAAATGAACTATGTAGCGCACTACGCATATAGGAGGCGCGCTACGCACAAGAGGCGCGCTACGCATATAGCCTCACCAGCCAGTGTAAAATAACAAGGGCACTACGCACATGCAGCGCACTAAGAATTGGGTGAGCGCACTACCCATACAGTCTCAGAGACAAAAAAATTTTCCCTTGCGTCCGGTTTGATGTCAAAACGCCTCAAGTGGCTTGCAAGTAGGTTCTTAATGGTTGCTCAGTAAATTTTGAACATGATTGTAGTGTGTTTGATGTGGGGAAATAAGAATTTGATGAGGAGAAATGTGTAAACCCTAGGTTCATTGAAAATTAATTTCTCAGGGTTTTGAAAGATATGTTGATAGTCTTGTGAAGGGTTTGCAAACTTCTGTGATTGATATATATGCTCATGCCTATATTGTCTGTGGCGCCCCTGCTCATTATGTACATCATCCTCACGCCCTTTCTTTGCCATTGTACCACTGCTGTCACTATGATTGTCATCCTCATTTTAGCACTGCTCCTTATTCATGTTTTCACATAGTCTCATGTTCACTTGTCCATATCCTCCATTGACATTATCGGAACACTGTTGTCATTGCTATTGTTTTACTATGGTCATTGCCACTGTTTCCTATTCTCTATTGACAAACACAGTCTCATTCTCATTTTCCATTTGACAAATCTTGGCCAGCATTGCAAAGGATGCACACTACATTGCACTTGTTACTCATTTGTCAAATTCCCTTGTGATCAAAGCAGTGACTGTTTTTTCATGCAAACCCATTTTGGCAGAGCCATTACCACTGTGATTTTCCTATGATACTTTCATACATATGTGACATATTTGGGTTTTGAGCATAGACTGAACTTTTGTCTTCACTACACCTATATCAGCATATATATTGCAGACATCTTTTTTTCAAAGCCATGTCAGAGACAGACTCAGATTATGAGCAGGAATATGACAGTGATTCCACAGCAGGGCATTACTTGGGAGGATTTCATCTCCCGTGACTTCTTCACAGCGCCACAGCTGCCTCCCGAGGTATTTTATGATGAGGGAGAGCCTTCACATCAGCCGGACATCCCTGAGGTCGAGAATATTAGTGCTCCGTTGTATGTGACATACCAGCGAGGCCACAGGACCTTATTTGCAGCTACACGACGAGTACTATCTCCACCCAGGGTGGAAACGGTCTTGTTGACTTCATCAGCAGCGCGAGTATTATCTCCACCAAGGGTGGAAGGGGACTCGCCTTGTACATCAGCGCAGGTACATTCACAGGATCAGGATAGAAACAAAGACATGTTCCGTCATATGAAAAATCATTATTGGGCCCGTAATCACGTTTGCAAGGCAAAAATGAAGATTCTAAAGAGGAGGTTGAGCATAGCACTAAAACGGCGGAAAAGGCCGGATCCACTCTGGATTTTGTCCAAGGCTTCATTGGTTGGGCATGATACATGATGGAGGGTCTTCGCTCTGAATTTGAGAAAATTCGGAGAAATTTTTGTCATTTTGAAATATTTTGGTCTCAAAACAGATTTTTCGGCTATACGAGTGGCGCGTCGACGCGCTTGCTTATGATTGGGACACTTTCTGGAGGAAAAATTTATATTTCTGGGTTTTTCATGGTAATTTATGCATGCTCAAGTATTTTCGAAGCATTTCATCAAGTTCTGGATGATCAAAAGGCTCAAAAACACCATGAAAACCACCTTGCTGCCACCTTTTGCACCAGCAGGAAGTACTTCTGGGAGAATGAAGTTTTGGAGGGGAAAATGAGCTCCAAATTGGGAAATTCCAATTGTTTTGAATAGAAAACATCTAGGGCTTTCCAACGAGCTATCATGAGCTCAATTTGGATGCCAGGAAGTGCCCCAAAAGTAGGATTAAAGGCACGCTATGCGTATAGCTCAGGCGCGCTACGCATATAGATTTTTGGTCAATTTTTCACCTTCCAGCTCAGAATTTCGGCCAGTTGGACCAGTTTTGCTTGTGGATGTAATTTTTGAGTTATCTTGATGTAATATTATGGCTGGAATGTAACTTGGACTCATTTTTACCTATTCTAGAAGATTCACTCCTAAAAAAGTAAAAATCAAGTGAAAGAATCAGTTTCCTTCCTTTTAGAGGCAAGTTGTTTGGCTGCCTATATTCTAGCTCCTTGTTTAGAATTAGTTGGAACTGCTCCTAGAAGGAGGAATTCGACCCCTATAGGCATGGTAAGGGGTTAGGATGCTCTATATGATGTAATTTCTCAATCATTTTCAGAGGTTGGAGAGGTTGGACTCTTGGGAAGATTTTGGCACACTATTGTACATATTTTTCATATTTTGGCTAAGGAAAGATCAGAGATTTTGCAGCACCTGTTGGGATTCTTGTGGCTTTCAGTTCTTGATGGTGTTTTCTCTCAGTTTATTGTAATTTCTTTCATGTTTAATGTATGCCATTCCCTTCATATGCTTCTGAAACTAAATAAATGAGTAAATGAGGTTGAATCCATTGTTTACAGTGCTCTGCCTTTAAATTTGTTTAGTTTTACATGTTTTCGCCTGTTTGGAGAGGATCCATGTTCTCCCTTGCCCTCTTCAGCTCCTTGTCGTTCTGATCCATCCATACACCTGATCAAAAGCATCAAGACTACTGCCTACCTCGCCCCAACTCGAATTCTGCAAAAATCTGGCCTTATCCCCGGACCCAAAAAATTGTTTTTTCCCATTTCTCCAACAAAAACCCAAAAAATCAAAATTAAACTTTCCTATCTCTTTACTAGCCTAAAATCAGTATTCATTATTCATTATAAGTCATCTCAGCCCCTTTGAAGACCTTTTGCCGAGATAGACCCGGAGAGAGCCCTCTCCTGTCCTCGTAGGGCTAGCTACGAGGCTGAGCGTGGTTTGATGTAGCCTTGAGTTTTACCTTATTTCAGCCTAAGGTAGATTTGAGTGCTAACATAGTGGCGACCATACTGGGGAAGAATTGGTTTTCTTGTTGATGTCCTTTGTTTCATTAGCTACAGACGGAGCCTGAAGTCACGGCAGGTAGGTTTCGAACTGCTCTTGCTCTGCGAGTGCATAGTAGATAAACGTTGCTTCAGTCCATCTCCGGTCTAGCTTGTGAATGTGACATTCGACTTGTAGATTGTCTTGCCCCAGTATGTGTATCAAGTTAAGATCTGATGGTTGATGGTGAACAACGATCAGACACCGCAAGGCTGAAAACATTCACCTGGCGACTTCATTTACTAAACAATCCAGAAATCGATGCTTCATGGTGACTTCACTGCAGGGAGATCAGTAGCTGTGAGATTTTCAAGATGGACCGAATCACGATAAAATACGCTACCATGAGCCGAGATCATGTTCCAGGTTTTCCGAATAAGATGCCCAAGGTAGATTTGTCAAGGAATCTGCCTATGTTTAACAATGATGGTAAGAAAGATGCTGCTTTACATCTGGTTAGATTTCATATGCATATTCGCAAGTTGAAAGTGGATTTTCTTGAAGATTGCTTGATGAAGATATTCCTAGCCACTCTCGAAGGTGAAGCCCAATCTTGGTATGAAAATTTTCCGCTGGCCTGTATTTATTGTTGCAAGCATTACAGCCTGCTCATCGCGTTGGTCCACATCACCATCATTAAATTTAGTTCATGACTGTTGCAAACATGCTTCTACTTTTATTGAAAGCCTTGAGGAATATTATGAAGATGATAATTTCATGGATGATGAGATCATGGAAGCCCTATATGAGAATCCATTTCAGCAACATGAAGAGAACCTAGAGGATACCCATCAAGTTTATGTAACGAATTTGCGTAGGATCAAGATGAAAAAAAGCGGAAAATGAAGCCATTTTGCATGTTGACAGTGAACAGGAATTACATGAAATGGATCAGCAGTATGAGGAAAATTTGTATACTCCTTCACTTGAAATCAATGAAGACAATCACTGTTTGAGCAAAAGAAAACAAAAGGTATTATCTCCTCTATCTGAAGATGAGATAGATCAGCTATTGAAAGGTCATGTTCCAGCTCAAGTTAACGCAGATCTGCAGTGTGCACATGGTCAAGAAGGTGATGGTGGAATTTCTTCCTTTTCTGAAAAGGATGACAGTCTTGTAAGCATCTTTATAGATCAGCAGGTTGAAGAGGTCTATATGGCTGAAAGTGATGAAAGAGAAGAGCTTGTTTCAGATCTGCCCATAGAAGAAGACAGCATGCAGGGAAGTCAGGTTTTAATTGCAGATTGTGATAATGACCAGTCAGTTATTTCAGATCTACATTCAGATTGTGATGACCAAGCATATCTTGTGCTGAAACCCACCAAGGAGAAATTTGCTGTTGAGATCATCTGGAATGAAGAAGACAGAGGTATGGACTCAAATGTTTTCAGTTCATTAGAACACAACCTGCATACAGAGGTAATTCAGTTAGTTCATGCAAAACAAGATGAGATCTGTGTTTAAGTAAGTGAAACAGTTCCTTTTGATGAAGTTATGGTAGATGATAGAAATGATAGTGTTGAGCATCAAGAATCAGTTGAAGTTGCTTTCCTTATGATTGATGAATATAATGATAATCCGGTTGTCCTATCATATGAAGATGACCTATCATATTTTCAGACTACAGAAGATCAAACCATTCAGAATTCCTTTTCAGATTCTTTTTCATATGTCTCATGTTTCGAAATGTTTTCTCAAGAAGAGATCTTCTCATCTACCTGTTCAGAGTTTTTTGAAGCCCAAGAGCATAATTTTACTGAAGTACATGATGAAGAAAGATCAGAATCAGAAGAGAAAGACACCATGTTCTTTCAGCAAGAGGTAAATCTTCATGTTTTTCATGATTCATTGGAAAAATTGTTACAGTCAGCAGTAAAGGTGAGTATTGCAGTATTCAGTGATGAAGGAGATCATGGTCAATTATGTTTTTGGATGCCCAGTTACCAGTATCTATTGTTGACCAGGAGATCTGATCAGAAGAATCAGTCAAGAAGCCATCTGCTTGACTGGTTACATTGGAAAGCTAATTACACATGATTGTACATATTTCATTAGTATGCAGGTGGTTGTCATCATGATTCCAAATCTTGATGGACTACTGCCTTTTTTCCAAAAGCTTTGTAAATTCTTGTTTTAAGTCAGTCATGAGTCATTTGTGTTTGGTCTGTTGAGTCAGTTTTTTCAAGTTATTTCAGTTTGTCATCGAGTAGGTTTGAGTCAAGTTTTAATTGAGTTTCAGTCAAATTTCAGTCAGTTTTCAGTCAATAAATGTGTCAAAGGTTTTGTGTTATCCGTTGAAATAATGATTTCATTGCCCAATGGATGAAGGCACTGGTCTGCTCTCCCAAAGATCTGCAGATTCTTGGCACCTCCAAGGAGCCACCATCCCCATTGGAGCCAATGTTAGAGTCAGCCTTTGCAGCTTTCCTTCAGTGATCAAACATGCTCTTACAAAGTGATTTTAAGGTGTCAAGGTCAAATTTTGTCATTTCAATGAGTCTTCAAGCAAAATTTGGTCACTAGGCATTAGGTCTAGGGTTTGTTTTCACGCTTTTCAAAGTTGTCCAAATGTCGGTCCATGTCACCATTCAGCTGAGTGTACCATCATTCATAGGGTTTTCATCATCATGTCAAGTTCCATTGGGTCATTTTACAGCTTGTCCATTCTTCAGTTGTGCCTAGGTAAGGTCCATTTCCCTCTCCTAGCGTTTTGGAGGCAACTTCTCTTGGATGGTCAAATCATTAGAAAAAATTGTATCCTGATGTTCATACACCTTCCCCTATCATTTATGTACCTTATTAAACACTTCCCATCACTGAGATCCCCCAAATTCCTCATTTTTCCACAAACCCTAGTTTCTTGCCACAACTTGGCAATTTTCTAGGCTAGGCCTGTGTTTTTCCCTTTTGGACCCCTTCCCCTGACTCAATCTCTGCGATTCCACTTTCCCCTACTTCCCAACATCCCTCCCTACTTCCAAAAATTTCCCCAAGAATTTAGAAGCCCCTTATCCCCTTCATTTCGCTTCATTTTGACAAAATCCCTTGTTTCACACATCAGGATAAGTTTCACTCAAAAGATGTTTCAAAGAAATCAAAGATGAATTTTGGAAAACTGAGAGACGTTTTTGTCCAAAAAAAGCCAAGGAAGAAAAACCTTCTTCATGTTTTACACAGGTATAATTTTTTTATAGAAATATCAAAAATACCGTTGCCTCAGGAGAATTGAATGCACCTCTGAAGTGACCTTGGCAAAATCAAGATTTCTCCTAGCATGGTTGGCTAAATGACTTGCTTGATGAGTCAAAGGATAACTAGACACAAGGATATTTCCAATGAGCTATCATGAGCTCAATTTAGAGTTTAGGAATACCTTCAAAAGTTGACTGCAACAGCGCTCTGCCTTGAGGCAGCCTCATTCTGCGCATTTTGACAAGTTTTGGGAGATTTGATTTCTGACAAGGAAAATGAAGTCCAAATTGCAAATTTCCACCTAGGTTGCAAAGTAGACTCCAAGAGCTTTCTAACGAGCTATCACACGCTCAATTTGGACACGAGGAAGGCCTCCAAAAGCCTCCTGAAAAATGCACTATGTAGCACGCTACGCATATAGGAGGCGGGCTACCCACAAGAGGTGCGCTACGCATATAGCCTCACCAGCCAGTGTAAAATAACAAGGGCGCTACGCACATGTAGCACACTACGCATTGGGTGAGCGCGCTACCCATATAGTCTCAGAGCCAAAAAAAATTTCCCTTGCATCCGGTTTGATGTCAAAACGCCTCAAGTGGCTTGCAAGTAGGTTCTTAATGGTTGCTCAGTAAATTTTGAACATGATTGTAGTGTGTTTGATGTGGGGAAATAAGAATTTGATGAGGAGAAATGTGTAAAACCTAGGTTCATTGAAAATTCATTTCTCAGGGTTTTGAAAGATATGTTGACAGTCTTGTGAAGGGTTTGCAAACTTCTGTGATTGATATATATATGCTCATGCCTATATTGTCTGTGGCGCCCCTGCTCATTATGTACATCATCCTCACGCCCTTTCTTTGCCATTGTACCACTGCTGTCACTATGATTGTCCTCCTCATTTTAGAACTTATCCTTATTCATGTTTTCACATAGTCTCATGTTCACTTGTCCATATCCTCCATTGACATTATCGGAACACTGTTGTCATTGCTATTGTTTTACTATGGTCATTGCCACTGTTTCCTATTCTCTATTGACAAACACAGTCTCATTCTCATTTTCCCTTTGACAAATCTTGGCCAGCATTGCAAAGGCTGCACACTACATTGCACTTGTTACTCATTTGTCAAATTCCCTTGTGATCAAAGCAGTGACTGTTTTTTCATGCAAACCCATTTGGCAGAGCCATTACCACTGTGATTTTCCTATGATACTTTCATACATATGTGACATATTTGGGTTTTGAGCATAGACTGAAATTTTGTCTTCACTACACCTATATCATAATATATATTGCAGACATCTTTTTTTCAAAGCCATGTCAGAGACAGACTCAGATTATGAGCAGGAATATGACAATGATTCCACAGCAGGGCATTACTTGGGAGGATTTCATCTCCCGTGACTTCTTCACAGTGCCACAGCTGCCTCCCGAGGTAGTTTATGATGAGGGAGAGCCTTCACATTAGCCAGACATCCCTGAGGTCGAGCATATCAGTGCTCCATTGTATGTGACATACCAGCGAGGCCACAAGACCTTATTTGCAGCTACACGATGGGTACTATCTCCACCCGGGGTGGAAAGGGTCTCGTTGACTTCATCAGCAGCGCGAGTATTATCTCCACCAAGGGTGGAAGGGGTCTGGCCTTGTACATTAGCGCAAGTACATTCACAGGATCAGGATAGAAACAAAGACATGTTCCGTCATATGAAAAATCATTATTGGGCCCGTAATCACGTTTGCAATGCAAAAATGAAGATTCTGAAGAGGAGGTTGAGCAGAGCACTAAAACGGCGGAAAAGGCCTGATCCACTCCAGATTTTGGCCAAGGCTTCATTGGCTGGGCATGATACATGATGGAGGGTCTTCGCTCCGAATTTGAGCAAATTCAGAGAAATTTTTGTCATTTTGAAATATTTTGGTCTCAAAACAGATTTTTCAGCTATATGAGTAGCGCGTCGACGCACTCGCTTATGATTGAGACACTTGCTGGAGGAAAAATTTATATTTCTGGGTTTTTCATGGTAATTTATGCATGCTCAAGTATTTCTGAAGCATTTCATCAAGTTCTTGATGATCAAAAGGCTAAAAAACACCATGAAAACCACCTTGCTGCCACCTTTTGCACCAGCAGGAAGTACTTCTGGGAGAATGACGTTTTGGAGGGGAAAATGAGCTCCAAATTGGGAAATTCCACTTGGGTTGGATAGCCAACATCCAGGGCTTTCCAACGAGCTATCATGAGCTCACTTTGGATGCCAGGAAGTGCCCCAAAAGTAGGCTGAAAGGCGTGCTACGTGTATAGCTCAGGCGCGCTACGCATATAGATTTTGGGTCAATTTTTCACCTTCCAGCTCAGAATTTCGGCCAGTTGGACCAGTTTTGCTTGTGGATGTAATTTTTTAGTTATCTTGATGTAATATTATGGTTTTCATGTAACTTGGACTCATTTTTACCTATTCTAGAAGATTCACTCCTAAAAAGGTAAAAATCAAGTGAAAGAATCAGTTTCCTTCCTTTTAGAGGCAAGTTGTTTGGCTGCCTATATTCTAGCTCCTTGTTTAGAATTAGTTGGAACTACTCCTAGAAGGAGGAATTCGACCCCTAGAGGCATGGGAAGGGGTTAGGATGCTCTATATGATGTAATTTCTCAATCATTTTCAGAGGTTGGATAGGTTGGACTCTTGGGAAGATTTTGGCACACTATTGTACATATTTTTCATATTTTGGCTAAGGAAAGATCAGAGGTTTTACAGCACCTGTTGGGATTCTTGTGGCTTTCAATTCTTGATGGTGTTTTCTCTCAGTTTATTGTAAGTTCATTCATGTTTAATGTATGCCATTCCCTTCATATGCTTCTGAAACTAAATAAATGAGTAAATGAGGTTGAATCCATTGTTTACAATGCTCTGCCTTTAAATTTGTTTAGTTTTACATGTTTTCCTTTGTTTGAAGGGATCCATGTTCTCCCTTTCCCTCTTCAGCTCCTTGTTGTTCTGATCCATCCATACACCCTGGTCAAAGCATCGATACTACGCCTACCTCGCCCCCGACTCGAATTACCCTTAAAATCTGGCCTTATCCCCGGACCCAAAAAATTGTTTTTTCCCATTTCTCCAACAAAAACCCAAAAAATCAAAATTAAACTTTCCTATCTCTTTACTAGCCTAAAATCAGTATTCATTATTCATTATAAGTCATCTCAGCCCCTTTGAAGACCTTTTGCTGAGATAGACCCGGAGAGAGCCCTCTCATGTCCTCGTAGGGCTAGCTACGAGGCTGAGCGTGGTTTGATGTAGCCTTGAGTTTCACCTTATTTCAGCCTAAGGTAGATTTGAGCGCTAACACTATGTATGGTGATTATGTTTCTACTATGTAGAGAAAATATTGTTTCTCATAGATGCCATGTACTTGCATTATACTATTATATTAGATATGCATTGAAGAGAGCACTCTTGTATGCATTTGAGTACCACTTGTGGTAGACATGCATGCACTTGTTGATGAGATTGTCTTGATATTTTAATGGTCATGCATAGAGGTGAGGCATGGTGTTTGGAATGTATTCTAGTATACCATTTTTTATCAGCTATCTATGTGCCCTAGAGTGCAAGATAAAGCCCTATAATTTTGTTTTTTTGTATCAATGGGTTTTGTTTGTTGTGTAGTCGTGAGTCAAGCATGAATTGATAGAGAAATATGAGATTTGTTTCATCCATTCATGGGCTGTTTGGAATAATTGTTACAACTATGTATTATCAGGAAGTCATGTATCTCATTTCATATCATATTGTCATGATGTCTAGTGGAGTCCTTGATTTGGTTGACATAGTCTCTTTCCTAAGTGAAGGAGGCATAGGAAGCGATGATTATTGATCAACAACAAATTAAGGCATCATTTGCAGATCTCCTTACATCGTAAGGAGGAGAATTTTCAGCACGAGAGGATGTGTAGTGTTGGCTAGATACATGTTTGGTACCTAAGATCCTTGTTTTACATAATTATCTTATAGAAGAGAGAATATTTCATCAGAAGATCAATTAGTTAAGTTTTGTGGTAGCATAATGTTTAGGAGCTTAGGGGGAGTTTATGTGGTAGCCTCTTAGGGGATTATGATATAATTTTAATTTTTCCTTATCATTGATATATGTTGTGTATTTTCCTTCCATTTTTATTGATGTCAAAGGGGGGGAGAGAGTCTTGCACTCAACTTTAGATGTCAATTTCAATAGGAAATATCAACCTCAAGTTGACATGAAAGTCAAAAGGGGATCTTATTGGCATTATAGTGCTTCCATTGATGTCACCCATTATTTAACTCTATTTTTATTATAATGATTATTCCATACCTTCTACTGAGTCTTTTGTATGATCCTTTATGGTTGTAATTATTTCTAAGGCTTACATCTCAATGTACTGAAGCAATGCTCCAAAATTTGTTGAAGCAAGATATAAAGATCACGTTTTATGCTATATTCTCTAGGAAGAAATTATCCACATAGAAAATATTGTGTTATATTGGTTGGAATTCTTACTTGCTCTTAAAAATTATCTTCTCTAGGATGCCCACATCATCCCAGTGAATATTTTTTTAGGTGGCTTTTTTCGAAATGTGCATGAACTCAGGTTATTTTATGTGATTCTACTATGGTTTTTGCACTTGGTTTTCGGTCAAAAATTTTGAAGAAGGTTGCTCCTAATCTCGAAGATATTCAAAGTTGAAATGTAAAGGAGAAAATTTATTTATATGAGAATGATTTGATGATTATTGATTGATTTCATTGTGAGAGTGAGTCATTGATAGGACATTAAAAGATAATTAATGTGATTGTAGGAACTTACTGAATATCAAATGTAAGTTAGATATTTTTTTTCATGAAATAAGAGATATAATGCTCAATTATAGCAGACCATCAATTTGATAGTTGTATGAGAGATGAATAACATTGTTAGCATGAATCTTAATCACAAGTGTATGAAAAAATACCACTTTAGTTGTGCATAACAAACAACCCTAACAACAAAGATGGTTGCCAATATCTTTAGATCTGCAATTAGGTGACCAAGATAAATGCTGCAAAACTCTAGATATATGCAATAAAAGACATTAGGCAATAAATAAAAACAAGAGTTTCTCCATGCATCCAATAGACAAGACAAGAATATGTTGAATGAATTTTGTATTAATGGCACCTGGGAGGAAAACATAGAAGGATGTTATCTGTTCTCCTCAATGGGATGGGTTCTTGTAAGTCCTCAGCACTTCAGATCTAAAATTCATCTCTCTTGATGGTTTTTAAAACCCAGACAAAAATGGAACTCAAAGGGAGCTCACAAGCAAAAAGATAGAAAAATATGACAATGATGGTGGATCAAAGTCAGACAAAAAGTATAGATCCAGAGTGATCTTTAGGCAACAAAAGGTAGTGAATGAATGGAAAAACCCTTCTATTTATAAAAAATATTGAGTTAGTCCAGATATTGGTGCATAATTAAAATATTATTAACCAATTCTAGATCCAACTTTTATGGAATATTTTATTATATTTGCTGGAGGGAAAAAGAATTTCACTTGGGTCAAATCCCTTTATTTGTAAATAATAAATAAATAAATAAATAATTTATCACTTTAAGGATTTGGTTGAGTAATAATCAAATAAATAATGAATGATTTAGTCAAATTTAACAAGGAATATTATTTAAATAAGGTTTAGATAATTATTCCTAGAAAATAATAAGATAAATAATAATTTATCTAATTAATTTTTTTGTTCTGGGTTAAATATGACCAGGAATATTAATTAAATTGTTGTTTAACTAATTATTCCTTGAGGAAAATAAAACAAATGTAGATTTATTTAATATTTCCTCATGGGGTTTCCTGTTTAGACCATGAAAAACTTCATAAAGGTGTTTTACTAAGTTATTTTTCATAGTGAAAGCAATTTTACTTAGGGTAAAATTTGTCTTACATGGTGTACTTAGTTCCATCTAATAGTAACAGGTTAGATGGAAAAAAAATGGTGTAACAGATTTCCCCCCAGCGTGCGAGCATTAGGAGCTAATCATATAATTGAAGTACGTTGTAAGAACTCAATCACTAGACACCGAAGGGGAAGTCAAAGAGAGGGAAATATAAGGTAGACCAAAGCACTAGAGGACTAGAGCCTGAGGAGGCGAGACTTACAAGTGCGAAAAGTCTCTTTTATGAGTGAGTACCTATGCTCTAAGCGGCGGGGGAGGCATACCTATGCCCGCCGAGACAAAGTACAAAGAATAGTGCGTCCACTAAACAAGGGACTGAACAATATAGTACATGCTGGCATAAACATGAGCTAGGTAAAAACATGATAATGAATCCCACATACATACTATGCCTGGGATAACAGCCAGGACTTATACAATAATATCTGAGTACATGAGATACAAATACAACTCAAATTCCCCTATAAACAGGAAAGGGCTCTGAGAATCTAACTGATACATGCAAACAAAAAGGCACTACAAGCGGATGAGGCTGACATCATCAAATATATGGAGCTGCATCAATGGATGTAATGAAGAGGTCATCCAGGCATGTGGGGGGCTACTTGTACGACCACCCCATCATGAGGGTTGAAACATGTCACACACACCCGGGGATCATTCGTATCATCTACCGCATCATTGATCCATCAAGTATACGGATCTCAATCATGATGAAAGGAGTTGGAGCTAAGAAACAATCAAGTAGAAGGGGAAGAAGGAGTCCCTTTTCTTGATCTGAGACACCGAACAAGAGTGGAAGCTGGAAACAAGGTACACCACCCTCTAGACCTGTCTTCTGGAATGAATGATCTAATGTCGATAGAAGTAGGTCCACCATAGGTGAGGCAATAAGGGATACTCAACTAAGGCATGAGAGAAAATAGTAGAGCGACTGACAGACTGACACTAGGGATGATGATGAAATGGGCGGTACTGAGTAGCAAACATACGACTTCCCTTGTTATAGCATAAAGGGCATGGATGACCTAGAAGTGACTGACACAATATCATGAGGGATAGGGCACAGTCGGACTGAAGGCCATAATGTGCGACACGAGAGAGGAATCAAGAAATGAAGGATGGAGGACTATGGTGGGATACAAAGGGACTCGAGATAGACTCCATGAATGCGATGATGACTGAACTCAGATGCTCTAAATAAGGGCGACTCGATGATTTTGCCACATAGAAAAGGTTAGGTGGGGACCATGAATACATGAGTACATGATGGTTACTCACGATGAAAATTGACACAAGCATGGACACGTATGAAGGAAAAGTGGTGCCCAAAGTAAAAGTGTTGCAAGTGAAGAAATTCGATTTTGAGGAGTGGTGGAGTGACCCTTCTTAGAAGAAATGTGTCTTGGTGAAGTATCAAATCACAAAAAACTAACAGATACCCATTTGAGGGCTTGGTGAGAGCTTTCCAACGGTAAAAATGGTTTTTCAAACTGAGCTATGGTTTGGCTGCAGCAGAGGAAAGAAACAACAGGGGTTTCTCTTTTAATAAGGAATTTTCCCTCCAAATTCATTCATTTGTATATGGAGCTATGGTGAATGTAGAGAGGATAGAAGGTCCTAAATCTTGAGGTGATCATAGTGGAAAAACTGACCGTTGGAATCGAGATCCATCAGTTGCGGGTAACAGGCCTAACCTTAATCTTTCATTTTGGTGGATTAAAAGTTCAATTTAGGTCCCCACGGCTTAGGAATAGAACCCTTCTCCTCTGCACGATCGGGTCACACTTTTTGGGGAAAAAAATGTGACTTGGGTAGCAGGTTTTGGGCAGAAAACTGTGACCTATCCCAGGATTGGGCTTAAAAAGTGCGACCGGACAGGGAGTGGTTTTTCTATGTTGTTTTTTGGCTAAGAACTTGGTTTTTGGGTTTGGATATAGTCTTTCCTATCTATATACTGACAAATATGATGTTTTTGTGTAGATATTGCAGAATTACAGATCAAATGGAAAGAGAGAGATCTAGGCACATTATGGTCAAAGAATCGGGAGGATCAGGGTGTCCGTAGTGCATTGGCCAGGTTTGGGGTTCTAAATTTTGTGGAGAACCCTTTGATGAGAGCTGGAGAGCCCTTATTGGCCCAGATTTTCAGCTACTAGGACTTGGACCATGAGGTCTTTATAGTGCAAAGGCACCAGATCGAGTTGACGGTCAAGGATATATATTTCTTGACTAGTCTCCCACCACTTGGGATGGTATGAAATACTCAACTGGTGTTACCACGAGGGCGGAACATCATGGAGTTTGTAGAGCACCATTTTCGACCAGGTATCCATGTCAAAGGGACACAAATACCCATCGAGGATCTAGAGAGGTTAGAGACTCGTGTTGTGGCCATAGCGGTGTTGCGGATCCTGTGCAACCAGGCACTCCACCGCACCACTGGAGGGCAGATGATGCTTGTGGAGAGTGTGTTGAGTGTGACCTACAATGGGTGGGCCCATATGAAGCTGTCATCGTTGAAATGACAGTTGCTGCTATGCAAGCTGCAAGTGAGCCATGACTGTGCATATGGAACAATGTTGTGCTCGCTCTTCTTTGAGAAGATATCGACACTTTGACCTCACATACAACTCTAGGATGGGGGCCCGAAGGAGCCCAGGATGTGTCGGTGGGGGCGACTACTGTGCAGAGGAGGAGGTGTGGTGGTCGGACGGGTGTTCTGACTCGATTTCTTTGCTCATTTGGATAAGATGCCATTGTACATAGATAACTATCCATATAGTGGGATGAGTTATCGTGGGGACCCGGACTTGCCACTGCCGCCTGGTCGAGTATGGAGGCCCGATGGTAAGTGAAAAATTTCTAATATTTTATGTGCATTAAAAAGTTTCAGAATATTGTATGTGGTACTGATTCTTTCACTTTTGGTATCCAGATACAGCACCGGTAAAACTGGCCATGTATATGGGACAACTTGCAGTATCAGGAGCTGCAAGACCTAGTGGATCGAGGGCGCCACAAAATAAGAATATAGTAGCCCTCCTAGAGGACATTCATCATATATGTGAGAGGCCTATGACTGGTTTTTTAGAGCATGACTGGCAATACTTAGAGGACCAGTACATAGAGCCATGTATTTGTTTACCCTCGGAGTGGCGAGGGGTCATACGACGCAGGGAGATGGCTGGACAGGGAATGCCTGATCTACGAGCTCCAAGAGTAGAGCCATTGGCTTAGGATCCTCCAGATAGTGATTAGTTGTGTAGGGGCAGGTGGTGCTCCCAGTTTTTGAGTTTTTGTAACATGCTATGGGCATGTCATATGTATCAGAGTTGATGGACTCTAAAACATTTTATACAACACATATTATGGATATGCACGTTTTAATGGTTTTATGCTATTTTCTTGTGTTAAATGCGTGTGCTAAATGCCAATCTAGAATATTGTTTGCAATGCTATCTACATAGTGATTTTGTGCTCTAGGTACATGACTGAATGTAATGATTTCAAATTCACACATCAAAAGCTTCACTCGTAAATATCTTCTAAAAAGGATACGATTATGCACATGATAGGCACCATTCAATTGCATGACAAGAAGCAGGGAATCTAAATGAACATGAAGGTGGAGGATGCGATGGGAAAGGGAATCAACTAATAAACCTCGCACTGCATCATATTTGGCTTGATTATTGGTATCAGTACCAATGCATACACCATTCGAGAGAACAAGCAAATGCAAGGGGGTAAAGATGACCCAGCCTGCCGAGGTTAGATTCCATGAGTAGCGACTTGCACTATCGACATAACTGATATAAGGTGTGGATAGGAGGTCCATCTGAAAGGTTCCACAAGAAAATAAATGGGAGGATGATGAAGAATGCTAGCAACCTTAGCGTAAAGTAGAAATCGAACACACATTGTAAGAGGGAGTGATCTGGGTAGGATGTCTACTACTCACACACCGATGGTTAGGTGGAGTGTGGGAGATACAGAAGGTGTAGATTGTGCTCAGGCTGTGAAATTCACCATACACATAGATGTTTCCATCCTACTTATGGGTGGGAAAGATGAATTCAGAGGTGGACAAGGCTTCCATGATGTCATCATCACAATAGAAGATGGAGTGACTGGACGAAGGGATACCACATGATGCGACGAAGCTACCTGACTCATCATCATGAGAAGAAAGGTTCACATGTGCATCATCATGGGGGATGACAGAAGAACAAGAATATAAGGGATCCACTGATGTTGAGCCTAGGGTGATCACTGAAGGGAGGTCAAGCGAAACAATAGGGGAAGACTCAGAGGGGGCTTCCACCGAGGGTCTCATGGATGATGATAGTAGAGGATGGTGATCGCAGGCTCTGTCATCTCGACATCAGGAGGGGGAATGTCAATGGGAGCAGGTAAATCCTTAAGATGGCCCGTAGCATACTGTGCAAGTATGGGAGAGGCGGATTGGCTATGTTCAACCTCGTACTCCCAAACTACCTCCAACGAGGTGCGGTAATGCGTAAGGCGGGGACAGTGGTGGGAATAATGGCTATGGAGATCACAGAAAGCACATGGTTGATTGATGTGAATAGTCTTAGGGTTCTTGGCTATAGTTGAGGAAGAAACAAAATATTTAGCGACTGTAGACTTAAGGAATGCAACATTAACCATGGGCTTGATATGGGGCAATTCAGGACATGTATGGGTGGCATGACCGATGACATCACACAAAGCACAAGGCTTTGGAGATGGAAGAGGAGGAGGGTCAGTCAGGGTAGCCTTGTATTTTTATGCACTCTTGCAATATTTTCCCTTCTTACCCGAAGTGGTCGCAAGAGGAGAGGGTTCATGTTGAGGTGGCTAAGGCATTGTAACAGCGGGAGAAGTCATGGGGACTGGTTGAACCAGGGTCAAAGAAATATAAGGTTTGGGTTGACTAGGTAGGGTAGCGGCTGGGGATCAAGGTGCTAGACGAGAATCCCCAGGGTCAGGTTAGGAAGATATAGAGTGGCCATGATAGGTACTGTGTACACTATAGGAGGGGGAGCTAGGAATGGTATCTGACCGGAGCAGTAATGGCTAGGCGGGGACGACTCCAAGATGATTAGGGCCTGGAGGAACCATTCTAGGAGGGTAGAGAGGCTCATGGACATCATCTGTAGGTGAAGGGCCAGGAGGATGGGGTCCAGAAGGCTGAATCAAAGTGCTAGGAGTAGGCTGCGGAGGGCGACGCTACTGAATAGCCAAAGCGGGCCGCTTAAGGGAAGCCTGAGATGATTGCATCATACAAAAATTCGATGAGATTCGACTAGAGATAGGAGGAGGAAGACCAGGGAATGTACCAAGAAATGATGAGTCTTTTTAGACTCCAGATGAGACACTGGTCAAAGGATCGATGGTTTTCTTATTGGCCACCAAAGAGATGATGGACTCAGGGGAGGTCTGAGACTTCAATTCGTAATATGTCAACTGGTCAATGGTGACTATCTTTCCATTATGAGGAAAGGACTTCTTGCGGTGAAATGCAGATGGGACAGCATACATTTCATAGGTGTAGCTAAGACCCAATAGAATGTTGTAATATAAGGGGGAAACTATGACTTCTACGTCAATGCAAATATTCTTGCCCGCAAGAGTAATAGGAAAATTCTAGAATAGGCCAATGAGCTGGGAGGCATGGCCATCCCACACTCAAAGAGTGATTATGGAAGGAGCCAGCTCAGGTGATCCGAGTTGCTTCCAAACTGAAGCAAACATCACATAGGTGGATGCCCCCTCATCAACGATGCATCAGTAAACATTGGCGTTTGGGATCTTTACTAGGATTTGGAAGGCAACGGAAGCAGGGAGAGGAGGATGTTCTGACCGGTCAACATCGAAGATGATCAAGCGATCATTGGAAGGATATAAAACACCCATGGCATATAGTAAAGCTTTTCACTTTTAAGGGCACGACTGGAGGAGTTCCAACGTTGAAATGGCAGCAGGAGATTGCACCAAATAATCTATTATACTATACGAATAGGCATCTTTTCCTGGAGTAGCATTTCAGCGTAGTGGTCCCTTAGGGATCTTGGTATGAACCTCTGCCTTAGGCTGAGGGATCTGCAAAGGACCATTAGGTGTCGAAAGAGGCTCTGTAGAGACTAAAGGAGGTGGCTCGGGGACATACATAGCGGGAGGCTTGTTTTACTAATGAGAGCGAGTCTGAAGATTGATATCTATAGTTATAGGTTGGTCTGAATTCATCATGATAATCTGGTAATCGGAGGTACTAGATGGAATAGGTTCAGTGGCCACCTAACCTTCAGGTGGTTTGGTAGCCACAAATCCTTTCTAAGGAAAAGGATTAGTAAACACAACCGGCTGACTAGGCGCAACAATGGGAGGGATAGAAGGGGAGGCTTTTTGTCCTCACAATTTTTCTTGAGAATCCCACATCTAATTCATCTATGGTAAAGAGGAAAATCATGTGTGTAATGGACATAAACACCACAACAAGAATAAGGCTTGTTTGTGCGAACAGGCCTGTCCTACTTGGGCTGAGTGCCTTGTTGCTGGTTAATAGTGCTAGGTGCATTATTTTGAGGACTAGGTCCAGGATTATAGGGAACAGATTGATTTTGAGTGTCTTTCCTCTTCTTTTTGGAGGGAGGAGGATTATTCGTGCCCTTCTGTACATACACCTGCCCCTAAGGGGGCAGTGGCTGCTGTTTGAGGGGTTCAAAAGGCAAGGGAGGTGGAGGTGCTAATGTTGGAGGAGCTGGAGCACCAGGCTATGGATACTGACAATAATGAGGTTGGATAACATTGTGGTAAACAAGAGGTTGGGAAAAAGAAGGAGGCATGTCGTATCCTAGATACATGCTACCTGGAGGGGGAAAGTGCAGGAGGTGTTGCCCCCCACTTGAGGAAAATCATAGCCCATGGGAGGCTGAGCGTATGGATGAGAGAGAGATCCAAAGATACCGTTGGCAACATGTGATTCCCCCGGTGCGCTGGCACCACCGGGTCTAGGAAGATTAGGTAGAACAGTATAAACATAACCTGACTGAGCGTAGATCAGATCATATTTTAATGCAATTTGGAGAGAAACTTCTTCAGTTTGAGGGAAATGTGATGCAACATCTTTTCCGATAGCAAGCAAGAGAGATCTAAGGAACCAATCCATGTAGAAATGGTCTTTGGAGGTAGGGGCTCGAAATAGGCTCTTTCTTCTCCGCCATTCCTAGACATGATTAGATAGGCAAGTCATAGTTGATTGACAGAAAGAAGTCAAAATTTCAGTACCATTTTCATAATGAAGGGGAAGCTGGAAATAAGACAGAAAATCCTAAGCAAGAGTCGCAAAGGTGGTATGAGAAGATGAGGCTTGATCAACATACCACTTAGAAGCTTTGCAGTAAAAATATATTGGAACAACCAAAGACATATAGAGTCATCGGTAATGGAGTTAGACGAACACCACATGTGGAAAGATTGAACATGATTTGTAGGATATTCTCCAGCAGGGCCTTAAAACTTGGGGATGTTAGAAGGGAGGTTGGCTGGCATAACAGGCCAACTTGCATTATGGTGTATAGGGTAATTGATCAACTAGTTAAAATCAAGAAGACTAAGGCCTGCCATATAGGGGAGCAAGGGAGCACCCAGAGTAGTTCCTGTTGCAGTCCCACTAGTAATATTCCCAGCATTAGGGCTGGGGCTACCACTAGCGTTAGGTCATAAACCAGACATGGAGAAGGTGACAGGAGGAGAACTGGGGGTGGAACCAGAAGGAGAACACAATGAACCATAAGAGGAGTTGAAGTGCAGACTTGGTGGAGGAATAACTCGAATCCTATGTGGAGGAGTAAGTATTCCTACTGGAAACTGAGGATGAAGGCCAAGAAGTCTCCGAGATAAACACCTTGGTGGCACAATTATGATGGCACAAAAATGACACAAATGGAAGAGAGACCAACAAGGGTGGAGAGGTGCAGGATCAACTAATTACAATGTCGAAACAAGGGCAGAAAGGTGGAGGATCAATTGATTTCAATGTTAAAGTCTTTACTTGGTGGTGTTAACCAAGATCTTCTTCACTTAGGGTGTGTGTGTAAAGTTTGTAAATTTTAATTTTTAAACCCAGAAGTTTGTAGAGAAAAGAAAAAAATTTGTTGTATAAATGTAAATAAACCTGCAGATAACAGTATATGAAACTGAAATAACAGAAAATAAACAGCTAATAATGTAATAATATAAACACAAGGAGGCAGGCCTCTCAACAAGTAGTCTTTAGGTCGGCAAAAATCTATTCAAAACACACCAAAATAGCCAAAAGACCTAAGGTTGGGAGGGACAGGGATCTAAAGGTCAGATCTGCTGGAAATAGGTGTAGACAAACAACAAAAAATTAGAGGAAATATTGTTAAAAATGAGGTGGCAAAAGGCTATCTCCTGGAGGTAAGCGGAGGGGACCCTAGAGGAAAACCCAAAAAAAACTTAAAAGAGGTGTTTTGGATGAATAAATATCCAATCTAAAGTGGATATTAAGGTAAAGTATTAGATCTGAAAAATGGCTAAACACTCTGAAACATTTTAGACAACCTGCAGCAGTTAAATCTCTCCCACAAAATGTGAAGGGTACTGAAGCCTTGGAGGGCTAGGTTCCCACTTAGATGAGTAAAATAGAACAAGTATAGGTCTAAAATGGGCAGAGATGAAGGTCAGAAAACCTTAAACAAAGGCCTAGACAAACCCATAAAACTTTTAGAAAAAATCTCGCAAAAAGTCTAGGTCGCAGTTTCTAACCTAATTTCTGCAGAGGTTGCAGTTTTAAGCCTTTTTTCTGTGCCCTGGAGGTTCATGTCACAGGTTTTGTCCCAAAAAGTGTGACCTGCACTTCTGGAACTCTCAGGAGCAAGTTTCAGCAGAATATGTCATCTCAGCTGTGGCTAATGTCTGTCACCTGCGCAATAGGTTTGAAAACACACAGAAGTTAGAATTTTTAATTTTTTAGGTTTTTATAAGTTAAAAAAAACATTAAGAAAAGAAAAAAAAAGAAGTTGAAGAGAAATCCTAGGGTTTGAAGAAGTTGGATATGGAAGGATTTGAAAAAGGACAACAATCGTAATCGTAAACTTGTGTGGAGTCGCCAGTTGTTAGTATGAATCTTAATCGCAAGTGTACGAAAAAAGACCACTTTAGCTCTACATAACAAATAGCCCTAACAGAAAATATGGCTACCAATATCTTTAGATCTGCAATTAGGTGACCATGAAAAATGCTGCAAAAATCTAGATTTATGCATTAAGACACATTAAGCAGTAAATAAAAACAAGTGTTGTTCCATGCATCCAATAGACAAGACAAGAATATGTTGAATGAATTTTGTATTAATAGCACCTGGGAGGAAAACATAGAAGGATGTTACCAGTTCTCCTCAATGGGATTGGTTCTTGTAAGTCCTCAGCACTTCAGATCTAAAATTCCTCTCTCTTGATGGTGTAGAAAACCCAGACAAAAGTGGAACTCAAAGGGAGCTCACAAGCAAAAAGATAGAAAAATATGACAATGATAGTGGATCAAAATTAGACCAAAAGTATAGATCCAGAGTGATCTTTAGGCAAAAAAAGGTAATGAATGAATGGAAAAACCCTTCTATTTATAACAAAATATTGAGTTAGTTTAAATATTGGTGCATAATTAAAATATTATTAACCAATTCCAGATCCAACTTTTATGGAATATTTTATTATATTTGTTGGAGGGAAAAAGAATTTGACTTGGGTCAAACCCGTTTATTTGTAAATAATAAATAAATAAATTATTTATTTATCATTTTAAGGACGTGGTTGAGTAATAATCAAATAAATAATGGTTTATTTAATTATTAATGAATGATTTAGTCAAATTTAACAAGGAATATTATTTAAATAAGGTTTAAATAATTATTCCTAGAAAATAATAAGATAAATAATAATTTATCTCATTAATTTTCCTGTTTTGGGTTAAATATGACCAAGAATATTAATTAAACTATTGTTTAGCTAATTACTCCTTGAGGAAAATCAAACAAATGTATATTTATTTAATATTTCCTAATGGGGTTTCCTGTTTAGACCATAAACAACTTAATAAAGGTGTTTTACTAAGTTATTTTTCATACTAAAATTTTTTTTACTTAGGTTAAAATTGGTCTTACATGGTGTACTTAGGTCCATCTAATAGTAATAGGTTAGATGACCAAAAAATGGTGTAACAAACATGGACCAGAGTGTTGTTTGTAGGTGGAAATGTTCAAAATTTATGTCAAGTTGGAGGTGTTAAGTCCATAATTGTAGATTATATATTCATGGTTGGATTGTGTGATTAAGAGAGGGTTTTTGTTATATAGATATGTTGTTGTTCAATTATTAATATTGTGTTGTAGATATATTTTCTTTGATGATTGGTGTTCAATTTGAAAATGAATTAAATTGTGGCCCCGAGTGATTGAGGACATTAAGTCCTCCAACAACAGGTAGGTTCCTAATGTAGGGGTAGTGTTGTATAAGTAAATCCTCTCTATGGACATAGATTATCCCTCTATCCCTAGGGTGGGTTTAGCAACAATGAGAACAAGAAAATACGTACTTTCCTATATTATAAATGAAACATAGATCGAAGGAGATGGCCTACCTCGATCTGACGTTGCGATGTTGCTCTTTGTCGAAGCTCTTTGGTCCTTCGCTCTTCCAAACTTGATCTCCACTGCTACCAGAGTTCAATTACTTGCATAAGTGACCAAGGAACATACCAGTGCAACATGCATATACAAGAATAATCTATCTAGCTGATCAAGGAATGCTAGAATACTTATCATAAACATGGACAAGAATGGGAAATAGATATCAAATGTATCATATTATTAATGAAAGAGGATTTAAAACCCGCGCCTTTATGTCAAAGCTCTCCTTCAATGGGTCTAAATCTGGGCACGTATCTAAAGTCCTCTTTTTCAACTCAGTGTGAGAAGGCTAAGGGTCTCAACTCTCTCCTTCAAAGCCTATGGGAATATTCAAACCTTTCTCTGATATTCTCCTCTCTTCTGTTCTAACTAGCAGAGGAATTTGAGGGTTATTGATTTGTAGAGATGGAGGAGGGGACATGGATCCAATTAAGGTGTTAAAATGTCTTATCTCTATGGGAGGTTCCTCATTTGTAGGAACAAGAGGCCCAAAGGAGGAAGATCAGTCATATCCTTATCAACAAACGTCCAGCTCTCTGCCCTCGAAGCTTCTAGGCCATGAAGCTTTGTTTCCATTTTAAAAAATATTCTAGAAGTAGATCGGTGAAAATGTGAGGTCCAAACTAGCACCAATCAACACTGGTCATAGGATAAAGATGAACCATCGGTGCTGGTGAGACATAGAAGGATTCCACTGCTCCAAAAAAGTGGTTTTTTAGGGAGCTACTCCATAAATGATCAAAAGAGAGATTGTTCCTCAGATTGTAAGGGATGAAAATGCATATTTTCATGATGGATAAAGTACAAAGGGATCACAGTTAGGGTCCTCTAGGATTCGGGAACAGGGAGTTTAGGGACAGTGACAAAATTATGTGTAACAGATGCCCCCTAAATCATGAAGGAAAAATGAGAGTGAGGGATGAAATATTTTACGAGTACGTGTCAGGACCAAGACGCTGCCATAAAAAAACCTGAAAATCAAGTAGATATATACAAATGGAATATTTGATATAAATACATGAGTATAAGGCATGGATGCAACCATCCATAGAAGATATCATGTAATAGGATCTATGGCATGGACACATCCATATAGCAATGAGAAGGATCACGAATATGGACTCAAGTATGGTCACAACCACCCATCAAAAAGAGTCATATCGCCTTGAAAAATGGACTTTATTAGACAAAATACAAGGTCTTATGCTCCATCACAACTCAATCAAGTAAAATTTCAGGCATGTGAATGAGTGAGCTGAAGTCGAACATGAAAGACAATCTCCTGATTACCAGTCAATGATGTAAACTGTTAACAAGTGCGATAAAGACCACCAATAATGATAACGGACCTCAAGATACTAGAAGTACAATCCACGAGATGTGAGTAAGGAACTAAGGTCAAACACTCGTGAAATCACTCAATCGAAGGCCAATGATGTGAACCTATCGTCGAATGAGAAAAACCTACCATTAGGGCATGCAGGCTCTAAGTTACTGAAAGGAGTCTCAAGATCAACTTCCCAGACAATGAGCTGACATCAACAAGAAGTGATCCATCGAAGGATGGCCATGATGTATCTCACATCATCGACATGAGACAAAGGAAAAAGATGGTTGTGAATCAAGACTGGACAGAGAATCATGTAATGAATGAACTGCAGAAGGAGCTTCTCTTAAACATATCGACAACAGGACTCTAGCGTTTGGCAGTGTTTGACTCAAATGGAATCAGAGGTCATGTTGACAAGATTGCTAATTGAATGAGAGGCAAATAGATTTCCCAAACCCATGGAGGCAAATTGATGAATGTAGGATATCCCCAACCTCAGAGGAACTGCAAATAAGTGTCATATTCAAGAGTGACATACTAACGACACAAATGATAAATAATTCCATTTTTCCACACCATTTCTAGTGAGTACCCCAATTATTTTTTATTACAAGCTTGAAGGTGATAACATATGTTTGTCATATAAGTTTTTCCTTTGGAAAAATGCATCCTAGTACATTTTACGAGCCCTAAGAAGGAGGAAATCGATAGCGTCATGATGACGAATCCAATGTCGTTAAATTTGAATGAGTCGAAAAATGGTGAAACTTGGCACCTTTTCATGTTTAAAGAGTTTGAAAAGAGGCTGAAAAAAAAACTACGTAGGGCCATTTTCATAAATATTCCCTCGAATCTGAAAAGGTAGAAAAAAAAGTTCAAGAGAACCACTTATTTGTGATTGAATAAGGTATTCCTTTTTCGTAAAAAGTTTATCCCGACCCAAAAAAGGGGTAAACGTATACTGGGTAAATGACTTTTTTTTTTACTTTAACAAGTTCAAAATGATAAATACTAGGCAATATTTTCATATTTCGAGAGTTAGAAAATAGCTTAAATATGACTCCAAGGGGCTAACCTTTTCATTATTTTTTTTACTGAGTCTGAAAAAGTATTAAACTAGAACTCGTTCTCATATCATCTCTCAACATTTTACCCAGTTTTTGCACACGAGTGAACACGTTATCTATTTTGAAGGAAAAAATAATTAAAAATTTGAAAAAACCCTAAAAAATGACTTAAACATTTATAAAAATAAAAAAGTAAAAACATTTTTCACTTTCCACTTTCACAAGTCATTGGAGAAGTCTTTTACCCTTTTTTACCTTGATCTTTAGGAGATGACTGCGGCTGATCTAGGATGCCAATCGATGAACCGTTTGTGCCAGGTAAGAGGTACACCCATTATCTTTGATTTCATACCCGTTATAGAAATTTCAATCATGTTTTTTTGAATTCTTGGGAAGAAGTTTTAAATTAACTTTCACTGCAGATAGACGTGGGTATTCCATTTGGGCTAGCGTCGATCCACATTTCTTCGCATAGGCTACACGCCAATCATAGATATTGAAAAAAAACTAAAATTTTCCCAAAAATCACCAACCAAACTGGATTTTTATGCTTGGATTTTTAACAACATGTTGTACAATTGTTGTGAGATGAATAAATCATCATGAAAAATGGCGATTGAATGGAGGGAGAGAGAAAATGAGGACATTGAAAGAGAATTTATGCAAGATCAAGACTGTCTGGCTGCCTTGAGGAACTACAATCTCTTCAAGTTATTCTTAACTCTAGGCCTAAGATCTCAAACTAAGATGCTCCAATACATGGTAGGCATATGGGATACAGGACGGGAAAGATTTATTATAGGCGACCAAGAGTTATAAATCCAAGCCTCTAACACCTACTTCATCACCATCTTGTCCCGGAGGGGGGAACGAGCTTTTCATGTAGGAAGATGAATTATGGGCGAGAGAATGGATATATTAATCAGGAGACAACGTCCGGAGGAAAACAAGTTTTCCAGTGGGAAGGTAGAAATAAGAACCATAAACAACCTACCTCTAAAGGTAGTCCTATATACTATAACACGCACCGCTAGGGCACAAGCTCCATATGAGGCTACCAAATCTCAACTCCAGACTGTAATATAATGTATGGAACCCATGGTCTTTAACTAGTCAGAAGCGGGGTCGCAAATTTGTTGTCTAGGTAAATCGTCTCTGCAGAGAGAGATGATCCCTCTAGCCCTATTATGGGTCTAGAAACAATGATAAAAATCAAATACCTACTTTCCTCGATTATAAATGAAACATAGATCAAAAGAGATGGCCTACCTCGATATGATGCTACGATGTTGCTCTTCGTCAAAGCTCTTTGGTCCTTCGCTCTTCAAAACTTGATCTATGCTGCTACCAGCACTCAATTTCCTACAAAAGTGACCAAGACACATACCAGTGAAACATGCATATACAAGAATAATCTATCTAGCTGATCAAGGAATGCTATAATACTTATCATAAACATGGAAAATAATGGGAAATAGATATCAGTTGTATCATATTATCAATAAAAGAGGAGTTACAACATGTGCCATGATGTCGAATCTCTCCTTTAGTGGGTCTAAATATAGGCACGTCTCTAACAAACTCTTTTTCAACTCAATGTGAGAAGGCTAAGGTTCTCAACTCTCTCCTTCAAAGCCTATGACAGCCTTCAAACCTTTCTCTGCTATTCTCTTCTCTTCTATTCTAACTAGCAGAGGCATTGGAGAGTGATCCATTTATAGAGATGGAGGAGGGTACATGGATCCAATTAAGGCAGGAAAATGGCTTATCTCTTTGGGAGGTTCCTTGTTTGTAGGGACAAGACGCCCAAATGAGGAAGCTTGGCCATATCCCGATTAACAAACATCCAACTCTCTACCCTCGAAGCTTCTAGGCCATGAAGCTTCGTTTCCATTTTATAAAATCTTCCAGAAGTATATTAGTGCGAGCGTCAGGTCCAGAATAGCTCCGATCGGCATTGGTCACAAGCTAAGGATGACCCATCGGTGCTGGTGAGACACAGAAGGGTCGCATTGCTCCAAAAAAGTGGTTTTTTAGGGAGCTACTCCAGAAATTATCAAAAGAGAGATTGTTCCTTAGACTATAAGGGATGCAAAGGAATATTCTCATGATGGAAAAAGTACACGAAGATCATTGTTAGGGTCCTCCAGGATTCAGGAATAGGGAGTACACGAACAGTGACAAAATGTTGTGCAACAAGTAGTGTCACCTTTATGGTATTGGCCAGCTAAATTGGTATAAGCGTGGTGGCTAGCTAAGTTATTATAGGTATGGTGCCTCCTTGTTGGTGGTATCCAGCTAAAATATGCAATAGATATTTGAAGAATTAATAAAAGAATCAGAGAAACACAACAACAACGGGTTGGTTTTTGTCCCTTTGGGATTTCCATAAAAAATACTTGTGTCTGTTGTGCATGATTATCTTGTTGTTTCATGTCTTTTATATGTTGAATATTTGATGTTATTGTATGCTCAGATATATTGATGAATTGATGTGTAACTTTATTCAATAAATTGAGAAAAGAAGTTAAAATTATATAAGTATCATCACTACTGATTCACCCCCTATCTCAGTATTGATCTAATTTCCAATCGTCAGAACATATCATCACCTATGGATAGGAAGTGACAGTGGAAATTCTCCCATTAGGAGGCTCTAACCACTGTCCAATATGTTTAGCATGGTGGAGCATAGGCAAACCACTCAAAAGACCATTTAGATTTGAAGAATCTTGGCTAATATATGTGAGCCTTATCAACAAAATCCAAACTTGGTGGAAAATAATTAACCCCATTATGAGTGCAAATATGTATGTCCTTCAACAAAAAATAAAGAAAATAAAACTACTTCTAAAAAAGTGCAATAAAGAAGAGTTTGGAAACATCGTCCATGAGAATCAAATTTTTGAAAAAGAAATGGAGTTTGAACAATGGGATATAATTGGAAATAGGAAAATGTGATAAATAGCAGCCAAAGAAATTTCCCTCACAAAAAGGCTAGATGAGAGTTACAATAAAGAAGAAATATAATGAAAGCATAAATCCAGGATCAATTGGCTTAAATAAGGGGAATGCAACACTTCATTCTTCCACAACTCCACCATCCAACACAAATATAATAACATAATCACATCTTTGATAACTCACAAAGGATATCATCTAGACATGAAGCAAGACATAGAAGAAACTATGGTGAATTTCTACTCATATATGCTCTCAGATCCTTTGTGCTGCCGCCAAGAAGCTACCTACAAAATCACACCCAATATCCCAAAGCGGGTGACAAAGGCCCACAACTGAATTCTCATGTGACCAAAACATACAATGGAAATCTAGGAAGCCCTTTACTAGATCATATATTAGAAATACCCTAGGACAAATGGATTCATAGTAGCTTTCTTCAAACAATCCTAACACTTCCTTCACAAAGAGCTATGGAGATCATAGAGGAATGTTAAGATATCCGATGCATTCTTCAAGCACTTAATTTCACTTCATGAAAAGGGGGGGTAATACAACCTATTTAGGTAAATTCCAACCCATATATATTTTATTTATGTTATTTATAAGATCATAACCAAGGTCATCTCCCTCTACCTCAAGTCCATCTTTCCCATTCTGATATCTTCAGAGAAAACTGGATATGTGGAAGTCTGCCAAATCCTATTTATTATCATCCTAGCCCATGAAACCATCCACTCTCTAAAAACTATGAAGAAACCTGGTATGTTTCTCATTCTCAAAGTTTCTAAATCCTTTGACAAATTAAACTCGGTATACATGGAAAGTATTCTTCGAGCCTTTGGATTCAATGAGAACTTGACCACCTAGGTCATGTCCTTGGTCGCCATTCCCTTTTTATCAATCCTTTTCAATGCCCCCCCCCCCCTTAAAAATGTTAATTCATTAAGAGGCATTAGAGAAGGTGACCCTCTCTCCCCTTTCCTCTTCATCCTCATCGTAGAAGAGCTAGGATGAAACATAAAAACTACCTCTCAAAATGGTATCCTAAGATTTTTTACTTTCAATGATGACTCTCCCTTAATTCACCATCAATTTTTTATGATACCCTCCTTTTTAATCACCCCTCAGCCAAGGAATCCAAATCCATCAATTAAATCCTTGAGCTCTTCTCAAATAAATAAGGCACCACCATCAACTTGGAAAATTTTGTGATTTTCTTCTTAAACATCGCCTAGGTCACTTGAAGAAACATTATCATAATCTTGGGATTCTCTGTTTCTAAAATTCCTTCTAAATACCTGGGATTCCCCGTCACTGAATTGGCCATCAAATACTCCTCGAAATAAGTTCTTGATAAACTCAATGGCTGATTGTGAAACTATACTTTTCATTCTTTAAACATTGTTGGGAACCTTACTTAAGTCTATGCTGCAATATTTTCCCATTTACCTCTTTTCTATTCTGACATTACCCAAGTGGGTTTTAAAAATCATAAAAAATATCTAACAAACCTTTTTATGGGGTGATAATAAAATAAAGAAAAATGGCCACTCGTTAAATGGTAAACATTTTTCCTAACAAAGGATGAAGGCGTCTCCGGTCTGTGAGCTCCTAAAATTGTTAACAACATTTTGGGTGCCAAAATATGGTGGAGATGGGTCAAATACTCCATGAAGCCCTAGGCACACATATGACCCATGAAATATGTAAAGGATTAGGAAAGTCAGAATCTCATATGCATATCCTCCACTCTAAAGGGATTTCTAATTTGGAACCTAGCAAGCTACAATGAAGCCATAGTTCAATCACACTTATTGAGGGAAATCAGGAATGGTCAACTTGCAAGGTTTTGGGAGGACCCATGGTAGTAAATTCCTAGTATATATTGTAATTTTCAGCTCCCCATAAATCAAACTAATGCCCGACAAAAAGGAGGAGCTCAAGTATGCCACTAGTAAACTAAGGAAGGCTTTTCATCTATTAGAACCTAGCTCCATCCAAACATATGATGGGGAGAGGGAAGTAGGGAAGATGCTCAAAACCTACAAACAGAAATTAATAAGATAAAATAAAAATAGGGTCCAAATATCCAATGACGGGGATAAAAAACTATAATGGTTTTTACATTCAAGGAGGCCTACCTCCTATCTCATTAAGGTCCTCATACTGACATTGATCGCTTTTGGAAGGAACTCTAGTCTACATGCTTATGGCCAAGGGTAACTACCTTCTTCTGGATTCTTTCCAAACGTAAAATATTTACATGGGAGAACCTAAATAGAAAAGGGTATGAAGGGCCATCATGGTGTTGTATATGCAAAAAACAACAAGAAACCATGGATCACCTATTGGGCACCTATGAGATAAAAAATAGTATTTAGTACAAAAACACAATAGACTTTAATAGAATAGAAAGTTCATGTGTATACATGGTCCAAAATCGTGTTACTACACAAGGGGGCTATTTAAGACAATTAATTACAACAAAATTATCATTTTGCCTTAAACATATTGATTTATGTCATGTAATTGTATTTTAATTGTCTTAACTTAAAGAATTAATCCAAAAGAAGACACTTAAGACAAAAAGAAGATAGCTAGATTTCCATTTTTTCCACATGACCGAATAGTTGTGATGGTTTAGTAGTCCATTCCTCACAATGACTACCCTTTAGACCTTGTCACTTTGAATTTTCCCTTTCTTAGTGGTAAGAGATAATTTCAGCCCAAGGTTAGGAGTTAAGTTCTATGGATTCATTTTCACTTAGTTTTAGGCATCTAGATAACATTTATAATATCTATTTTTACCTCTTATTGCAGGTAAATTTATATATCTTTTGATGCTTCGCCATTTAACTATGTTTCCTTGCTAGCTAATAATTTTACTTAGTGTTGCAGGTTCCTTGATGAGGTATTTATTCGGATTTAAGAGGGAAAAAATGAAATACATATTTAAATAGATACACGTAGATATAGAAAAAAAAAAACCTCAATTAATAAATAGAAACTTCTTAATATTATTTACATGTAGGGAGGGAATGAACTACCTTAGGTGATTATAGCTTATTTATGAGAAGAGATGTGATGGCTACATTCCTTCTGGACTGAGTTATAATGATGCTCTCAAGACTTTTATCAGCAAGAAACAATCGACCATAATCCTAGGAGACGAACCACCAAAATCTTGTGGGCCCCATTGGGGTTAGTTGGAACGTTACATTCTAGGGGTCGTAACTTTGGCATACGATATCCATTTGGTGCGCATAATAGAGCATTATAAATTTATATTGTAGGACAACAATTTTCAACTACAAACCTTGTCATAAACATTAGGTTTTCCCGTTTCCCCAAAAAACATTGTTTAGGGCCTCAAAATGGCTCTGGAAGTTCAGGTCCCAAACAAATGCCAAAAACAGAAAACTGCCGAAATAGGAAGATGTGTTGGAAATTAGGAAACTTAATGGAAATAATACTGGGGGTCCAAGGGGATTAGGCGGTTGGCCACCAATATCCACCTAGAGAAAATATTTCCCTAAGTTATTCAAAATTTTTTTTTCCACTTCTTTCATATGCATTCAATTTTTTTTTCGTCTTTAATTGAGGGTTTTTTGGTTACCCATTCTTAGGTTCCATTGTGAGTGTTTTCTACTAGAAACCCAATCAAGGGTTTCAATGAAATTTCTCATAAAATAAAAATCCTCTACAGGCTTATTCTAAAGGCTAGACATGGACACGGATACCACTTATCACGTATGAAACCATCAATTCTTTTTAGTATTTTTTACTAGAGTTGTTCACAATTATTGAAAAAATAGAGGCTTTTCAAAAAATATATTATACTTCTTTTTTGTGGGGGTTTTGTTTCATGTTTTTTTCTTGCAGTCCTTCTCCCTTTCTACAAGAGGTAACTCAGTTGGTTCGAAATGAGTATATTTCTTAATAATTTTCATTGTTTCATTATATTTTCCACTTGAATCTTTTATAGGTTTTCATTTGAAGTAATAAATTGGGGGTTTTTAGAGGTCCTTTAGTCTCATGGTGAGAAAACCTCTGACAATAGTTTTCTCCTTCCTACTAGTGTTCATGGATGCCCTATGTTCTGACAGCCTATGGAGATAATAGCCAGCTTTAAATTTTGTAATTTGAGGGGTTTTTAAGAAGGTGTCCCTCTCTTATATTCAACCCCTGAATGTCTAGAAAATATGTCTCCCATTAGTTTTTTCCCTTCAAGTATTTACATTCATGCCAAATTTTTTTATGGGTTTTTGTTACTTCGATATTATTAAAAATTTGAATTTTGTTTCAATTTTGTCATACTTTAATTGTAGAATCATTTTTATATAAATAATACTTATGGAGTCATAGTGTGAAATATTATTTTGAATATAGGGGGGGCTTTCCCTAAGGTAAATGTTTAAAAGAAACCTTTCAATCAATAATAGGTAAATTTTCAAGTTATAAAGATCTGTTGTACGATTAAGAAGGGTATTTTGAATTTAAATGAATTATACAAGATTTTATTTGAGTCTTAGCACAATATTACTTAATAGTTTCCCCTACTTGAGGTATTTGCAGAGAATGGAGGAGATGTTCCTTCTAGGTCAATGCTTGGATCAATTTCCAATTTTACCATCAATAAGTAAAATGTATCAATAGGTATCATATTTTCCCTTTTTCTTTTCCTATAGGCCTACTTTTACATTAAGTAGGCAATTTAGTTTGGGTTTTGGTTATTGCTTTTACAAGAAGGAATTTCATAAGTGTGAACCCTTCCTACTCGAGGAAATCTTGGTGACTACTACTCTAAACTTATACTTTCCTCCTATAGGTTTACATTGGAGACATGAATTTTTTATCAGGAAATCCCTCAACAACCAAATTTAAAACCTGTGATGGATACTCTATCCAGGTTTTGACCACACCTCTTGACTCCACTTAGTTTTTCGATATTTTCCATTTCTTTAGTGTATTTCAAATTTTTTTTACTAATTTATCTTCAAAATGGAGTCTTGTTGTGGAAATTTGTAAGGACTTACATTTACATCCATAATTCTTGTTCTTTTTTTTTTCTCTTGAAAATGATAACACGATGGTCCCTTCAAAATTCCTAATTAACTTTGTATATCTACAGGGCTTTCAAAAATCAATGTGACTACAAAACTTTATTTTCTAGTGTTTCAAATTTATATCAAGAATGCTCTAAAAAATAACTTTATTGTAGCATTTTTGGTGCTCAGGACCTTCAAGCTCTAATAGAGAGAGTCAGAGATGTTACAATAATAGAAGAAGAGCATGATGGTACTAAATGGAAATTATCTATTACAAATTGTAGATACCCAAGTATCAGTAATGACATTGCATTTGTAGCATGTTTAGTTGGTAATGAAACATTTTCATTAGTCCATCACTGCATTGTATGAATGTTTTGAGAGTTCAATGTTGATAGCAAATATTTCTATAATGGTAAATAAATTTCATATATAGAATTATTTTCTTCTCAACATTGTTTCATCAAATACACTATATTATTTGTTTTGTTTGATGAATGAGTCAAACAATTCCGTAAGGACCTATTGGGGATAATGGTTGGCTAAAATTGTTCTTGAGATGATTGCGTATTATTTTGTTATTTGGCCCCATTAGTTTCTTAACTTTTAGAAATCAGATATATATGCTAGAATTATTTATGAAGTTTTATTAGTATAAATGAATGAGGTGGATAATGTTATCCTCTTTTTATAACAAAATGGAATCACCCAATTTTTGGAGTTGTACATTTTCCAAAGAGAAAAGATTCATGGTTTGAAATTAACAATTTATGGTAGATAAACACCCATGGTATAATGTTGGCTTATTGATCAATAATGTGAAAGAGTTTTTAAACTTCATGTTATTTTGATATGAACATTTTGTTAGTGGATACTCATCTCACAACCCATTTTGATCAACTCTATTCTTATGATTGTTGCAGGGGCATGAGGCAAGGTGCATTCTAGAATTCTATTGTTTACTCTGAATAAGACATGTATAGACTCTGATAGTTTAAGATAGGTTTAAGATAGATGTGTGATCCACAAAATATGAGAAAAGGTGTGTTCTAGCATTCTAGAGTTTACTCTAAAAATTACATATACACACTTTGACATTGTGAAAATTTTACACACTCTGAAGATATATGTTCTCTCCACAGAATATGCACACTATAATTTTGAAATAAAATCATTGTAGCATGGTCGAGTAGCAAACATAATTCGAATGCATTTAAAAGATTTCAGAAGTTACACCTTCAAACCTTTAATATTAGGGTGAAGGCATGGATCTGGGTTACACTTTTTGGCTAGAGAGGGCACCTTTGGGTACAAAAAATGATGGCTCGATCGATATCCTAGAGTGCTAAGTAAACAACTCGATCGAACATTAAAACTATTTGAAAAATAGGAATACAAACAAATGAATGAACTTTGTATTCCTCATGTGAGGAACCCCTGAGGCTACCACGACGCTGGATTTCTCATTGGTTCATCAAAAAGTCAATACAATCATATAAACATGCATTCAAATAGGGAGGTTAAAAGTGATATAGAAAAAAAGGATCTAAACCTAATCTTGGACACAATCAAAACAACCTAGCATTTTTTTCTCCATTATTTTCAAGTTCCCCCATTAACGGAGAAATGATGATTTATACACCTAACATCTCCCTAAACAATTCAAATTTCATCTTCCCAAGGGGATTTTTGAAAACGCCTGCAACATTTTCACAAGTATTACAATATTAAATAAAAATATTCATAGACTCTATATTTTCTCTAATAAATTGAAATTGAGCATCAACATGCTTTATCCTTGCATGCAAAATTGGATTATTTTCCAACTTGATCGAGCTCTCGTTGTCACATTTGACAATTGTATCCTTCTCTTGTTCTTCTCCAACATCTTGAAGAATTATTCTCAACCAAAAAACTTCACACAAAGCTTTATATTCTACCTCAGTAGATGACAAAGATACAGTAGGATGCTTCTTGCTGCTCCATGAAACAATCCTAGATCTAATATTGAATGCATAACCTGTAGTAGATCTTCTATCATTGAGATTACCAACCCAATCTCAATCTGAGTAACCTGTCAGCTCAACATCAAATGAATTAGTATACTTAAGACCAAAATAAATTATTCCTTTAAGACACCTGAGTATTAATTTTTCTACTTTCCAATGGCTTTCTATAGGTCTCGCCATAAATTGACTTAACACACTAATAGAGTATGCTAAATCAGGTTTGGTTGTAGTAAGATAATTCAAGATGCCCACTAGTTGTGTATACAATGTGCCATCTACCTCCTTTGAGCCATCATCAAAATGAATTTGCACATTATGTTGCATTGGAGTAAAGGAAACTTTGCACGGATCCATATTAAGCCTCAACAAAATCCAAAATACTAGGACCATACTCCTATACATAGAATGAACCACAACAAAGACAAGTAGGAATTATATTTTCCAAGTCCCCTCTTTAATGACTACTTGTCTTGATCCTAATAAAAAAATTATAATCGTGGTCTTGGTGTTTAAAAACATGATTAAAAGATATGTCGACGTCCATATAAAGGAACAACCATCTACCATAATGCATGGGTGCCCAACTGTTGCAACCACCTATCCAATTGGATTTCCTTCGTGTGCATGGTTCAATCAACCATTATCTACATACTTGTACATGTACATGTACTTGTAAATCCCCCTCCATCATCATCATTGTGGGTTTTCATTCTTTGAGTTTTATTGGCTTACCATAAACCATGCCCAAGGTTTTTTCAGCTGGCCATAAACCATGCCTATAAGATTCCCTATCCACTTCACTCTCAGATGTGGTGTCTGACTTACCACAAACTGACACTGCAAAGTGTTTTCCATGTTACCACAAACTTGCACTTACATAGTGGTTAATGTCTTACCACAAACCTACATTTACAAAGTGGTTTTAGGATTACCATGAACTTCATGGTACACATGCCTTACAAGGATTACAACACAACTTCAGGTACATAATATTACAAAATTTCACATCGTAGACTTACTTAGTTATACATGTGTGAATTACATAGTAACATGATCAAGATTCTACTGTAATCCACATAAATTTACCTACATTTTTCTACCGTACAATTTTAGTTTCTTCTCCAAATGTTGTCACAAGAAATATTTTCTTTAAGTTTTCTTCATGACTTTATAATCTCTCATTATCAATAATTCCTGCAAATAAAACTTGTCTATTATTAGAATGGAAATTTTGAACATAGACTCAAACATGTGATAACAGTTGGCCAAACTAAATGCCACAACAACAAAGCATCCAATTCATTCAACTAGATTTACATTAATGACATGACTTAATCAAAATGGAATTCAAAGCAGTGCATCCCTTCAATAGCTCCAATTTTGTGTAACCCATTAGGATTGTATTGGATTCTTTCACAATCTAGTTCCATGTTCCTTCAAACAACACCGTGCATATAAGTGCTCAGGGACAAATAAAACAACATAATAATGTAATAATGCAATAGCCACATATATCCAAATAGTGAAATAATACAATAGCCTCTGTGAGTGAGTTCAGGCATAACAATTTAACACCCACTAACCACGTGGAAATTTTACACACTCTAAAGATAGATGTGTGCTCCACATAATCTTCACACTATAATTTTGCAAGAAATTTACTACAAGTATTTTCAATTAATAACCCTTAACCACATTAGCCAATCTCCACGACCCCCTTTAATAACCCATATCCAAGTTCACCACCAATGGACCAAGCAAGTTAACACTAGCATTGGCACCTTTGGAAACTACAAATTCAACCAGCAAAAGATTAGATTGTGCTCTGAGGCAAAAAAAAATTCTCAGTATCATGATTTAGAGAAATAAGGTTTTGAATAATGATGATACCTCCTTCTCCATAACATCCATAATACGTTGCAAGTTAGTGTGAAGGTCCTGGAGAAATGAAACATGTCAAATAGAATAATTTTCTCTACCAGAAATGGTCTAGAACTTTCTCTTTGTCAAAGTAGGCCCATGTAGCCACAATCCACACAGTATTACTCTTCACATAGTTATAACTCACACACGAAGTTCTCTCCTTAATATGTGAATAAAGCTTCTTCATAACACACAATAAACATAACATCATGGATATTCCTTACGTAGCTCCAGGCTACACAAGAACATGAACAAGGGGTCCTCTCAGCATGCATTCAGTCAATAGAGTTTCTTAACTCATGTAGGTACTTGAGAACCGATGCGCAAACTCTTGGGACAGACGGGAACGTGTGTACTTATCCTAATAGCTATTGAACATAGAGGAGGCTCAGTACCGACCTCATAACTTCACAATAAAATGCAGCAACTAAAGTTAATACGAATCTCCTCATTGTTGGAAATTTAATTTCAACTGTAACTGAGCAGAAGGAGGATGAAAGTTTAATTCTGATGGGAATTTAAAGGACTAGAGGCAGCAAAAAGATCTCCTGTTTTTATTTTGCACTCTAATGTGCATTGAAGCGTTATGTTTATAACCTTGCAAATCCAATTTCGTGTTTAAAGGCCATAGCCTGTTTTGCTATGTAATAACTGTGGTTCAAACCACGCAATCCCACACTCATAATCCTGCACCTACCACCATTTAAATTACCCACCAACTATATTAAAAACCCCACCATTTTATTTAATTTTGAATCACCCCACGTCACCTACGTGGATCCCATCAGTCCACGTCACAAAAACTGCAGCCAATTAATGCATAATCGCATGAACTTGAGGCCCCATCACCACACCATTAAACCATGCGATAAGCCGCCCCCACCACTGCCGATTCACCAAGCATCTGACCAATCATATTCATATCACACAGTTCTGTGCATATGTCACCAGCCCTCAAAATGGACGTGATAAAGTTTTGAAATCCACCAAGTCACCAAGCGACAGACCAATAGTGTTCGTATCGCGTCGCTTGGGGGTATAGTCAGCAGCGCCTCAAATGGATGCGATAAACTCTTTAAACTATTTTTCATTTTAAGCTTTGAAATCTACGAAAATGATTTTACAAGGTTTCAACTTTGGGTTTAATGTTTTGCTATATATTTGTTTTATTATGCCCGCGACATAGTTTACGTTATACACTTATGGTTTATAGATATATATATATATATATATATATATATATATATATATATATATATATATATATATATATATATATATAATATAGTAATAGTTTGTTATATATATATATATATATAATGTAACGCTGAGAGTAGTAAGAATGATGACTGTGTAATTTTGCCCGAAGGCAGAAAAGACAAAGAGAGTATTATACTGTGAGTGAGATAGTAAAGAAGTTGCATTGCATTTGTAGCAGTCAAACAGAAATATTGCATTGTAAATCCAGAACAACTGCAATTCTGAGGAAGAGTTTCATTTTGTAATAGTTTTCAAGTTTAATGAAATAGAAAGTTCTCTCCATCTCTGTCCACAATTTTTTATTAAATCTCTGTGTTGGAAGAGGAATTTTATTTTCCTCTATGCTGTTTGGAATATTAAGAAATTCCAACATGGTATCAAAGCTAGTCCAGGCTCTTTTCATTCTCCAAATAAGTTTAAGGGAGAAGGAGTTGTTGAAGCTTTTGACCAGCAATGTGAAATATCAGCAAATCCAAGTATTTACAAAACTGTGTTTTTTGTTTGCTTAAATATTATACTCTAGAGAACTATAGAAGGAAGTCTCTTGAATAAAGATTTTATCTTAGATCAGTGAGAAGGTTTAGTTAAGAAACATAGTCAAGTTTGTAGCATAGTTCAGTAAGCTAGCTATGGCAGTAGCCAGCACAAGCATGAGTATGGGAAATACTCAACTCCCACAGTTCAATGGGAAGAACTATGACTATTGGGAAATCGCAATGAGAGTCTTGTTTTCCTCTCAAGATTTATGGAAGGTAGTTGAATATGGCTTAGAAGAACCAACATATGAACAAGCATTTAATACCTTAACATAGGCAGAGAATGATTTGCTGAAGAGTAATAGGAAGAAGGACTCAAAATCCCTCTTCTATCTCTATCAGGCAGTGCATGAAAGCATATTTCCAATAATTGCAATAAAAAAGAGGTCCAAGGATGCATGGGATACCCTCCAGATAGCCTACCAAGGAATGGAGAAGGTAAAGACAACAAAGCTTCAATTAATGAGAAGATATTTTGAAGTCATTTGCATGAAAAAGTCTGATAAAATAGACTCATTTTTCACATTTTTGATTGGGTTGGTTACCCAAATGAGATCTCATGGAGAGTCAATAGAAGATAGAAGAATAGTGGAGAAAGTGTTGAGGATATTACCCTCAGATAGTAACAACCATTGAAGAGACAAAGAATCTCTCGTTGTTTATTGTTGATGAGCTTCATGCATCATTGATGATACATGAACAAATATTGAGTAGAACAACAAAATCATCTTTGGAGCATGCCTTCAAGACCCAAATGTATTTTGGAAGAGGAAGAGATCAAGGCAGAAGAAACTATAGAGGAAAAGGGAGAGGCAGAAGCCAAAACAGAGTAAGGAACAACCTTAAAAATACTAGTGGAAGGGGCATCAATCAAAGTCAAAATCAAAGCTAAGGCAATAGCCAACAAGGTGGACAAAATCAAGCACATGGACAAAGGTATGATAAATCCCAAGTCCAATGTCATTACTATAAGAAATATGGCCATTATGCCAATGAATGTAGTAAGAAATAGAGTGACATGGGTAATAGACCCAGTGCTAATTTTTCAAAGGAAAATATTAGTCAAGAGAATATTTTTTTAGCATGTAATATGGCCGAGAAAAAGAATGAAGATATATGGTTTCTAGATTCAGGATGTAGTAACCATATAATTGGAAACATTTCTATGTTTTCCATGATTGATGAAAATGTAAAGTCTCAAGTAACATTGGGAATAGCTAGTAAGGTCTCTGTCTTGGGGAAAGGCAGAGTAAGTTTTTTGATAAAGAAAGGAGAAAGGAGATCCATATCAGATGTATACTATGTACCTGGTATGAAGTGTAACCTTTTGAGCATAAATCATTAAGAAATGCTACAATGTATTCTTTGACGATGATCTATGTACCATCATGGACATACCACCAAGCAAGCATAGGATTGCATAAGTGAAGATGACAAGAAACAAAATGTTTCCTCTCAAGATGAGAGCAGATTTGAAGAAAGGAGCTGCAATGGTAGTAGTGACACAAGAGACATTCCAAAGAGAAGCAAAGGATAAAAAATGGTTATGGCACCTGATATTTGGACATCTCAACTTTGCAGGTCTGAATTTGTTGCATAGGAAAGGAATGGTAAAGGGATTAGCATTGATTGAAAAACCAAATAGCCTATGTGAAGGTTGCATCTTAGGCAAACAACACAGAGAAATATTTCCATCAGGAAATAGCATAAGGGAAAAAAGACCCTTAGAAATAGTCCATTTTTATTTGTGTGGACCAATGCATATACCATCATTAGTAGGTAGCCATTATATGCTGACCTTTATTGATTATTACACAAGAAAAACATGGGTTTATTTCTTGAAGTTGAAGAGTGAAGTGTTTGAGAAGTTCTGCTACTTTAAGGCTCCTATAGAGAATCAAAGTGGGAAGCATAGTAAAGTCTTAAGAACAGATAGAGGAGGAGAATGCATCTCCAAATAATTTTTGTGTTTCTGCAGAGAAAATGGAATACACAAGCAATTTACAGCAAGGTATACACCACAACAAAATGGAGTTGTTGAAAGGAAAAATAGAACCATCATGGACATGGTAAGAAGCATGTTGAAGGAAAAACATTTTCCAAATGAATATTGGGTTGAAGTTATACATTGTGCAACATATGTGTTGAATAGATGCCCAATAAAGAGTGTTATGAAAATAGTTCCGGAAGAAGCATGGAGTGGCATAAATAGTTTGTCACCCACATGAGAGTTTTTGGTTGTGTGGCTTATGCACACATTCCAAATCAGCTAAGGAAGAAGTTGGAGAAGTGCATATTTTTTGGATATAGTGAAGAATCCAAAGCATCTAGATTGTATATCTCATCTACCAAGAAGTTTATGATAAGCAGAGATGTACAATTTATTGAGGAAGAAGCTTGGGATGGAAGCATTGAGAAAACAATGAATGTTAAAATTTGTTTGTCTCATGATGAAGATAGGGAAGAAATGACTGAAATACACCCCTCATTAGTAGCACCACCTCCACCAACACAAGGACAACAATGGACACCACAAGAAGGTATGTGAACACCCTTAAGAAGTGATGGAAATGCTTCTCCAAGCACGTCACAAGGAGCATATTTGAGTGATTACACAAGCACAAGTTCAGCAAGTGAAAGAGGAACCAGATTCAAAAGTCTAAATGAAATTTATGAGCAAGAAGAGGATATGAACTCTTTATTTTCATTGTATTGTCATGTAGAAGATCCTATTCATTTTGAAGAAGTAGTAAAAGATAAGAAATGGATATATGCTATGGATGAAGAGATAAATGCCATAGAGAAAAATAAGACATGGGAATTAATTGATCTCCCAAAAGGAAAAGAAGTAATTGGAGTGCAATCGGTTTATAAAACCAAAAGAAATGATGAAGGTAAGATTGAAAGGCATAAGGCTAGACTTGTTGTCAAAGGCTACAAGCAGCAACAAGGAAGATATTATGAGGAAAATTTTGCACCAGTTAGAAGAATGGAAATAGTAAGAGCAATGTTTTCCATAGCAGCACAACACAAATGGAAATTTTATCAAATGGATGTGAAATAAGAATTCCTAAATGGAGTATTGATGGAAGAGGTATATGTTGAACACCCTCTAGGCTATGAGAAGGAAGGCCAAGAGCACAAGGTATGAAAATTGAAGAAATCTCTGTATGGGTTGAAATAAGCACCAAGAGCATGGTACAATAGGATAGATGCCTATCTACTGGAAAATGGGTTTGATAAATTTGAAGGAGAACCCACATTATACATCAAAGAAAAAAATGGTAAGATGCTCATTGTTTTTTTGTATGTTGATGATGTTATATTCATAGGTAATGATGATTACCTTGTTGGCAATATGATGCAGAGTGTTGTCCTTGATGGCAACCCACTGAATGAAGATGAAATTGTTGGCATGTGTTGTCCTTGATGGCAATCCACCTGATGAAGTTATTCTTGACTTGATGGACTTGGAAATGATGTAAAACTGATGTATCTACAGTGAGAACAGAAGGCAATGAATAAAGGAATCCATTATGTGCTAGATCTATGATGAAAAGAGTATGTCTCAAGGCATACGCGGATTCGTCTAGGAGAAGTCGTGTATGCACGCGGGAAATAACGTGCCAAGTCGCGTATGGGCAAAAGCGCTCATAAAGTGCAAAACCAGGGGTAACCACATTGGTATTGACCCATTGTATTGGGTAATGATTCATCTAAATGAACCTGTCCAGGAATACCATCGGAAATAATGTGGTTTTGGCTCATGGTATTGGAAACGGGTAAATCTATATAAAGAGAAGAAATTCATTGTGCAAATCATGAGTGTGGGTGCAGGATGTCTGAGCTTGAATGAATATTTCTCTCTGAAGGATATCTGAATGAAAGGGTTGCAGTTGAATGATAGATCTGAATGTATGATGCACCAATGAAGAAAATGATGAAGAAGGGAATCTAGATCTGAAATGTATTTGTATCTTCTAGATCTGTTCATTGAATGTTTAGATCTGAGATGAGGCGAACATCTGTCTGAAGTGAAGAGTTAAATCTGAACTGAATATCTGATCTAAAGAAGTATGCAGCTCTGAAATGGTTGAAGATCCATACGCTAGTTTGCTACAGAGGAAGCGCGTACATACACGGGTTTACTGAAGAGAAAGCGCGTATGGGCAGAGAAATTAATTCTGCAATTTGTACAGAAGTATATGCTGGTTGATGTGAACGGAAGCACGTATATATGTGATATCAGAGAAAGTAAAGCGCGTATGCAAACTAGGGTTTGCTGAAGTCTGTGGTAAGAAATGTCTGATCTGTTCTGATGGTTTACTGATATCTGTCAGTGAGTTATATGTATTAGTTTCATGTTTGACTGTGCTTAAAAGCATGGAGGGGTCCAGCCCTCAAAAATACATGTACGGGCCTACAAGCTGTGCCCATTGTAGTTGTTGGATCCGTGGGCAGAAAACTTAATGAAACATGGTCCACAGAGGTGCCGAGGGTTGGCAGGCTTCCTTCTGGGCAGGGGGCGGTAGCTCCTTCCGGTGAGGCTGGCAACCATAATGTGGGGTCGTAGCTCCCTTCCAGGAGAGGCTGGTAAACGAGTCAGGGGGTTGGAGCTCCCTTCCAGGAGAGGCTGGTAAATGAGCGCAGGTGGGTGCCTGCGTGCTGGTAGGAGTCTGCGCCAGCAGATATGTTGTAAGATGTTTTCTCTAGTATAAAATATTGAAGGCTGAGCAACTGCAGCGGTGGTTTTCTCCCGACTTGGGTTTCCACCTAAAATCCTGGTGTTCATGTGTGATGCTTATGTGTGATGGTTTATTCTGTTCTTACTGCACATGTTTACTGTTTATAGAACATCTAATGAATGAATGATGAAATGATATATGGGAAGAATTAATGGCATAATTAGATCTATGTGTATACGCGAGTTTTATGAAGTATATCCGCGTGCATACGCTAGTTGTCTTCAGCAAAGTAGCGTATGGGTTTTAGAGCATGAAAAAGTAAAAAGTTTTAGTTTTCCCTAAATACTGATTCACCCCCCGCCCCCTCTCAGTATTTTTCCCAACAATTGGTATCAGAGCAGATCCTTCTGCAGAAGCTTGATCGCTTGAAGGAGATCCGTCGCAATGGGAAGTCTTGAAGGAGTAATGTCTATAAAGCCACCTCTATTCAATGGAAGCAATCTGATATTCTGAAAGGTACGAACAAAAGCATATCTGCAAAGTCTTGGTGCAGATGTATGGGCAATCGTGGAAGAAGGTTATCAATACCCAGCAAGTACTCCTACTGATGCAGCAAAAAGGAAGAAGTATGAAATCAATGCCAAAGCAGTGAATGTCTTGTTAGGAAGCATGTCTGAATCAGAATTTGCTAAAGTGATGCAGCTACATTCAGCAAAAGAAATATGGGACAAAATCATTCTAAGCTATGAAGGAGACACAAAGGTAAAAAGTGCAAAACTCCAAACTCTTAGAATTGAATATGAAATTTTGAAGATGCATAGTGATGAGAGTGTTGCCAGTTTCTTTCTTCGTCTGGGTGATATTGTAAATCGAATGAGAAATTTGGGTGAAACCATAACTGATACTACTCTGGTGGAAAAGGTCTTAAGATCCTTGACTTCAAAATTTGACTCTAAAGTTTCAGCTATTGAAGAAAGGCAAGATCTGCAAACGCTTACTATCGTTCAATTACATGGTACTCTGACTGCTTTTGAAATGAGACAAGGAGGTCCTTCTCAAATAAGAGAAGCTGCTTTTAAGGCATCTACAAAAGGAAAGGAAAAGGAAGTTGTCAAAGAATCCAGCTATATATCCGATGAAGAAGAAGCGAATTTCGTGAGAAAGCTCCAACTAGGTACTGGAAGGTTCAAAGGTAAGCTTCCCTTCAAATGTTTTGAGTGTGGAAAAGTTGGTCATTATGCTGCAAAATGTCCTTATAAAGAAACATCTTCTAAAGGAAAAGAAGTAGCAAGAAGGAATAAGAACCGATCTATCTCTAAGAAAAGTTACTATACTAATGAAGATAGTGATGGGTCATCTGATAGTGAGGAAGAATGTGAAGAAGATCTTAGACTTCTCATGGCATTTGAACAAAGAGAAGAAAAGGATACTTTTGTGGATGCTTTAGAGGACAATGATTTTCTTGAAGAAAACAATCAACTCAAAGTATACCTAGAAGAAAATAAGATCATCATAGAATCTCTGAATAATCAGATTGAAGAAGAAGAGAAGCACAGGGAGAAAGCAGAATGTGAAGTGGTAAGTCTAAGAAAAGAATTGGAGAAAGTTCAGACTCTGAATCTCAGACTTACTAAAGGATCAGATACCTTAGATGAAATTATCAAGGCTCAATGTTCTCCTCTCATAAAAACAGGTCTTGGATATATTGGAGAATCCTCTCAGGTTTCAGCACCAAACTATCTAAAGGCAGCAACAATTGGTTTACAATATTCTGCATCTCAACAAGGAAGCAAGGATTCTTTACAGGTAAAGCAGGATCATCTCACTTCAAGGAACACTGACAGGAATAACTTTCAAAGGAGCTCCAACCAGCAGGTAAATCCAAATAGAATATTTCGTGATTACAAAAATGTCTATTTCTATGGACAATGTTTTACATGTCACAATTTTGGTCACAAAGCTGCTCAATGTGTTGCTTACAAAACCATCATGAAAAGAGAAGCAAGAAATAAAAGGTTGGATACTGAACCAAAGAAGAATACCTATAAAAAAATTTCTCCTCTTCAAAATGAAGTTGAATGTGCTTATTGCAATAACTTTGGCCATGAAGAATCTGAATGCAGGAGCAAAGTCCAGCCAAAACAACACTTTCCCTCAAGTTCCAAAGTATGGAAAAAGAAGGAATTACAGGTTGAAAACTGTGGGATAGCATTATTTGCAGAAGGTGAAGAAAATCAGTGGTACATTGATAGTGGATGCTCAAGACACATGACAGGTGAAAAAAGCAAACTTCTTTCATATAATGCTCTAGAAAAAGAAAAGAAAGTAACATTTGGAAATGATTCTCCTGCTGTAATTAAAGGAAAAGGATCCGTGTTTCTAAAAGAAAAGGTGAAGGCTAATGATGTCATGTATGTGGATGGATTAAGGCATAATCTGTTGACTGTAAGTCAAATGTGTGATCAAGGAACTAAAGTTGTCTTTAGTTCAAAAGAATGTGTGGTTCGTGATCTTGATACAGGTAAAATTATTATAAAAGGGAAAAGAAATCCAAGCAAAATGTATGTACTGAACTACAAATATCAATGTTACTTGAGCAAGTCTTCAAAAAATTGGCTATGCCATAGAAGGCTGGGGCATCTAAGCTTCTCTCAAATCAACAAAGCAAGTAGACTTCAAGCTGTTCGTGATCTTCCCAATATTAACCTACCAGAAAGTATCATATGCACCGGTCAACGGTAATAACTGTAGTGACCAATAATGCAAAAGAAGGATCTTCTTCAAGTAAGCTTCTGAAAACATTCATACCCATATGTGGAATCGGACCTATGAGGAAAATTACAACGTAAGAACATTACCATATTCTATTTATCGATGACTACTCTAGAATGTGTTGGATCGGTTCATTAAAACACAAGATGAAGCATTTGAAAATTTCTTAGATCTTCAAAGCTAGCTGCAGAAAATGAATTAGATCTAAAAATCGCGTGTCTTAGATCTTCGAAAGATAATATGCCATCACCAGAATTCCTTGGATTTGTAAACACTACATGAAATACGCCTTGTAGCAGCGACTATGCACGGTAGCAGGAGGGCGAATAGAACAATTCAAAAAATGGCTAGAGCTATGCTTGATGATTCTGGAACTCCTGACATGTTCTGGGGTGAAGCAGCACATACAGCAGCTAACATTCTCAACAAGGCTCATGTTTGGGTAAATAGTGAAAAAACTCCATATGAACTCTGGTATGGCAATTCTCCCTCTGTGAAGCATTTTAGAGTTTTTGGAAGTAAATTCTTTATCAAAAATAATGATGAAAAGCTTGGAAAGTTTGAACCTAGATCAGATGAAGGGATATTTCTTGGTTACTCATCTTCAAGCAAAGCATACAAATGTTACAATAAAAGGCTTCGAAATATTGTTGAATGTATTGATGTTGTTATTGATGAGTCTCCTGCAGCTCCTAAAGAAGAAAAACAAACAAAAAAAGAAGATGATGGTGACCTATGTCCTTCTACATCAAATAGAAATGATATAGACAGTGGATCCAATGAAGAACCTGAAGATGATCTATCTGAAAAAGCTCCATCCAGACATGTTCAAAAGAATCATCCTGAATCTCAAATTTTGGGTGACAAGGAATCTGGTGTACGAACAAGGAGAACTCTTGTAGGATCTTTCTAGTCATCTCGGCACTCCTTCTGCAGCAATTGGAACCACATACCCCAATCAAGCTACAAAGAGCTGAATGGTTGAAGCAAGCCGTTATGGATAAAGAGCGCTGATCAAATTGGCAGCCAATGACACTTGGGATTTGGTACCAAGACCTCATGATAAAAATGTCATTGGAACTAAATGGATTTTCAAGAACAAGTTAAATGAGAATGGGGATGTTGTAAGAAACAAAGCCAGACTGGTTTGCAAAGGGTATACTCAACAAGAAGGTATAGACTTTGAAGAAACTTTTGCTCCTGTAGCTAGACTTGAAGCCATAAGAATGTTTCTTGCTTTTTCAAGTTATCAACAAATCAAAGTTTATCAAATGGATGTTAAATCTGCTTTTCTTAATGGTGATCTAGAAGAAGAAGCATATATAGAAAAACCGGAAGGATTCATTTTGGGAAATGATGAAAATCTTGTTTGTAGACTTAAAAAGGCTCTATATGGTCTCAAACAAGCTCCAAGGGCATGGTATTATCGTCTTGACAAATATCTTCATCAACAAGGATTTTCAAAGGGGTCTGCTGATAGCAACTTATACACGAAAATTGAAAATGATAAACTATTAATTGTGGTTGTATATGTTGATGATATCATTTTCCAGAGTAATCAAGAATCTATGAAATTAAAAAATTTTCTTTTCATTATGCCAAGAATTCGAATGTCCTTACCTAAATTGCATTCTTCTCGGCTTCATGCGCATCAACCCGTTATATGGTATATTCCTATCACAAGAAAAATATTCAAGCAAATTTAAATAGAAGTTATATAAGGAAGAATGAAAACCGTACACCAATGATAACCAGATGCAATCTCAGTTCTTATGATGATTCTCCCACGGTGAATCAACCAGAATACAGATCAATGATAGGAAATCTACTTTATCTCACTGGGACTAGACCAGACATTATGCATGCAGTTGGGATTGTTGGACGATTCCAAGCTAATCCAAAAGAGTCTCACCTTCAGGCTGTCAAAATAATATTCAAATATCTACAAGAAACTCAAGACTTTGGACTATGGTATCCAAAGAATGTTGATCTTACTCTTCATGCTTACACGGATGCAGATTGGGCTGGAAATGTTGATGATCGGAAAAGCACTAGTGGTGATGCATTCTATATGGGACCCCGGTTAGTATCTTGGTTCAGCAAGAAGCAAAATTCTATTGCCTTATCTACAGCAGTCTACAGCAGAAGCAGAATATGTGGTTGTTGCATCTTGTTGCACTCAACTCCTTTGGATGATGCAAACCTTACAAGATTTTCAAATCAAATGTACTTCTCCTATCTCCATTATGTGTGATAATACACGTGCCATCAGTATCTCAAAGAATCCTGTTATGCATTCAAAGACCAAGCACATTCCCATCAAGTATCACTTCTTACGTGAACAAGTGCTTGAGCAAAAGGTGAAGTTGGAGTATGTTCCCTCCAAAGAACAAGTTGCTAATATCTTTACCAAACCTCTGCCCAGGGAAGCATTCGAGTATCTAAGACAGAAGCTGGGAGTGTTCTCTGCCAGTCAAAAGAACAAATCTGCATAAATTCAGAAGATTAAATATGATATGCGGTTTTACTGGTATACAGTCGCGTATGTACGCGAGTATATGAACATAAAGTCGCGTATGGATAGTTGCTGACTATTTTTGGTTGGTGTCAGCATTCTGCAGTACTGTTTGGCTTTTATGGTCATTTTTCTGCCTGACAAAGCATCTGATATGAAGAGGACAGGTACAGATAGTACAACTTCAGGGGGAGATGAAGGAATGTGAAGTTTTCAATGTTTCACTTTCCATACGCGAGTTAGGCGAACAAAAGTCGCGTATACACGCGAGTTCCAACAGACACAATAGCGTATGCATTTATAATAAGAGAATTGAGATGATAGATGAAGATCAGGAGCAGAGGTTCAGGGGGAACATCAGTCTGATTGTTAATAACTGTATTATTGACTCTGTATCAACTTATTCTCTCAGTTCTAAACAATGATGAAATAATACTTGGTTACTTATGATTGAAGATCATGGATGAGCCCGGATTGTTACTTAATGAAGAGTATCTGTTGGATGAGATGGAAGTCTTATGATTCAGAGATATGAACAGATCATGTAGAGTTTGTTGCTGATGACTTGCTGTTGAAGGTGTTTCAGGTTGCACAAGTTAAGGAGGAGCCTTGGCCATTTGGAAAGGATGCATTGGATGCACATTTTCAGGAGGAGAGTGACATTGCTGAGTATAATGCATTGTTGGCATTATTATGGTTCTGAAATATGTTCTCTTTCTTGAGGACTTTCTGGTGTTGGTCTTAAATGGTCATTTTTGTAATTTGATGAAAAGGTCTTGTTGAGACCCATGATGTAAAATTGTAATATTCAGTCATGTAAGGACTTGTCAAATTTGTAAACCCACTTGGTTGGGTAGCTGAACCCACTTGGTTGGGTAGCCGAGTTGAAATGTGTAAACCCACTTGGTTGGGTACTTGAGTCTCATATGTAATTCCACTTGGTTGGATATTTGATGTAAGTATGAGTCTTGTGTGATAGGAAGTTCATAGAGTCATGTACCTCATTGAAAAATATGTTTGAAGATTCAGCATGAACTCAGGGGGAGCTTGGTCACTTCAGTATACATCAGATCTGCAGAACGCTTCTTCCACATGAGGAGAAAAGGGGGAGAGTATGTTGGTTTTGATCCGCCCTTTGCCCTTGATGTCAAAGGGGGAGAGTGACATGGTGTTTGAATGAAGAGAAAGAATGGTGTCATTGTTTCTTAATGTACCTATCTGTTGTGGTGATCAAACACCATCGTGGTTGCCATCAAGTCCAAAGGGGGAGATTGTTGGAAATATGATGCAGAGTTTTGTCCTTGATGGCAACCCACTGAATGAAGATGAAATTGTTGGCATGTGTTGTTCTTGATGGCAATCCACCTGATGAAGTTATTCTTGACTTGATGGACTTGGAAATGATGTAAAACTGATGTATCTACAGTGAGAACAAAAGGCAATGAAGAAAGGAATTCAGTATGTGCTAGATCTATGATGAAAAGAGTATGTCTCAAGGCATAGGCGGATTCGTCTAGGAGAAGTCGCGTATGCACGCGGGAAATAACGTGCCAAGTCGCGTATGGGAAAAAGCACTCATAAAGTGCAAAACCAGGGGTAACCACCATGGTATTGACCCATTGTATTGGGTAATGATTCGTCTAAATGACCCCGTCCAGGAATACCATCGGAAATAATGTGGTTTTGGCTCATGGTATTGGAAACGGGTAAATCTATATAAAGAGAAGAAATTCATTGTGCAAATCATGAGTGTGGGTGCAAGATTTCTGAGCTTGAATGAATACTTCTCTCTGAAGGATATCTAAATGAAAGGGTTACAGTTGAATGATAGATCTGAATGTATGATGCACCAATGAAGAAAATGATGAAGAAGGGAATCTAGATCTGAAATGTATTTGTATCTTCTAGATCTGTTCATTGAATGTTTAGATCTGAGATGAGGCGAACATCTTTCTGAAGTGAAGAGTTAAATCTGAACTGAATATCTGATATAAAGAAGTACGCAGCTCTGAAATGGTTGAAGATCCATACGCTAGTTTGCTGCAGAGGAAGCGCGTACATACGCAGGTTTACTGAAGAGAAAGCGCGTATGGGCAGAGAAATTATTTCTGCAATTTGTACAGAAGTATACGCTGGTTGATGTGAACGGAAGCGCATATATACGCGATATCAGAGAAAGGAAAGCGTGTATGCAAACTAGGGTTTGCTGAAGTCTGTGGTAAGAAATGTCTGATCTGTTCTGATGGTTTACTGATATCTGTCAGTGAGTTATATGTATCAGTTTCATGTTTGACTGTGCTTAAAAGTATAGAGTGGGTCCAGTCTGAAAATATGATGTAACGTGGCCTACAAGTTGTGCTCTACTGAAGTTGTTGGATCCAGTGTGAAAATTGATGAAACGTGGTCCATAGAGGTGCTGAGGGTTGTAGCCTTCAGTAAGGGGGTTGTAGCTCCCTTCCAGGTGAGGCTGGTAAACGAGAACAGGGGGTCGTAGCTCCCTTCCAGGAGAGGCTGGTAAACGAGTCAGGGGGTTGGAGCTCCCTTCCAGGAGAGGCTGGTAAACGAGCGCAGGTGGGTGCCTGCGTGCTGGTAGGAGTCTGCGCCAACACATATGTTGTAATATGTTTTCTCTATAATAAAATATTGAAGGCTGAGCAACTGTAGTGGTGGTTTTCTCCCGACTTGGGTTTCCACCTAAAATCCTGGTGTTCATGTGTGATGCTTATGTGTGATGGTTTATTCTGTTCTTACTGCACATGTTTACTGTTTATAGAACATCTAATGAATGAATGATGAAATGATCTATGGGAATAATTAATGGCATAATTAGATATCTGTGTATACGCGAGTTTTATGAAGTATATCTGCGTGTATACGCTAGTTGTCTTCAGCAAAGTAGCGTATGGGTTTTAAAGCATGAAAAAGTAAAAAATTTTAGTTTTCCCTAAATACTGATTTACCCCCCCCTCTCAGTATTTTTCCCAACATACCTCATTGAGAATTTTAAAACAGTCATGAAGGATGAATTCGAAATGACTAATATGGGATTGTTGAGATACTTCTTAGGAATAGAAGTAGAGAAAAATGAAAATAAAATTTTTATTTCTCAAGCAAAGTATGTTAAAGAAGCTTTGGAAATATTTAACACGTAGGATTGCAAAGCAGAAATTACTACTACAGTGATGGGATTGAAACTAAGCAGAGATAATAGCAACAAGGATTTTGATCCAACTTTGTATAAGAGCATAGTTGGCAGCTTCATGTATTTGACTGCAACTAGGCCTGATAATATGCATGTTGTAATTTATTTTCTAGATTTATGGAAAGGCCAAAGAAGGCACATTAGCAAGTAGCAAAAATAATTCCGAGGTATGTGGAAGGAACAAAGAGGTATGGTATTTTATACACCACTTCAAAAAATTTGGAATTGATTGGATATATTGGCGGTGATTGGGTTGGAAGTATAGATGACAGGAAAAACACCTCTGGATATGTTTTTCATATGAGATCAGGAGCCATCTCATGGGATTCTAAGAAACAACCAATTGTGGCTTTATCAGCAGTAGAGTCAGAGTATGTGGCAGCTACAACAGCAGCATATCAAGCAGTATGGACGAGGAGAATGTTGAGAAGTTTGTGTCATGAACAGGTAAAAGGCACAACAGTTTATTGTGATAATAGCTTAGCTATAGCTTTATCAAAAAATTCAGTGTTTCATAAGAGAATGAAACAAATTGATGCAAAGTATCACTACATTAGAGAGTTAGTGAACAATGGAGAAATTTTTTTACAACACTGCAAAACAAAAGAGCAGTTTGATGATATTTTGACAAAACCATTGGGGCAGAAAAGTTTTAATTTTCTCAAAAAATGTTTGGGCATGGAAGAAAGCAGCAGTTGTAATTAAGGGGGAGTGTTGAAAATTTAATTCCAACTACAACTGAGTAGAAGGAGGATGAAAGTTTAATTCTGATGGGAATTTAAAGGACTGGAGGCAGCAAAAATATCTCCTATTTTTATTTTGCACTCTACTGCGCATTGAAGCATTGTGTTTATAACCCTGCAAATCCAATTTTGTGTTTAAAGTCTGTAGCCTATTTTTTTGTGTAAGAACCATGGTTCAAACCATGCCATCCCGCATTCATAAACCTGCACCTACCACTACTTAAATTACCCAACAACCATATTAAAAACCCCGCCATTTGATTTAAGTTTGAATCGCCCCACGTCACTTGCGTCGAGCCCATTAGTCCATGTCACAATAACTGCAGCCAATCAATGCACAATCACATGGACTTGAGACCCCGTTACCACACCATTAAACCATGCGATAAGCCGCCCCCACCACTGCCGATTCACAAAGCATCCGACCAATCACATTTGTATCGCACAGTTTTGTGCATGTGTTACCAGCCTCAAAATGGATGCGATAAACTTTTAAAGGTTTTGGATAAAGTTTTGAAATCTACCAAGTCACTAAGCGATGGACCAATAACATTCGTATCGCATCACTTGGGGGTACAGTTAGTAGCACCCCAAATGGATGCGATAAACTCTTTAAACCGTTTTTCATTTTAAGCTTTGAAATCCATGAAAATGATTTTACAAGGTTTCAACCTTGGGTTTAATGTTTTGTTATATATATTTTTTATTATGCCTGCGATATAGTTTACGTTATAAACTTAGGGTATATATATGTTTTGACATATATATATATATATATATATATATATATATATATAAACATAAAATGTTTATAATATATGAAATGTAATAGTTTGTTATATATATATATATGTAATGTAACACCCAGAGAAGTAGTAAGAGTGTTGACTGTGTAATTTTGACCGGGGGTAGAAAAGGCAAAGAGAGTATTATACTGTGAGTGAGATAGTAAAGAAGTTGCATTGTGTTTGTAGTAGTCAAATAGAGATCTTGCATTGTAAATCCAGAAAAAATGTAGTTCTCAGAAAGGGTTTCATTTTGTAATAGTTTTCAAGTTTAATGAAATAGAAAGTTCTCTCCATCTTTATTCACAATTTTTTATTAAATCTCTATGTTGGAAGAGGAATTTTATTTTCCTCTCTGTTGTTCGAAATATTTATAAATTCCAACACTCATTAATAGTAGTAGCTCGAGTCGTCCATGCCGCATGGTTCTTTTCTATTTTCCCCAGCCCAAACGTCCGGTTCACCTCAAGAGTCTCCACAGTCAGCACCCGATCATCACACCACCGATCAACTTGTATCACCCAAGACCAGCTTGATAAATGCACAGGTCAATAATTCGCAGTGCCTCTCTATGCGGGTAATGATGACTCTCATCAACTGAGGCACGGGCTCAACCGACAAACTTAGCTGACATACCTTTCCAACAGCTCTTCACACAGGTTGTGGATAACGATTCTAACACACGACCAAATTATCCAAAGCTAACACACAACCTCACAAATCAATGCGACATGCAGTCCACTCAAACCTCCAACTTAATGTTGCATTTATAAGCCACGCAAAAAATCTTCTTTCCCGGAGTGACATTGCTCCTTCTATGCGCCTTTACACAAATATCAGTTGAGGTCTGCGCCTCCTCCACACAAGTGGCCCACTACTTCCTCATGAGCTCTCACCGAAGCTATCCACATACAAACAACGCTCAACACAATCCACAAGGAACTGGATCATCCACAAGTTCAATACAACTGTCGCTCGATCACCCAGAACACTCCATCACCATATGCAATCTTCGATTATTAGACACATGTTCAACATAGGATGGACAAGCAATACCACAAACCATAGTTACCCAGTTCGAATTCAGATTCGAATTCGATATACAAATATTTTATTTTTTTATTATTTATTTTAATTTTTTAATAATTATAAATAATATAAAAAAATTACTAACACAAAAAAAAATCGTGTCTTCCCTCCAAAATTTCTCTTCATTTCAAAACTTAAATTTAATAAATGTTTTATTTTCAAAAACTTAATCTTAATAAATACGTATTTGAAATATAAATATTCAAGATTTATTTCTATAAATTAATCGAAACAATAAATATATATTTAAAAAATCAATTCTCTAATTTTTTTCTTTTATAATCCATTCATAAAAATAATAAATACATATTCAAAATTCAGTTTTCAAAACTTAAAAAATCAATGTTCTAATTTTTTTCTTTTATAATCCATTCATAAAAATAATAAATACATATTCAAAATTCAGTTTTCAAAACTTATTTCCTATGAATAGAAATATATGTTATAGAATCAACTTCTCTTCATCAAATTTGTTTAGTCATTTTTAATGTTTATTTTTTAGCTCTTTCCTTGAGAGTTTTATCAACTTTTTATATTTTTGAAGAAAGATAAAAGTCAAAATAAAAACATTTCCACATATATAATAACCTTTCCATTCCTTTCCACTTTTAATGTATACTTTTTAAATCCTTTCCTCCACAGTTTTATCAACTTTCCACGTTTAAAAAAATAAGATAAGGTAAAAACATTCCGCATATATACTAATCTTTCCACTTTTAATATATATTTTTTAAATCCTTTTCTTCACAATTTTTTCAACTTTCAATGTTTAAAAAAAAAAGATAAAGTATAAACATTCAACATATATAATAATATTTCCATTCCTTTCCACTTTCAATGTCAATGTTTGAATTTCTTCCTTCAAAGTTTTATCAATTTTCCATGCTTTTTCCATGCTTTAAAGAAAAAATAGAAAAGCGCAAATAGGTTTTTTTTTTTTTTTTAAAATATATATTGATTTTCACATTATTTTCCTTTCCTTCCACCTGCACCTGCAAGCAATGCACAAGATTTCGGCTATCTTCTTGCAAGAGATATAGTATTACCTTCAGCATTATATGAAAAGACGTGTGGATAAACTAGAAACCGTTCGATTATAAACTAGAAACAGTTCGATTAACCTCCTGTTTTGCCAATCATTTCGAATTTCATTGAACTATTTGCTATATGAATCGAACTATTGTATTTCCAAATTTTTTTCCTTAATTCGGTGAATTTGGTAACTAAGCTAAAAACACATCATACAATACTATTTTAATTTCATCTAATTGTTCGCTACACGAATTGAACTATCGTATTTCCTAATTTTTCGCCTTAATTTGGGCGAATTTGGTAACTATTTTTATTTCCTCGACCGTCCGGTGAGGGGAAAGGTGAGGCCCTTAGGGGGCTCTGATACCAATTTGAAAAATAGGAATACAAACAAATGAATGAACTTTGCAGTCCTCCGATAAGGAGCCCCTAAGTCCGCAACGTTGGAATTCTCATTGATTCATCAAGCAATCAATACAAGCTTATAAAGATGCATTCCAATAAGAAGGTTAAAACTAATTCAGAAAAATAGGATCTAAACTTAATTTTGGACACAATCAAAACAACCTAACATTAGACTCTCCATTATTTTCAAGTAAACTAAATCTCGATCCATCTGTAACTCTAGGTTAGGAGTTTGATCAAGCTCTAAATCTCTAAAACTGAAAAATTAAAAGTTTCTGTAAATATCAATAATGATATGCAAAGTATATAATTTTAAGTATACAAAAGATATATATATATATATATATATATATATATATATATATATATATATATGAATAGGTAATTAACAATGGTTTGGATTAATTTCTCATTGTATAAATTTGAAAAATGATTTCATCCCACTTGCAATTGAAATTGTGATATTTTTATATTTATCATTTGGAAATTTAAAAATTAGATTTTAATATCATTTAAATTTTCAATGTTATAATTTAGATAATAAATTGATTAAACATAAGAACATTTATCAATTTAATTTAATAAATATCATATTTTTTTATATGAATAAGTGTATTTCAAAAATTTTGAATTTGACTTTGTTGAAAAATATATAATTTATAAAATTCAGTGAAGAGTTAATAAACAAGATTCCCTTGGTCATAATATTACTGCTAAGTCTAGCAAGGCATACATACTCTACCCCCCTCTGGTTTTGAGCCTATGTCCTCTTAGGAGGAAACACATGTCGTTAACCATTAGGTCCACACAAGTTGTATTAAAATATTTCTCTCTCTATCACACACACATATATTTATATAATGCATTAATATCTACTTGTTTAGGAAAGGAAATTAGTGCAATAATTAACATAGTTGTAATAGTTATAATTATTATAGTTGTAATGGATGCAATGGTATCTATGGTAATAAAAACATAAGGAAATCATAAATTTTAAAACATTATTTGAATAATTTGAATTCGAGTAATCTAGATTTAAACATTAGAAAATGATTTAGTATAAAAATATGTTATATTTGAAATCAAAAAAATAAACAAATTAATATTTTTAAGAATTTCAAAATTGAAAAAAGTTAACTATATATTATTATAACTATTTTCTTGATAAAAATAGAATAAAATTTGGATTTATAATTAAGGAAAATTAGAGTTTGAAATATATTTGAATATTTATAAATAAATAAATAAATCGTGGAATAAATACATTTTATAATTAGCTTATGGACAAGTATTGAGAGGTTTTGTTTTGTTTTCCCTTTTTTTAAAGACAATTATGATAGCATCGAGTTATAGGCTTGATCGAGACTATAGCTAGATCGAGCCTCTATTTAAACACAATCAAGATATTTGAAATTTGAATTTCAAATGCTCGATCAAGTTGTTGAGGCCCTTAAAAATGGACTTTTAGCTTCTCTTCCACATATTTTTCTGCAACACCATTTTGTATCCTAGTGGAATCCAAGCAAAATTTGTCTTTAAGTGGTTGAGTTGATCACGTTGGATTGACGAAGGAACCCTATATCCAGTGGCATATGATTTTGACATTTTCGAATTCATATGATATATTTTATCTAATTTATTTTAAACATAATGCTTGAATTTTTTTTGAACATTTTTAAAGAGGTTGAGTAAAAATCAATAACATAAAATATACACAATTTTTTTTTTTTTTTTTAAATACCACTATCTTAGTTTACGAGTCCTCTTTTGTTTTTCAATTTATTTAGATAGTTGAAAAAAATCTTACGTTATGTCTGCAAAATGTAATTGAACTATTACCTCACCAACTTCGAAAAATAATAAAAAATACAATTTTGCAGAAAACAATAAATTTTAATATGAAAAAATTAGCTCTCTCTCTGTAGACTATGCTCATATATATATAAAAAAAATTAATTACACATTTTAGACTAAGTTATGCTATAGGAACACATGCATACCTCTTAAGATTTCTGAAAATTTGCAAGGATAAGCATTTCATTTAATGGAAAATTGACATATTATACGACACTAAATATTTTTGCAAAAAATATCATTAGGACAACATCATAATTATCCAAAATTTATATTTTTACTCCAAATCAAAATTCAGAGTGCTTATACGAATTTTGAGGGTTTTAATTTGATAAAAGAGGAAATAATTGAAATTCCATCGCCACATTTGGCCTAAAAGTGTAACCCATTTGGACAGTGACAAAAATCCTCACCATATCAATGCTAGTCCATTCCCACACAAATCACCAACATTTCAAGTGCCGAAGAGACTCCTACTTCATATGGAATAGGAAAAACAAATGTCTAACCATGTTGCCCCAAGTTGTCAAAGTAGGAGCAAAATCAAAGTCACCAAAAGTTAAGAGAATAGTAGGAGGGGAAATATCAAGAGAAAACAACAACATGTAAAGGAAAATAGATATATCTGTTGCATCGTTTTTTCTAATGGGAACATCGATAAGGTTTAACCTAATATGAAAACATTCTCTAAGTTTTTGAGGGAACTTATTAAATCTGCATATGCTAAAAATAAGGTCACTACTCCTTTTATTACATGATTCAGCCATAGAAATACTTGTATGCTTCTTGCCACATTCATTGCGTGGACTTTAGTAGGAACAAGACAATTCTCAACATCCCAAAATATGGCCACCGACCCCATTAGATCCATAATTTGTTGGTTTCTAAATTGTGCTTTTATATTATTCATTTCATCTATAGTTCAAATTTTCATTATAGGAATGAAAATCCTTTGCTTCTATTATGAAACCAGCTCCAAAAATAGAAGAAAAGAGAGATCAACGCCTTACAAATCAACCACTTTGAGGGGGCAACCTCCATTACATTACATAAATGAATAATTCTTGGATGATACAAATGAAAAAGCGTCCTTCTATATATAGGAGTCCATGGGATCACAATATAATCCTATCCGAACTAACAATAATAATGTAAGGGCATAATAATAACAATATTGGGGTTACAGGGGTACAACAATAACAATAAGGGGGTTACATTAACAACGAGAAGGGACTATACTAGTAATATAGGGACCTAACATGCCCCTCTCCTTCAAAAAAGTGTTGTCCTAAATGCTTGAGTAGCTCCAGATGCTTCCGTATAAAATTCTCATCCTCCCATGTAGAATCTTTAGTGGGTAAGTTCTTCCACTTGATGAGATACTCTAAAATTGATCGATTTGGTAAATGTCGAGTTATTGTTTCCATGACTGCTTCAGGTTCAATATGATTTTTCCTTCCTCGTCAATTTCTGGAATTCTTGTTTGAATTGGAAGTGTGTCACCTATAACCTTCTTTAAGCATGAAACATAGAAAACTAGATGCACTCGTGAAGAAGCAAGAAGCTCCAATTTGTATGCCATAGTACCAATCTTTAGCAACACCTTGTAAGGACCATGATACTTTGGCGATAATTTGTTATCCTTCTTAGCTTGCTTGAGGGACATTTGTTTGTATGGTTGTAGCCGTGATAATACCCAGTCTCCTACATCAAAAATTCTCTCACTGCGATGTTGATATGCCTGTTGTTTCATTCGATTTTGTGCCAAATTTAGGTTATACTTTAAGGGTTGGAGAACTTCTTGTTGATGCTCAATGTGATCTTCCACTTCTTGAACCTTAGAGTTTTATCTTAAAGAAGATGTGATGGATGGTGGATGATATCCATAAAGTGCCATAAATGGGGTCCATTTTGTTGTAGTATGGAACGAAATGTTATACCACCATTCATCGATAGGTAACCACTTGACCCATTGTTTTTGCTTATCAGATCCAAAACAACCAAGATATCCTTCCAAACATTTATTCACTATCTCAGTTTGACCATCAGATTGAGGACGATAACATGAACTATGAGCTAGTTGAGTACCAAAACAAGAAAATAATTTCATCCAAAAATTTCCAGTAAAAATGGGATCCCTCTCACTTACAATATTCTTTGGGTTTCCATGTAGCTTTTGAATTTTTTCCATAAATGCAGTAGAAACTATACTTTCTTTAAATGGATAAGATAATGCACAAAAGTGTGCATACTTGGTAATTCAATCAACTACCACCATGATGACACTCTTTCCTTCAGACTTAGGTAAACCTATTATAAAGTCTATTGAAATCTCCTCCCAACATTGACTTGGAATGGATAAAGGTTTAAAAGACCTGGGGTATTAATTGTATCAACTTTATTTTGCTGGAAAACCAAACATTCCACCACATAATTTTGAATATAATATTTAAGGCCATCCCAAAAAAAATCTTTCTTCACCCTATGGTAAGTTTTTAAAAATCCCAAGTGTCATCCTAAAGGAAAAGTGTGTAATTCCAAAAGAATCTTTTGTTTCAGTTGGGAATTCTTACAAATATATAAGCGATCTTTGTACCATAAGGAATCATTTTTCCAACTAAATGTATCAGATGTACTAGGATCTTGCTGCAAATTTTGAATGAGTGTCCACACTTATTTGTCCTTCTTCCATTCATCCCTTGCTTCAGTTATCCAATCTAGTTGGATAATAGAAATGGCACAATGCAATGCTTCCACCTCTTCATCCTTTCTTGAGAGTGAATCTACGACAACATTTAGCTTCCCTTTTTTTGTAGATGATTTCAAATTCATAACCCAATATCTTTATGACCCATTTTTATTGCTCTTCTGAAGATAGTCTTTGTTCCAAAAAAATTTTAAGACTATCATGATCAATTTTTACCTTGAAGTGCCTTCCCATTAGGTAAGGTCGCCATTTCTTTAGTTTATGTAGTATTGCCAACATTTCCTTCTCGTAAATAACTTTTTGTAAATACTTTCCTTTGATTGGACGACTTTCAAAAGTAAGTCTTCCTTCTTGCATTAAAACAACACCAATTTCATTTCATGAGGCATCACATTCCACAATAAAGGTTTTTGTGAAGTTTGGCATAGCTAAGACCAGTTCTAGGCACATTGCTTCTTTAAGATGTTAAAAAGCCTTAGTTTCTTCAAGAGTCCATGAAAATTCATCTTTCTTCAATAATGTTGTTAGAGGTGCTACTATTCTCCCATAATTCTTAACAAACTTGCGATAATACCCTGTTAACCCGAGAAATCCTTGCAACTGCTTTATGGTTGTGGGGACTTTCCATTCCTTAATGGATTTAATTTTGTAAGGGTCTACCTTAACACCCTCATCGGATGTAATATGACCCAAATATTCCACCTCTTGTACTCCAAAGAAGCATTTGGATGTTTTTGCATATAATTGTTTCTCCTCCAATAGTTTGAGCACCCTGTCAACATGTTGAACATGATCCCTCCAAGACCTGCTATAGATTATTATATCATCAAAAAATACTAGCAAAAATTTTCTAAGGAAGGGTTTGAAAATGCAATTCATCAACCCTTGAAATGTAGAAGGTGCATTGGTAAGGCCAAAATGAATGACCAGAAAAACATAATGACCTTCATGAGTTCGAAATTCTATTTTCGGAATATCTTTTGTACTCGTTATAATTTGAAGATATCCTGAACAAAGATCCAACTTGGTAAAATAAATTGCTCCATGTAATTCATCCAATAATTCATCAATCACAGGAATGGGAAATTTATCTTTAATAGTGAGCTTATTGAGCTCTCTATAATCCGTACATATGCGCCATGATCCATCCTTCTTGTGCACCAATACTACTGGAGTAGAGAAAGCACTTTGACTATGTTGAATTATACCAGCCTCTAACATTTATACAATTATACATTCAATTTTTCTCTTTTGGACATTACAATATCTATAGCGCCTGATGTTTAGGGGAACGCTTCCTGGAATCAAATGAATAGCATGATCATGGTCACGAATAGGTGGGAGTCCTTTGGGAGTTTCAAACGCCTTGGAATGATTGTCGAAGACTTTTTGAAGATCTGGAGAAATATATGATTTGGATGTTGGAACTTCTAGTGAGCATAATTGTGCAATTGCGCCTCATTTTTCTTTCTTCAGAAACTTTGTCATGACATTAGAGCTTATTATATTTCTAGACTTCCTGTGATACCCCATAATTCGATTTCCTTTCCTTCCAAAAACAAATTCAAGAAAATTTCTTGAAAATTAAAAGATACCATCCCCAAATATTCCTCGTGTATATCTTCTTCTTTCGATGTTTCTTGTTCATTTTCTTCCTCCTCTTCACAATCTATGTAAAATAATTTCTTCTCAGCACACTTATGACCCTTAGTCTATTTACTATCACAACTGTAGCAAAGCCCTTTTTCTCTTTGTCCTTCCAATTGTTGTGTTGTCAACCTTGTAGGTTGTGGAAGTCTAGGAGTAGCAACACTTTCATCATTATAGATGTGAGTGGTAGGCTTCCTTGCCACCATAATTTTACAGTCAATTTTTCTTGCCAATTTGAATGCCTTCTCCAATGAATCAGGTTCCCAGACACGAACTTCATGTTGGGTGTTGTCATTTAAAGACCCTATGAAGACATCAATCATGTGTTCCTCTGGAATATCGGTTACCCTTATATTCAATTTTTGAAGTCCTCAATGTGCTCCACCACTGAAACCATTTGTTTGAGATTTATCAATTGGCTAAATAAGGTGTTTCGCTTTGTATCCTCATAATGTGCTATCATTTCCTCCATAAAAATTGACCAAACATCATTTTTTTTACGGGAGAAAAGCCATCAATACCATACAAATGTATTTTGTTCTAAATTTAAAGTTGCAGTGCATACCTTTTGTGTGTTTTTCACATTATTGAGATCAAAATATTTCTCCATCTGTAGTATCCATGTTATGGGATCCTTGCCAAAAAAATTCCTCATATCCATCTTTGCAATATGGTGGTTCTTCCATCCAACATTAGAGTTTATAAAATCACGATTAACATTTACTTTGTTCTCATCATGAGTTTCCTCTACTATCTTTTTGCCATTAGGAAACATTTCTTGTACCAACTTTGTTAAACCTTCCATGTCTGCTTTCAGATCACTATTTATGTTTTCCATGATTTCTTTCATGTCATCCATCTTAGCTTCAATGCCTTTCTTCAAAACTTCCATTTCATTTTTTGTTTCTCTTTGCGAGAGAAAAATTTGGTGAACTTTCTCTTGTAATTTTGACATGTTATGTTGCAGTTCTTCGTCTTTATGAGTCATAGTAGAGCCTTATAAAGTCTTAACGGGTATGGAATTATTTTTAGAGGGAATTTTAGAACCCAATACTGATATCTATTCTACAATATTCCCTTGGAATGAATTCAAACTGATTTTTCACACAAGACTTATGCAATTCGAAAAACAATACACACCCTTTTCTTGATTTTAAGGAGCTCGAAAATGAAATTGAATTATCTCTATAATTGAGTATCTTCAATAACTTAAATTTAGCCCTATGGTAGCCCTCTGAAGCTTCTTTAAAATTCCACAGGGCTGACCTGATTTGGATTCTTCAAGACAAAGTTATGCCCAATCTCCCACAATGACCTAATTATGGACTAGTTTAGTAGAGCGAACTTGTACAATGTGCCATGTGTGTCTGTTTCCTCATTTGGCTCTGAAATTGATACATGGGAAACTAATATCCATTTACTTGTGACCAAATTTTACAAAATTCCAATCTGATGCTCAGAGAGAGAGTTATGACAATTTTTACACTGTCACCTCTTTGAGATGAAATTTGGGAGCCTGACAAAACCCTATCTTCCACAGATCATATCTTTGAAAATGTCGCGAACCAAGATCTGAAAGTTTACACACCGTTCCTCGGGATTTCAAATTCTCTTTGTAAAAATTTCAGCTTTAAACCTTAGTAGAAAAAACGTTATAGTGAAACTTCCACAATGACCTGTTTTAGGTGAAATTTGGGAGCCTGTAAAAACCCTAACTTCCACATATCATATATCCAAAAATATTGCAAACCAAGATATGAAATGTTTACACGAAGTTCCTCAGGATTTTGGCTTTGCTCTGTAAAAATTTCAGCTTCTGAAACTTCGTAGATAAAAATTTATAGTGAAAATTCCACAATGACCTTTTTGGAGCAGAAAAACCCTAGAATCCAAAGCTCTGATACCAAATGTTATGAAAAAAACTCCAAAAATAGAAGAAAAGAGAGATAAACGCCTTATAAATCAACCATTTTGAGGGGGGAAACTCCATTACATTACATAGATGAATAATTCTTGGATGATACAAATGACAAAACCTCCTTCTATATATAGGAGTCAATGGGATCACAATATAATCCTAGCCGAGCTAACAATAATAATGTAAGGGCACAATAATAACAATATTGGGGTTACAAGGATACAAAAATAATAATAAGGGGGTTACACTAACAAAAATAAGGGACTTTACTAGTAATATAGGGACCTAACAGCTTGTTCGGTGAGACAAGTATCTATTCTTAAATTTATATTTGAGTCATTCATAGTTTCTCTTAGAAATATTATTTGACACTAGTGGCGAAACCTCTAATCGTTGCCTCTATTGAAGGTGCAAGTGTAGGTTGGAATAAGCACAACGATATGGAACACCCAATTGTGGCACTATGTAGATTAACTGAATAAAAAGGTGTTAAATTACAAATAGTCACGGAAATTAAAAGTTAAGCTAAGATCAGTGCATAGTAAAACCACTTGATCTAGGTGGATCTCAAAAGTACAAGTACAAGTAGCATTAGGAATGGCTCAAAAATCAAAGTGGTTATATTTCTCTCAACCCAGGTCCAGATTGAAGCGTTCATCGCCTGATTCCAACAGTGTGAACGTCACTCCAACCCGAGCCTGTATGGAGAAGTTAGAGAAAGTCACAGTTGTGGTCAAAGTTGGGCAATGGGCCAGGTTTAGGTGTCCTACAATTTCACCATCAACCAACAGGGAACCCAACACTCAAGAAGTGGACAAATTTGTTGGGTACTTAATTTTCCTAATAACCTTCGGTTTCGAGAATTTTTAAAAAAATTATATGGTTTAAAAACACACACACACACACACACACACACATATATATATTGGGTGGTGGGCCATAAACTCCACCACCCCACAACCACATTATACCATGTATATTATTTTGTTGGGGGGCGGGTTTCCAATCCCGCTACCCCCAGAACCACCACACTATATAATGCAACAAGTGCGGTTAGGTTGGGCAGCGTGGAGCGGACCCACCCACCACCCATACCATATGTTAGCATGCTACACAGAGGCAGCAGAGAAGGGGACCGATGGGGGTCGAACCCACCTGACACACATGGCCAGCCCCTGAGCGAGCGATCTCAAATAAAAAAAATAGCAGCCAAATATAATGCACATATTATTATTTTGAGAGGGGCAGGATTCGATCATCTAACCCCTCTCCAACCATTTTCCACAGTTACCATTGCATAAGGTGGGTGCGCTTTGTAAAATCAACCTTTCAAATCATACAAAAACCCATTTCTACAGTGCGCCCAGGGAGAGCAGCAGAGCAAGAGTCTAACCACGAGTAGACTAGAGGGGTGGAACCATGCCAAGGGAATATTGAGGGGCATCAGAAATATTTCCTGGGGTGCAGAACTTTCCAGTGTCAGTTTGGGACAAATTTTATGTCAATTTTACACCTCTCGGCAACAAGAACTCAACAGTGATGTTCATTTATGCATCAGAGCTCTCCTTTTTTGGGCCATTTTCTAGATTTGAGGTATAAGGGAATTTTATGTTATTTTACTTGTACTTCTTCTTTTTTCCACTTAATTAATGGAGGCCTCCCCACTGTTGAGAAGGGCCTGGAGATGTAGTGAAAATTGGACAAACTCCGTAATCAAATTTTGGTGTCTTGATCTCATGCATATTATGTTCTCTTTTATCTTCATTTTATGTGCTTAATGTTTCATTATTTTTAAGTGCTATGTTACATGTAATTCTTTATGTATCTATAAGAAAAAGATCTTGTATCAAGTGGTATCAGAGAAGGTCTTTTTCGATGTGAATTAAATAAGTACATGCTAACCATAAACAAGCTTCAAAGAGGTGAAGTAAGGCTTAAGTCCTTTGATCCTGAATCAGGATGTGAACCACGAAGAAAATACATGGAATATGAAGAATCTCATTGGGAAGAAGAGCAGAATTACCGCAAGGAATTCTACAACATGGCAGAGAAAGTGGACAAATTGTTTGCAGAGTATGAAAATATCGTCAAGCCCGAGAAGAAAGATGCAGATGATCATGGATCAGTAAATCATGAATACAGTGGAGAAGCACCCCAAATCTCTTCATCTTCTAGTGATAATTCATCTTATTCTTCTCATCATTCTCGCAGACATCATAGGCATACATCTAAGAAACATTTCCTTAACTAGATGTAAATTTTGACTTGCCTATGTATACAGGAGAATGTAATGTGGAAAAGCTAAAAAATTGGATTAGACAGATTGAGGTCTACTATTAGATTCAACAAATAAAGAAATACGAGGCAAACATCTAGTTAAAATCCCTTCTACTGAGTGGCACTGCTCTCGTTTGGTGGGAGAGAAAATATCAAGGCAACAAAAATCTGAGTAACCATCTCTCCTCATGGTCAAATTTTATTTCTATATTTAAAAATCAGTTTTACCCATTGGGCTATAAGAAAAAGGCATTAATGGAATCAAACACCTAAAGCAAGGCAAAGGTCAAAATGTAAAAAATTTCACTGAAGAATATAGAAAACAAGCCTTGAACCTAGACATTTCATTAGATTCACCAGATATTGTAACTAAGTATATCAGTTTGTTACATAGTTACATAAGGCATTCATTATTATTGTTTGAGCCTGCTACTATCAGGGAGGCTAGTGTGAAGTCCATGCATCTTGAAAGTAGGGGGACACATGAAAAAAATGACTACCCAAAAAGAGCCACAACAACCAAGAGAAGAGGAGAAAATCCCTCTTGTACACATTGTGAGAAAGAGGGACAGGATGAAGAGAACTGATGGAAACTACACCCTAATCTGAGACCTAAGAGAGATGAAAAAAAGGAGAGACAAAAGAGAGTTTCCACCACGCAACAAGATCAAAAGTCTGAATCAGAGTAATATTAGAAGGTCATGGCTGCGGGAGTTGCACAAGGTAGACCAATTGACTTGGGATCAGATTCCGGTGACGAAAGGAGTATTGTAGCTCTTGGAATCATAATAGATGGACTCGTCAATTTGGTTTCAGATTCGAGCGATGAAACAAAGATTTCAATAGATAGTGTACCAACGATGAAAAGTTCACCCAATGCAGCATGGATCCGGGAACTTGAGGAGATCAATTAAAGCATTCAAGCAGAGAATACTGAGCTAAAAAGACTCCTACAGGAAGCAGAAAATGAGAAACAAAGGTTTCTACGTCAGTTGCAAGTGAAGGATGAGGCCTTGGAAAAGTTGCAGCACAACCACCTTGAGGTAAGAAGTGATTCTTCGATTTCATAGACTTTTCATGATGATGATTTCACTCCTTTTGAAAAACATACTACAGGTAGCAGATCCAAACTGTTAAAGAAAATGGGGTATCAGGGAAAGGGCATCGGCATTAATGTCCAGGGAATCATAACCCCCATCAAAGTAGAATAATTACCCCGTCATGGAGGACTTGGGAATTTTAGGAAGGAGATTGGGGAATGCTCCAAAACAGCCACGGACCCACCAACGATAGATGATGAGAGAACCTCATCACATTCCATCAAGAGTGAGGTATCCATGAAGACTTATCAGAGGCACATTGGGAGGAAGCGTTCCAAGACAATCCAGAAATTCTAGAAGAGGAAGAGTCATTGCCACAAGGATGAACACCAGAAATCTGCATCTCAAACCCTTGAAGCCCAAAATGCCCCCATGAAGAATCTAGTCATAAAAATATTCCACAAGCAAATATGCCATAGGGAGATGAACCATTTACTTTATTAAGTGAAAGATGTTTTTTTTAGAGGTAGTAGATTTTCATGGCCACAGTTTTTTAATCATGTGTTGCAAGTAAATGACAAAAGTGATGACGTGCTTTCCATCACTTCGAAACACAACAATGATTTTTTGGCCTTCTAATGAGTAGTTGGGGTATTATTTTTTATTATGTAATTCTTTACCAATTAGTGTGTGCTATAAAATCTTGGCAAGAGAGGGGTTGTATGAGTCATGTGTGGTTTGTATATGATTTCAAAGGATGCACCAGATTTGTGTGCAGGTTATTGAAAGTGTGGTTTAGCGAGGACACAAGCAGTGTGCTAGATGTGTTAATCCTTTTGGTGGTCCAAAATCTTCTAAGTGTGGAGGAGTGATCCAGGTGGATCTCACAGGTACAAGTACAAGTGGCATTAGGAATGGCTCAAAAATCAACATGGTCATATTTCTCTCAAGCTAGGTCCAGATCAAAGTGTTCGTCGCCCTCTTTCCAACGGTGCAAACGAAACTCTCATCCGAGCCCGTATGGAGAAGTTATAGCAAGTCAAAGTTACGGTCAAAGTTGGGCAGTTGGCCAGGTTTAAGTGTCCTACAATTTCACTGTCACGCTAGGGAACCCAGCACCCGAGAAGTGGGAAAATTTTTTGGTTACTTAATTTGCCTAATAACCTCTAGTTTTCAGAATTAAAAAAAAAGGATATGGTTTTAAAGAATAAAAAATATATATATAAAAAATTCGGTGGCGGGCCATCAACCCTGCCACCCCACAACCACATTATAACACACATATTAGTTTGTTTGGGGTTGGGCTGTCAACCCCGCCACCCTCGAAACCACTACGCTATATAATGCAACAAGTGCGGTTGGGTCAGGCCGCATGGAGCGAACCCACCCACAACCCATACCATATGTTATCACGTTACACTAAGGAAACAAAGAAGGGGACCGGAGGGGGTCGAACCCACTCAGCCTGTGTGGCCAGCCCCCAAGTGGGCAATCCCCCCCCCCCCCCACCCCCCCCAAAAAAAAAAAAAAACAAATACAACGAGCATATGAATATTTTTAGAGGTGTAGGATTTGATCCCCCGACCCCTCTCCAACCATTTTCCACAGTTGCCATTGCACCAGGTGGGCACTCTTTGTAAAATCTGCCTTTCAACTCATATAAAAACCCATTTTCGTAGTGCGCTCAGGGAGAGTAGTGAAGCAGGAGAAAAACAACGAGGGGACCAGAGGGGAAAAACCATTCCCAATGACTATTAAGGGGCATCAGAAAGATTCGCTGGGGTGTAGAAATTTCCAATGTCAGTTTGGTACAAATGTGATGTCAATTTTACACCTCTCAAGGACAGGAACTCAACAGTGATGTCCGTTTCTTCATCAGAGCTCTCCATTTTTTAGCCATTTTCCAGTTGGAGGTATAAGGGTGTTTTATGTAATTTTACTTGTACTTTTTCTTCTTTTTTCCACTTAATGAATGAAGGCCTCACTAGTATTGAGCAGGGCCCAGAGATGTAGTCAAAATTGGACGAACTTTGTAATTAAATTTTGGTGTCTTGATCTCATGCATCTTATGTCCTCTTTGCTCTTCGTTTTATGTGCTTAAGTTTTCATGATTTTCAAATGCTCTGTTACATGTAATTCTGTATGCATCTATAAGAAAAATATATTGGATACCCACTAGATTTTAACCTTGCTTCAAAATATTGGTCAATCATAATAATACATACTTTCTCTCTTTCATGCGCAAATGCCTAGAGTTATATTGAGAATGGTTTCTCTAGTTTTGTTGTTATAATTTTGCCTAACAACTTCTTTTTTATAAAATGGTTTGTGAAAAATAATGGTTTCTCAAAATATGTGTGTAATTATTTTTTTAATTATCTAGAAATATTTTGCACCTAAATGGTTCAATTACATTTAAACAAAATATTAATGAATTTCTCCCTAATTATTTTCCCCCTTTTATAGATAATGAAAATAAAAATGTATGTGTAACTTTGAGTTATTCTTCTTATCTATCCTACCCATTGATAGTTTCCATCCATAATGAGGAAAACTTGTCTTCTGATAAGATTCATCCATAATAGAAAGTCATGATAGCACACCTTTCACTCCAAAGGTCTCTGTGGATGTCTCTTGTCAGGACTAGGTGGTATGTTAATAGGATTTTCACAATTTATGTTACAGCCAAGAAGTGTTAATTATTGCCTTTAGTGTTAAATTGGGTGATAAAGACTGCCTAGTGAAAATACTAAGATGCCGAATGCTTTTTATACTATGCTCATGGTTCTCTACTCTATTATCTCACATTAAATAGAATCCATTTTTAATAAAAAATCGTTGTATTGGTTGGGAGGACTATATTTTTTCCTCTCAATACATAACCATTGGATTTAAAATTTTCTAATTTTCCTCAGATTTTATCCTGCCACTCAAGATGTAGGAAATCACAAACACTTAAATTCTACTACACATGTTACTTTATGGGTCTCAATATGGTCATAAGGTTGAAACCTAGGTAGGAAGTGTGGTAGTGTTTGTTTCACACTAGTGTACCAAAAGACACCTCTTTAGCAATAGGTTGCTTCCCAAAAATCTCTCAGAGAATATTATGGTGTTGTTAATGGAAAGACTAAAAACAAAGTAAAGCATTACTTACATGAACTTAAACATAAAAATAAAAAGACAATAATGCTCAAATGGAGCGAACAAACCAATACAATTTGGATAAAAATCCCTTTATTAGTTGTTGGTAGTAAGAAGAATACAATGCTAACACACTTACAGTGAGTCCTTTGAGCAGTGGAGCTCAAATAATCTTAGCAAGGGGGTCCATTTACTTGATTTCCTTGCAATATTCTTGATGCAGGGGCATTAGGCTCTAGAAATACTTTGTACTTTTATAAGACCTAGGGGGGGTCTTATGTTTTTAAATTCTCATGTAAATATTAGTAGTTTGAATAAAATGGTGAGGAATTGTAAATGTTCTCTAACCACTAGAGAACATGAGGAATGTGAAGAGTCAGTTTAATTACTTTAGGGATTTTTGTCTAAAGTTAGGAATTCCAAAAGTATGTTGAGTCATCGAAGAAACTGAATCGATTCTTGATAAATTTGTATAACTGTAAACATCTGTAGGGTAGAAAGAAAAAAATGGATTAGAGCTCAGAGTTCAAGAGCTGTGCAGAATAGTATAAGGCCGCCGAATAGAAGACCTAGCCAAAACAAGGAGGTTTTGTAAGTAATTTAAATTGTGAATTTGAAAGGAATTGTTTCAGCATGATATGGGTATTGTTGATTTAACTCTATGTAAAAGAGACCATGTGTCATTGAAAAAAATAGACTTTGATTTGTGTATGTGACTCTCTGAATTGATCACTGAAAGGATCGATTCTTGTAGGATTTTTAATCGCATGTCTCAATCCATATATATGGCAAGTTAGATGCAGTCTAAATTAAATCGAACTGTAAATTCACTGTATGGCCAAGAGAGGGTTCGAGTGCCTTTTTCTGAGTAATTAAACTGTGGAAGAAACTTGGATTACTACTCTTTGTGGGAAGAACCACTTTTTGTTCTTTCGAGCTTCCTTGAATCATGTATTGTATATAAGTCTCTGTATGAACTAATCAAACACTATTGTTGTATGAAGAGGTTCTGCTAAATTCAGAAATCAGCTCTGAAATTGGTAGGACTCTGTGTAAGAGATTGTCGAGTTCGATTCATAGATATCGGGTTGCCAAGGCCACGATATAGTGAGCAATGGGGAGTGTAATCTTGTGTGAAGGGTGATAGAAGTCGATGATTTGGGACCTCTTGGATGAGGTTCAAATGAGATCTCTGGTTGTGGAATGCAAAGTGTATAACCTAATGTGGCAGTGCGTTATAATGTGCGGAAGAGTCATGTTCAAACATTGATGAAACAAAGGTTAAAATATAAAAAGACAGAACCTTGAGTCAGGGTTGTATGGTGGTAGAGTAGAAGAACGAGGCGAGACCATAAAGATATGGAGTTGTGAGTTAATGAAAAATTGTGAAGAACCAAGAATCAACGAAGGGTTGAATGACAAAACCAGAGTTTTGGAAACCGACAATATCGCACAGTTAAAAGGGTGGTAAGCTATTTATTGAAAAAAAAACACGATACGAGCCTCTGTTTGACACATGGAAAAATTGGTCAAGAAAAAACCACCCTCATCTCGTTTTTTTTAGCATTATAGTTTGGAAGCTGAAAAAATGCGATAGTCCTTATATTCATTCGATCGAATGGTCGGTTGATCGGACGACGTTGATGTCAATAAGTTGCGTGGAGATTTACCACAAGGTATGTCGTAAGTATCACATGTATATCAGAGTTTTATAACTGGTTCGAACATTAACGCAATACAATAGAATTGATGTGGGGCCCAAATATTTCACTTAAACATAAGTGTTGGTTAAGGTATCATGAACGTATTATACAAGGTCAATACTTTACTACAATATTGAGAACTAGTGGAGGCTATAACATATGTTAATATATGTTGATATATATAAAGCGAACCCTGTACAATTGGAATTATATGCTGGGCACATCATATTTATATGCGTGAATGGTACGCTGGGGCCATTATTATATTACATTGTGATTAGTCCAAGGATTTTATGGTAAGACTGTTTGAAAGGCGCTTTCATTTGGAATTGAATTAAAGGTGTAGACTTTGGAATAAGTGGGTTCCAACATATGATTTCATAATCATATATAAAATGTAAAGAATCCTTCATATAGAGATCGAATGGAAGAAAACCCTTAGGTATAAGGTTTGTTTAGTTTCAGATAGGAAGGCCTTGTATATGCATTGAATGTTTTTAAACCATTAGCTATAATATGAAGCTTCCGCATTAAGTGGTTGAGACTACCTAGATTTAAAATTAATTGGGAGAAACAATGGAGTGCATTATTTGTATATGCATAGAGATTGAAAATGTGGGTTAAGTGAGGTAGCCCAGGCATCATGTGGTATCAGAGTAGAATAGATCTTTTGAAAAAGTTCAAGTTTTTGTGAATGCATGTACGAAAAGAAATCAGCCTTTTGAAAACTGATGAGGATTGCAACATATAGAGATGCAGTGCATGTGATGACAGAAGAAAGAAGATCAGATTCTGAAATATGATGTGCAAAGATACACAGGGAACTACAGTGAACAGAGAGTTGCAGAAGAACAAGGTCATTCAGGATATTGCAGGTAAATAATTTTAAATCTGATTTGAAATTGTAATTGCAGAATTGTGGTTGCAGAAAGGTGAAGACAGAGTTTGATGGTGAAGTCAATGAGCCTGATATTCAGCTAGAGGATGGATAGAGAGGAAAATTGCAGTGTTCTCAAGAGAAGGTGAGCAGTGTTTAACTCTGGTTTGAAGAATTGTTTGCAGAATTCAGATTGCAGACAATTGAAGAATCTTAGCAAAGGCAGATCACAACTTTGAGAGCAGTGGTAAAAGAATCTAGCAGAGGATTCTCAGTGAAGAAGAAAGTGTGGCAAAACCTGGAAGAAATCCCAACAGAGGTTGGATGAAAGAATAACAGATGTTTTCTTGAGAGAAGTTGCAGAGTGAAGCCTAGAGGGAGCAGAAGAGAGTGCTCAGAAGGTTCCAGCAAACATGAGACTAGTACTTGCCAAAAGCCGAGTCCAGAGCAAAGGATTGGTGAGGTAAGTTGCAGAAAGAGAGCTTGTTGTTGCAGAGGCTTAGTGCAGCTTGTGAGTGAAGAACTCATGGAGGAGAAGATTACTACTGATAGTCATAGAAAAAAGTGCAGAGGTTCTGAGAGAGGCCACAGTAGAAGAGAGAAAGAAGATTCCAAGGAAAATGGCATAAGGCAGCAGTTGATTGATGCAGAATGGTGGAAAGAGATAGCTGAGATCATAAAACAGTTTAATAAATTGGAAAAGAGGATAGAGGAAAGCCAGAGAGTTGGTTGGATCATGAAGAAGAGAGTGAATTGGCAACCATTATAGTTGAGGTTGAGGAAAAAGGAGATTGCCTTACTGAAAGAAGAACTCAGAGAGGCTGAGTTGAGAAAAGTAGTTTCTATAGCAGAACAGAGCATGGATGAAGAATGGAGTTCTGCAAGAGATCTTGTGAGGCATGATGAAGGCTTAAGACAGCAAGAAGCTTATCTTGTTGAAGAGAGAGTCATCGATGATTTCTTGAAGTATTGGGCAAGTCTAGATCATCTGGATGATGTAAAGACTTGTGTTTTTGAGTCTGAAAATTGTGAGGTGACGACAATTTCTCCAGAGGAAGAGGAACTCAGAGTTCTTGAGTCAAGGATGGAATTTTAAGATTCCACATGTAGATCTATTCAAAGGGAAGTGCTTGAGAAAGCAACCAAGACTGAAAAGTATTGTGATTTTAAAACAAAATATTTTTGTATGTTTGCAGGTACATCACTGGAAGATGAACAAGCTTTAGAGTTTTTTGATGAGGAGGAGACATTGAATTTGAAATATGTTCAGATCAATGCTGAGATAGTGAGATCTCAGGGAGAGATGAAGACAAAAGAGTCCAATGAGGATATTCAGCATAATATTGAAGCAGAGAGAGAAGGACCGACAGATGATTGGTCAAGAACAAGCAGAGGTGTAAGAGGTTGTGCAAGGTTCCCAAAGTCCACTCCAATTGAAGTTGTTGAATTGTATAGGAGATTGGATTTTCAAAGAAGATAATTGGAGAAACAGAGGACCTATGCACAAGATATTTTCCTGAGGAAATAGAGTAGGAAGGTCTTTATGGATAGCATTCATGAAGCAGATGAGGAAAAAAGGGAGAGACTAGTTGACAGTCTCATGGAAGGTGCAAATTAGCATACTGATGTGCTGATAAAGGATTTAGAAGGAAATTATGAAGAACATACTAATGTGTTGTCAGAGGATAAAAAGGTATGGAGACCTTGGAATTTTACTACTGATGATTCATGTGTTGATCATACAGGGAAAGAAGAATAGCAAATGGAAACTGTCAGAGAATTGAATGAAGGAGAAACTATGTTGGCTAAAAACATAGTGAAGGGTCATCATTTTAACATGGTGATTGGAGAAGTAGAGATAACTCTAGCAGCTAAGGAGAAAGATAGTGAAGAATTTCTGAGTCTTGAAAGAGACTTAGAACTGCTGAAGGATGGTTTGGTGACTGGGTCATCAAAGGAGGCCTTTGGGTCTTGAGGTTTTAAAACTAAAAAATTGTTTATGTGTACAGGTGATGCAAAATACAATCCATATCTTGGAATTTTCTTGGGAGATGAAAAATTGTTGCAGAAGAAAGAAGATGAGAAATTCATGTCTCATATGCAGAAACTTGGTACTATAGATGACAGAGAAGATTTGGCTTGTTTGAATAGCCAAGAGCAGACTGTGTGGCAGATTTGTAAGACTGGCATAGTGATGAAAGATCAGAATTCTCTTCTGATAGAGAATGAAAATGCAGATCTTAAAGAACTTGTTTGGATTGCTGGAATAAATCAAAGGGATGAAAGGAAATTGCTGAAGATTTCCCAAGAAGAAGAAAAAGATGTTGAAACAGAATTGCAGCATGTTGAGGATGTGAAACAAGTACAGAAGAGATGGCTGCAATTTTTTCTAGGAACATTTGAAGAAGAGAAAGCGGTTGCAAACACTGAAGTAAATATGCCTGAAGCTGTGAAATAAAGAACAATAGATACTAGTTTGCAAAGCTTAATTATGTTTACTAGTATACTAAATGAGTATGTTACTACAGGAAGAAAGTTAATTGATGATTTTTTTTCTAGAAGTAAACTTGCAGATGATGAGCAAGAGAATGTTGCAGAGGGACAGGACGTTTGGGAGGACGCAACATTGGGGTTTACATCTGCAGAATTAAAAACAATTACAACAACAAACAGGGAGATAGGAAGAGTAGCAGTATTGGCATTAATAGGAATTGAAAGAAGCAGCAGTGGGAAAAGTAATTTCCAGATAGAAGATAAGTTGGACATAGAGATTGAATGCATCAGAAGACTGATGATGAGGGTGTCTCAGAAGCAGTAGACAACAACAGGAAAGCAAAAGAGTTTCAACAAAATAAGGACACGAAAATATTGTGAAGGTATAGCTGGAGGTGAATTGCAGAACAAAGTATGGAAACCTCGAGAAATGAAGTTGAAGAATAATGCAGCTGATGGATAGCAGCAAAAAAGAGTATGGGATCCAGAAGGCAGAGATTAAAGACCCATGATCAGGATATCATGATCACTTTGAACCTTGGGAGTCTGATGCAAAGGCATTAGGCTCTAGAAATACTTTGTACTTTTATAAGACCTAGTGGGGTCTTATGTTTTTAAATTCTCAAGTAAATATTAGTATTTTGAATAAAATGGCATGGAATTGTAAATCTTCTCTAACCACTAGAGAACATGAGGAATGTGAAGAGTCAGTTTAGTTACTTTATGGATTTTTGTCTAAATTTAGGAATTCCAAAATTCTGTTGAGTCATCAAAGAAAATAAATCGATTCCTGATCAATTTGTATAACTGTAAACATCTGTAGGGTAGAAAAAAAAAGGAGTAGAGCTCAGAGTTCAAGAGCTGTGCAAAATAGTAGAAGGTCGCCGAATAGAAGACCTGGCCAAAGCAAGGAGTTTTTGTAAGTAATTTCAGTTGTGAATTTAAAAGGAATTGTTTCATCATGATATGGGTATTGTTGATTTAACTCTGTGTAAAAGAGCTCGTGTGTCATTGAAAAAAATAGACTTTGATTTGTGTATGTGACTCTGTGAATCGATCACTGAAAGAATCAGTTCCTGTAGTATTTGTAATCACATTTCTCAATCCATATATATGGCAAGTTAGATGCACTCTAAATTAAATCGAACTGTAAATTCACTGTATGGCCAAGAGATGGTTCGAGAGCCTTTTTCTGAGTAATTAAACTGTGGAAGAAACTTGGATTATTACTCTTTGTGGGAAGAACCACTTATTTTTCTTTCGAGCTTCCTTGAATCGTTTATTGTATATAAGTCCCTGTATGAACTAATCACACACTATTGCTGTATGAAGAGATTCTGGTAAATTTAGAAATTAGCTCTTAAATTGGTAGGACTTTGTGTAAGAGATTGTCAAGTTCGATTCATAGATATCAGGTTTCCAAGGCCACGATACAGTGAGCAATGGGGAGTGTAATCCTGTGCAAAGGGTGATAGAATTCGATGATTTGGGACCTCCTAGATGATGTGCAAATGAGATCTCTGGTTGTGGAATGCACAGTGTATAACCTGATGCGGCAATGCATTATAACATTCGGAAGAGTCGTGTTGAAACATTGATCAAACAAAGGTTAAAATATAAAAATATAGAACCTTGAGTCGGGGTTGTATGGTCGTAGAGCATAAGAACCAGTCGAGACAGTAAGGAGACAGAGTTGCGAGTTAATGAAAAATTGTGCAGAACCAGGAATCAATGGAGGGTTGAACGTCAAAACTAGACTTTTGGAAACCAGAAGTATCGCGCAGTTAAAAGGGTGGTAAGATGTTTTATGAAAAAAAACACGATACGGTTCTCTGTCTGACGCGTGGAAAAAGTGGTAAAGCAAAAACAACCCTCATCGCGTTTTTTTTTACCATTCTAGTTTGGAAGCTGAAAAAACGTGATAGTCCTTATATTCGTTCGATCGGATGGTTGGTTGATCCGACGACATTGATGTCAGGAAGCTGCATGGAGATTTAACACAAGGTATTTCATAAGTATCACATGTATATAAGGTTTTATAACCAGTTCGAACATTAATGCAATACAATAGAATTGATGTGGGGCCCAAATATTTCACTTAAACATAAGTGTTGGTTAAGGTATGGTGAACGTCTTATATAAGGTCAATACTTTACTACAATATTGAGAACTAGTGGAGGCTATAACATATGTTAAGATATGTTGATATATATAAAGTGAACCCTGTACAATTGGAATTATATGTTGGGAACATCATATTTATATGCGTGAATGGTAAGCTAGGGCTGTTATTATATTGCGTTTTGATTAGTCCAAGGATTTTATGGTAAGACTGTTCGAAAGGCGCTTTCATTTGGAATTGAATTAAAGGTGTAGAATTTGGAATAAGTGGGTTCCAACATATGATTTCATAATCATTTATAAAATGTAAAGAATCCTTCATATAGAGATGGAATGGAAGAAAAGCCTTTGGTATTAGGTTTGCTTAGTTTCGCATAGGAAGGCCTTGTATATGCGTTGAATGGTTTTAAACCATTAGCTATAATATGAAGCTTCCGCATTAAGTTGTTGAGAGTACCCAAATTTAAAATTAATTAGGAAAAACATTGGAGTGAATTATTTATATATGCATAGAGATTGAAAATGTGGGTTAAGTGAGGTAGCCCGGGCATCAATTCTCCTCCCTCTCTCAACATGAATGTGACAACTCTTGAATGGTGGAATTATCCTCTTCACTAGGATGTAGGATGGCCAATAGGTTAGGTCCTTCAATCCTCTTGCTTCAATAATTTAAATTTGGTTTTGATATGGTAGTAAATTGGGAAAAATAACAATGTGTCTCCTTTTTCTCTTCCCATGGCCAGTTTATATAGAAATTTTTTAACTCCTTTTCCCTCTCTTGGCCCAAGATTGATAGTGACTCAAGAGTAAGACAAGATATTCCTTTCAGGGCTGCATAACTATTTATGGTGGCTCGAATTCGGTTGTCCTCGATTGTTACTAATAGAGAATCATCTTCACCAATTGTGGGATTTGGTCCCAGATGGTGAATTTTCACCATCCCTAGTACTGCGTACCTATCGAAGGAAGATGCATGCTATAAGAAAAAAATCTTTGTTGTCGGTGCGTTGTCCGCCAATTTCTGACTGGACCTTAGGAATTTATTAAATTTTGGTCCTTCATAATGTATTTCTACTGGAAAATATTTATTTGTACTGTTTTCTTAACATTTTCTAATGTCTTTTTCATGTACGATTTTCTGGTGTTAGCAGTTTCCCCCTTATGTATGAGGTCTAAAAGGAAACGTATAACTGAAATACATTATGTTTTCCTTTCTTTCTGACCCTTTTAAGAGAGAGAGAGAGAAACTTGTTGTGGATATAAGTAGGGGAAACCCTTGTCTGAAGTAAAAAAGTAACCATGCTCTGTACGAAACCTATAAGTGGTAAAATAAGAAATGATTCTACGAGGCGGGCATGTCCCATGCCCGTGATGATGACTAGTTAATATAATGTGACAAATATTGGTTTTATCAAGTCACATTGTGGTATGTGACCTATTTTTGGTTGATGAAGACGGTTGCTGACGCCCTCAAGGGAATTTATTTTTTGAACAAAACGACTAAATGTGGCACCCCCATGCATTGTCTGGGTATAAAATGTTTTGGATGAAGTTCTTAATATATGCATGGGTCTTTGACTTTTGGGAACCTTCTCGTGTACAATCATTCAAGCATTGCTGAAGAGATGCTTTGTGGTACATGGGTCTTCGACTAATTTTGACAAGGTGCAATGGTTATGAAGTAAAATACCACATTGACATGAAAACTGGTCCTGATGTTGAATGTCAAGGGGACCAATGTCATCAATGGGTGATATGAACTCCCATTGTGCCATCCAAGGATTCCCATATGGTGGTGGGGACCCATCCAAGGTACTACCTCCTTCCTGGAAAGTGTTTTTTGAAGTCGACAAGAAAGAAGCATCGACCATTTTAAACAAGTATTCATACAAGGGATCAAGGTTTCTGGTGAATCAAGGAATAATGTGATGAGTTAACGAGGCATGATGATGAGAAGTGGCTAAATTTTATGGTGATGGTTAACTAGCCCAAGGTCGGAGTTGTTAATGCGAGTGGTGGCAGTCATAACAACTTATGATGAGGATATCCCTGAGGTCGGTAGGACATCCAGGGTGGGTGTATGTTTTCTATAACTGACATGATTGGGTGTGGTAAAGAGTGCTCAACTACGACCAAGGGTGACTAGCTACTGTTGCTAGGTACGAAACATAAAAATATGGGTGGAAGTATTTCTCCTAAAGAATCTTTGTACATTGGTTAAAAGAATGTGAAAGTGGTTTGGATGTACAAGCACAGAGATGGGTGCCCCATTGACATGTGTGATCATGCATGATGATAAGAGGAGGGTGAATTGCTAAGGGTGGGGGCCCCATTGGTTGGTCTCAGTGCTAGGGTGATGAGGCAGATGGAATGACAATATGGGCTATGCTTATGAGGGTGTGGTAGGCCAAATGTTAGACACGGTGATGCATTGTTTGCTAATCCGCTGTAGAAAATGGTAGCCAGGGAATGGGGTTTTGATATGCGAATTTTTGAAACATAATTATGTTTATAATAAATTCATAGGAATGAGATGGTTCCCAGGCCATATTTGGTGGTTGTGGCTCCAGATAGTGACTTATGGTCCAATAAATTGATGGATTCAATGGGAGGTGTGGCTCTACCGACCTACAAGTGTGTTTATCATGTGCAAGGTGAGATGATGATAAACATGGTCGGGTGAATGAAGAATATGGTTTATTCTTCTGGATAAATGATGTCACGATATGAAAAGCTTTGGAGGGAAGCCTATCATGCTGAGAATAGGATGATATCTACTCTTGTACTTTTATTTCCTTGGAAATATGGTGATTTGCTACACCTACAACATCTATGGAAAATACCCCAAGTAAAATCATATATTTCATATAAATAATTTTAAATAACATGATTTAAAGCAAACAAGAGAGGGCATAATTGAGATGTAGTATGGAGGGGGGCGATGGGCCCGAAAATGATTTTTTATGAAAATTGGAACAAGGAGATCCAGATTGAAGATGTTGAATTGTTGATTGCTATGTCTATTTGGTTTTACTATTGGATACCATGAGATCTAGTTATGGGATCCTAAAAATGGTGAAAAGGGCGATATATAGGATAAAATGGCCCAAATTTATTTCATTTGTGTTTTCTTAGCTTGAGAGTTCATAGGCTGATATTGGAGTGTTTCTTACCATTGCGGTCAGCAAGAGCACTGAGGATATGCACCGAGAGTGACAAGTGAGCTCTAGAACCTCATTATGTTTAATTTTGTCATTTTAAGGTTGAGTGGGTCATACATGGGTGTTTTGTACAAAAATTTAAATGTTTCTTTAGAAGGACTACGTGGGTGACTCTGGGAGAGTCGTGTCATCTTCATGTGAAGACTTTCTCTTTGCGCAGTGACTCCGTGAAAATGGTGCTCTCAAACGCATCATCCTTCATGTTTGTGTGGAACACGGATGAAGGGGCCACGCGCTTCTTAAGACAACTGACGTGTCTACCTATATTGGTGGTCATCGTGTCTGTGAGATGCATAGGCAAGGTGAGCACGTGTGACATCATCTCACAGTCACATTGTACGTGTGCCTATGTATGTAAACTGCACGCGGTTCTCGAAAATAAAATTTAACTTATGAATTTTTGAACTTGTTGGGATCAAAAAACTTATGTTTTTGTTTCTTGGTGGAAAGATGTTATGGGGGGGAAGAAATTGGTCCAACCTCCACACCCAGGTGGCCCACAACTCGTATGCTCACCAGTCTTGGGTGCATTGGGGACTACTCAAGTTCCTTGAGAACCCTATTTCTAGGCCCTACAACAAATTCTTACGATTCATGATTCATTTTTGGGACCGACAGAGGTAGATTATGGTGGTGTGCTAGGCTAATATTAGGTTGTAGTCTCAGAAAAACATATATTTCATGACTGGACTCTTGCCTCATGGGGAGGTGTTGCCTTATCCACTTCCTGCAGGGGAAATGAACAATAGGCACTAAGTAGAGGAGGTCAGTCACTGTGGGACCCACGCTATCTCATGGGGGTGTTTTCTTGTGGACCGTGTAATAGACTTGGTAGAGTGTGCCACTCAGTCTATGATTGTCCAGCTGGTAGGGTCATATTCGCCTCACAGGGTATCAGGGCCATATATAGTGGTCTTGCGGCAGCTCCAAGTGGGGCACTTTTTATATTGGGCTTGGTTGGTATACTATGGGCATGTTTAGGCAACTAACCAAGGTGTAACAAGATGCAATAGAGACTTTTTTTTATGCCAGCATCTTGTGCTACATTATGTATGAGTGGGTCATTATGCTACGATACTTTCTTGCAGTGCCACTTGGCCCTCCGAGGGATCCTCAAATTCACATATGGGTGCCTGTAATGCCCCGTCATAGTAGGGGTGAGGTTGTCAGGTATTGGTATAACATGATAAATGAGTGGTTTGAGTCAAACCCTAAGTTGAATCTAGAGTTCCCTTATGTTTGGGTGGTTCTAGGTTGATTTGGATATGGGTCTTCCTCCTAATTATGCTTGGGGACCTGCAGGTATGGCCTTTATGTTTTCTGCATTTGAGTATTATTTTCATGTATTTCATGGGTGTGTTGTTTATGGTGACACTAATATTATGTTGTTTTAATTTTATGTGCCAAGCATGGACCAGGCTCAATGGGGGGCTAGAGATGGTGGTACCACTCGCGAGACTATACCATCAGTGGCGTCGTAGATTGACATCGATGGCCCTTTAGGGGAGGGCATTAGCACTGCCATAGTTGGGGGGTATGCAGTGCTACTTACACGTGTCAAGGTTGTCGAGGCCTATGCAGTGGCTATTGAGGCTCATGTACAGGTTTTAAAGGCTCATATGCATGATTTTGGTGATCCTTGTGGAAGGCTCGAGAGCCTTACCTGGGGTATTCCCAAGAGGGCATTTGATGACCTAGCTGATAAATGGTTGAAGACAATGATGGCTTGTGAGCGGGCACATCGCTACGAATTGTGTCGAGTGGCACTTGCTATGGCTGTTACTACTCCTATTATTGCTCTAGATGTGGATATGGGCCCACAGGACCCTCCTGGTAGGGCTCAACCTTAGATTATTTTTATGTATATTATAGTGCAAGCACCCAGTATGAGGATGCTTCCCTGCCTTTTTGATGACATGTATTTTTTACCCGATGGCGGGCCAGTGGATTTTTTTTTGTATACTTGGACACATATTTTTTGATATATATGCGAGAGGTATTTTGACGAATTCGATGATGTGTCTATGGCTATTTTTATGATGTTTTTTTTTATGATGGATGGGATGCCTATGATGGATTCACTATTTATGATGGTTTTCTATGTTGCTCATGGTCGACAGTATATATGTGATGCATTCCAACCTAGGATATGGTTAGCTATATGATTGGATACATCATTTTGATCTCTTGGTGTATGTGTAAATGTAATGTGATCAAAATTGCGGGCTAATATTGTTGCATGCAAGTACTTCTTAACGAGGCACGAATCCCACTAACTGAGAATCAAGGAATACATGTAAATTGATGATGCCTTAGAGGGAGACATCACTTAATAGTCCTGTGAAAACTTCATATTATTCTTGATTGATTGTGTCTGACCTGATACACACTCCGTTGGCGAGGTATGGTGACTGGTCAGTAGAATATGAGGTCCAGGTGGCAGCATCTAAATTTTGTGACAATTGAGAGTCTCCAACAGTGAATCCAAAATAGTAGAGGGGAGGATGATCCATTTGTGACACAAGAGCATGATTTTTAGAATAATCCCATGATGATGAGATCATCATACAAAATTATGGTGCATAAATATTTATTCTATGGTAATGAGGCATTTCTTTTTTATGGGTGAAATATTTTGAGGTACAACCCATTGAGGTGGGTTTTAAGGCATGTCCCATCAGGCTCTAATAAAATCTATGCTCCCTTGAGGAGACAATTTTTGATGATGTAAGGACCCTTCCATAATGTTTCAAATTTCCCAGGTCCTAAGGCTTATTTTGCAAAAGCATAGCATAGGACTATTTCCCCCTCGGTAAATGAGTGTGGGGTGATGTTATGGTTGAAAGATGATTTCACCCTTTTCTTATGGGCTTTTTTATGTTAAAGAGACTCTCATCGGATTTTGTAGATGAGCTCTAGCTATACCAACCATTTCTCTAAGGTTTGAGTAATGGTGAGAAATTCAATGGCTGAATGCAGGGTGGGAATTTTGCGTTCAATGGGAAGCACGGCCTCCACTCCATACATTAACTCAAAGTGTGTGAATCCCATTGAGGATTTGACTATTCTGAGGTATGCCCACAAAGTGGAGAATACCATATGATGCTAGTTGGTTTTGTGGTTGTTCAACATACGTTGTAACATTGTTTTTAGGAATTTGTTGATAGCTTCTACCTAATCATTGTATTGGGGTTAGTATGGTGATGCAAATTCATGCTTGAAACCAAGGTGCTGGGATAGTTCCTAGAATATTTAATTTTCTAAATTTTTTCCATGGTTGGACACTAACTCCTTGGGTACACTGAACCGTGTGATGACATGGTTAAAGAAGAACCATGTTGCGGTTTCTCCCATTTGGTGAAATAATCAAGAGCCATAATGATGTACTTGTGGTTGCCCGATGATGTGGGGTTGCATTTCATGAAGTTAGTGCCCCATTTGGAGAAAGGGGCATGCTAAAATGATGGGATGCAAGGGAGCTATAGGGGCTCGTGCCTTATGAGCGTAGTGTTGGCATCACTCGCACCTCTTGACTGCTTGAATGCAATTTTGAAATAGGGAGGGCAAAAAATAATTGGCACATAGGAATTTTTGGGCGGTGGCCATTCCTAATAAGTGGTTGCTGCAAGCATTGCTCTGGCAATCATTTAGGACATGCTTGGCTTGGTCAAAATTAATGTATTGACATAAGACGGTATTGATGCCTCTTTGATATAGGACGTCCCTTAATAAAATGTAATAGGGGGCCTGATGGCGTATGCCCCTACTATTGTCATGAGTGAGATGGGGTCTAAACTTTTGAGTTCGTAAGAAGAGGAGGATATATTCGTACCAAGGGTCCTTTGTTATCACTAATAATTAGTGTTCATCATGTAGTGCATCATTAATGGGGGATCCTTGGGTCTCGATTGGGAGATTAGTGAGGATGAGTGCCATTTTTAGGCTTATGGGATCTAAAATGTAGATAAAATTCCTGCAGTATAACTACCCATCAACCATACTCATGGTTCATCATGCGATGGGTTAGAAAATATCTCATATGGTTGATAGTTTCTATGAAATTGGTAGTTTGAAGGATGATGTAATGTCGAATATTTTATACTATGTGTACTAGGACTAAGGTTGTTTTCTCTTCTGGATCATATTTCAATGTAGGCCTGGCTAGGTTTTTTCTTACGTAATAAATTACGTGCTTCTTATTGTCTAGTTCATCCTAGACTACCACCTAGGTAATGGCTACGTCCGACATAGATAGGTATATGGTGTAATATGTTTTGTGGTTGGGTAGGCTGATCAAAGGAGTGGAAGACAAAGTGTATTTTAATGCTTCAAATGATTTATGGGCTTGTTCATCCCATTTGAATGGAATTTCCTAATGAAGGAGACATGGGAAGCCTTGTGAGCAAGTGGTGTAGTCAAGGAGAAAGCATCATAAAAACTTGGCCTTACCCTGTAGGCTTTGTAGCTGCTTTAATTTTTTGGTGGTGGTACCTCTTTGATTGGGACACTATGAATCCTAGAAGTCTTCGTGCATTAACACAAAAGACACACTTCAGAGGGTTGAAGCACAGGTTGTATTGTTGTCATCTGTGAAATAATAGGCGAAAATCTTCCAAATGGTCAGTGCACCTCGTGGATCATATAATCAGATCACCCAAGTAGGAAAGTAAGAGATGAGAGAGGTCATGGAAGATAAATTTCATGGCCCACTAAAAGGTGGCACCAATGTTTTTAAGACCAAATGGCATAACTTGGTATGCGAATGTGACCCAAGGGGTAGTGAATGCAGTTTTGTATTGATCTATATGTTAGATCTGAATTTGACTATGCCCCGAGAACCCATCCATGGAGAACAAGGCTGCATGATTGGTGCAAACTTCACTGACTTGGTTAATGAATGGAGTGGTGTAGTTTTCTTTGGGACAAGATTTATTTATATCCTGAAAATCGATACAGACCCAAATAGTTCCCTGTTTTTTCATGACAGGTATAGGGTTAGAAACCCAAGATGTGTAAGCAATTGGGTATATGAACCTGACTTTTTGGACTCTGTCTATCTCATGTTTGATTTCTTTATCTTTAGATGGGTGTATTTGACATTTTTTTTTGTGTACGGGGGAGACATCTAGACATATTTCAATATGATGTTCCACAATGGGGGGACATAGACCTCGCATTTATGAATAGTCTCATGTGAATATATCCCTATAGTCTTGTAATAAGGTGGTGTATGTGGCTACGTATTCTAGAGAGCATGCTGTTCCTGGAGAGATTTATTTTATTTCTCCAGGTTTTTTCAAAATATTCACCTTCATGGTAGGTGAGATATTCTACATATTCCCCTCCTCAAATGCATCGGTTGATGGGATTGGATTCTTGAACCAATCTACTTTTCCTAATGGTAAGAAATCTTTTGATTCAATGGAAAAAATATCATGGGTTTCTGTGCTGCTAAGCATGAATTATTTTTCTGTTAGAAAAATGAGCGATGGTGTATGGAATCCCACAGACATTAAAGTTTATTCATGGCCTCTAAAATTTCCTCATCAGAGTGAAACATGATGTATAAGGGGGAATTGTTTTGTGTGAGGTCATGAGGAGTGGATTCAGCCCTAGAGGTTTTGGTTGAAAAAAAGTAATATGATTCAGTGGTTGATGCCATAGAACTAGATGAGGTTGAAAAAACACAGATGGGATGGGTCTACATCGTCGAAGGTACTACTACTGGTGCGGTAGTTGCAGCGGTCTCCACACCAAGAAATTATGAATAGAAAACACGAATCATAGTTCCCACGGATGATTTAATGAATATTATATGATGATGTGTGTCGTTAGCATTAGATGGAAGAAGGATTTCCATGATTATAATTTTTTTATTAGTGTTACACTAAAAATTGTCACCTTGACATTCTGCTAACTGTATGAGCTCATTAACACTCATACATACCTCCTCTAAAAGTCTTACAACCTTTACTCCTCATGTCAAGCCCTGAAACAAGAAGAAGAACCCTAAAAACCTCTTAAAGAATGGGTACGCAGGTAACATGAAGCCTGGCTGCGTTCTTGGCTTGGGTACGCAAGTAATGCATGGCTTACCTGCATTCTAGAATGCAGTTTTCCTTAAGAATTCCTACGTACCCTCCTCAAACTCAAAAAGGAGATAAATTAAAGTCAAAAAAGTGGTTTGAGGTCAATTATAGAAGGTTCTAGAATTGAATTTTTGGGGATGAGTACGCTTTGATAAGGTGCATGTATCCCTAAACTGCCTATTCTCACAGCACCCAGACATCGTCCTACTGCAAGAATCCAAATGCTCTTCCAAGAGCACGGAAACTCTCAAAAAACTTGTTTCCAACAGTCATCAATGCATCAACATAGATGCAATCGGGCAAGCAGGAGGGTTGATCACATTCTGGAACAAAAGAAAATTCATAGTACAAAATGCTCTGTCCACCAAGCACTCTCTATCAGTGATTTTCAACATGCCAGACTCAAGGAAATCGCTCTGCGTTACCAATGTATATGGACCCCAAAGACTTTAGGAAAATCTGAAGATGCTGCTAGACCTGGATGAAGTCAGACAAAACCATGGGGCAGATCACTGGATTTTAGGCGGAGACTATAATATGATTACCAACCTAGCAGAGAAAAAGGGAGGCCTACGAAGACTGGATAAGGACTCGGAAGAATTCAACACTTTCATTGTTGCTTCCAAACTCATTGACATCCCCACCATCAATGGTCTACATACCTGGAACAACAAGCAAGGAGGAAACCGGAAGATAGCTTCAAGGCTTGACAGATTCCTCATGTCGGAATCCATTCCATTGCAAAATATAGACATGGAGGCCAGCATTCTGCCCATAGGAGGATCTGATCATTGGCCAGTACAGATCCACTTCACCAATTTGGATAAACCCCAAAACAGACCTTTCAGATTTGAGGCCTTCTGGACAGAGCACCCTTCATTCATGCAGAATATACAAAAATGGTGGACCCAAACCACCATAAGGAGCAACAACATCATGTACATAATCCAGCATAAGCCCAAAATTATAAAGACCAACCTCAAACAATGGAACAAAGATACCTTCGGCAACATATTTCAAGCCAAAAGAGAACTTGAGGTAAAAATGGCGAATCTCCAGCAAACTCTGATCATAGAAGGACCCAATGAGGAGCGGAACACTCAAGAATCGATTCTGCAAAGGCAATGGGAAGACAGACTAAAACAGGAAGAGCTACTGTGGAGACAGAAATCGAGAGTGCAATGGTTAAAACAGGGTGAGCGCAACACCAGCTTCTTTCATAAATCCACCATCCAGAATAGAGCTTTCAATCGCATCCTATCTCTCAAGACTGCAGATGGCAATCAAGTCTTCTCACGGGATCACATCGGATCTGAGCTCAACTCCTATTTCACCTCTCTTCTCAGCGAACCTCTTCAAGATCAATCCCAAGCCATAAAGGAAATTTTGGGAGCCATACCTAGCTTAGTTACACAGGACCAAAACGCCCTGCTTCTAAGAGAGTTTACTGAGCAGGATATTGAAGAAAATGTCTTCTCCATGGCCACAAACAAGGCCCCCGGACCTGACGGATTTACAATTGAATTCTTCAAGGTGTGCTGGCCCATTATAAAAGCTGACCTTCTTATTCTTGTAAGAAACTTTCACAGAACCAAGAAAGTCCTGCCTGCCATCAATGCCACTTTCCTCACCTTAATTCCCAAATCGAACCAGGCTGACTCCCCTGACAAGTTCCGCCCCATAGCCCTTTGCAATGTCCTCTATAAAATCCTTTCCAAATTGATGGCAGACAGACTCAAATCCGTCCTCCCCTCAATCATTTCTCAAGAGAAAACTGGCTACGTCGAAGGAAGGCAAATCACTGACAGCATAATCCTCACCCAGGAAGTATTGCACTTTTTCAAAACAAACAGATCTCCAGGTATGTTAATCCAGCTTGATCTGTCCAAGGCCTTTGACAGAATTAGCTGGCAATACATGAAAACAATCCTCCAAGCTTTTGGGTTCAGTCAACTATGGACAAACTGGATAATGGAACTGGTTTCAGGTGCCTTCTTCTCCATCCTGCTAAATGGAGGACCCCTACAACCCTTCAGTCCATCTAGAGGTATAAGACAAGGGGACCCCCTGCCTCCTTTTCTCTTCATCATAATGGCAGAAGGGCTCGGAAGATCCTTAACCAAGGCAAAGCAGCAGAACCAACTCAAAGGCATCAAACCGGTACACCAAGGACCCACTATAACGCATCAGCAATTTTTTGATGATACCATGCTCATGGGCGCCCCCACAATACAGGAAGCTCGAACCATCAGCAAGGTGTTAAAAACCTTCTCGGAAGCCTCGGGTATGGATATAAATCTAACCAAATCCAAAAAATTTTTCTTCAACACATCCACTCCGGTGCAGAGAAATCTCAGCAGAATTCTGAATATTCAAAAGAACTCCCTTCCAACCAAATACCTTGGTATTCCGCTTTCGGAACATGCCTATAGATCGAGCAACTAGGAAGCCCTTCTCAACAAAATGAGAGCCAGGCTGAGCAGCTGGACCCACCGGGCACTAAACATGGCCAACAGACTGATATTGATAAAGTCCATCTTGAAAACCATGCCAGCCTACATGTTCTCAGCACTTGCAGCCCCTAAGGTGGCTTACAACACCATCCGAAACATTCAGCACTCCTTTCTCTGGAATGGACCCTCTAAGAAATCCAAATGGGCCCTCCTCAAATGGATAGACATTTGCAAACCAAAAATGGAGGGAGGTTTGGGCCTCCGAGACCCTGATATATTAAGCAAGGCTGTAGCAGCAAAAATCTGGTGGAGATGGGTTGAAAATCCTGACTCCCTCTGGGGCGCCCTGTGGAAAGCGAAGTATACAACCCAAATCAGGGATAAAGACCCCGTCTGGCTTACAGGCACCACTCAAGGATCCCCAATCTGGAACAAAGCCTAGGAAAATAGACATATTGTTCAGCAGCATAGCTTCTGGGAAGTACACCAAGGCAACACAACCCTATTCTGGGAAGATGCCTGGCAGCAGCTTCCAATCTTGGAACACCCAGACTGGCATACTCTTAAAAGAGCCATGCAGGAGGAAGGCAAGATTACGATAGCAGATTACTGAAAACCGGAAAACGAAGCAACCATTTGGCAGAAATGGATCTCCAAAGAAAAATGGCATACCCTAGCAGGCCCAGGGAATGTAGACCATTTTCTACAAGACTTGAACGAAAGGAAAATCCTCAGATCCAACAAAGAGGACATCCTAAGATGGGGAAGTAACCCCAAAGGCACGTTCAACCTCAAAGAAGCTTATAAGCTCTTGGCAGCGCCCTCGGATCAGCAATCAGACCACAAATGGCAAACCCTCTGGAGCAGAGGAACTTGGCCAAAAATCACACTCTTCTCTTGGCTAGTCCTGCATAATAGGGCTCTCACATGGGATAACCTTCAGAAACGAGGTTTTGTAGGCCCTTCTCAATGTATGCTCTGCGAGAATGGGGCGGAAACGCTCAATACCTGCCCCATGGCTTGCTCCCTGTAGGATGACATGGCCATGGTCTTCAGACAATCAGATAGAGATAGAAACTCCATCCAAACTTCACTAAGCCAATGGAGATCTTCCTTCTCCTCCAACCCCCTAGTCAATAGTGCCTCGAATCTAGTACCGGGCGCAATAGTTTGGATCCTATGGAAAGAGCAAAACGCAAGAACATTCAAAAACATAGCCACAGGAGTTCACATGCTGATAAGGAAGGTTCGACTGCTCATCACAGAAACAGTCAACGCCAAAGGCTTACAGAAGATAGAGGGCAACGCATCTCCAAACGAGGCAAGAATAATACAGATCCTGCATCTTCAAACAAGAACCAACTCTGCTGGAAGGAACCAGACCTCAACAGGTAAGACACAGGACAAATGGACTCTGCTCCCCTCCAATACATTCAAACTCAACTTCGATGGGGCTTCAAAACAAAACCCGGGCATGGCAGGCTATGGAGGAGCAGTTCGGGATCACACAGGAGCAATTCACCTCATCTATCATGGCAATCTCGGAGTGAACACCAACAATGCTGCAGAACTCATCGCTCTCCTCCAAGGCCTCACTCTGGCTGGAAGATACAAACTCCTACCTCTGATAGTGGAGGGCGATTCAGAGATAATAATAAGACTGATCAGGAAACTCCAGATGGGCGCACAGGTGCAAAAAGTAACCCCAAGCTGGAGGCTGTCAGCAATTCTAAAAGATCTCCAAAGCCAACTTTGCAACATGAAAGGGATCACCTTCCAAGCCGTTCGAAGGAAAGCGAAAAAAATAGCTGATGCATTGGAAAATGAAGGGATCGACTCCAATCTGGAACAGTACCACAGCCTCTGGCATGATCAGGAGGCAGGAGATCTCAAAGCCAAATGCCACGATATCCAACAAGCGGATCTGCAAATACAAGCTTAGGACACAAGGGGTCTTTGTTCCAGGAAACCATGGCAAACTCAATCAATGCCCGATCGATTATGAGCAAGTCACGCTCAAAGGGTGAACACAGCCCACAGGATCAGGCAAATTCATGCAGCATCCAGTCACACCGGTCTCTGAAACAAAAATCCGTAGAGCAGAATGTTCGATTACCACCTTCTGACAGCGCAGCTCTGTGCTAACAGGAATTTCTGGGCCCGCCAGAGCATTTGGAGCAACAAGCACTGTTTTGCTGGCCAAGTGACCTCAATATTCAGCGCATATGTCCATGGGAAGCAATATCTCTGAGAGGTCACATTGAATCCCAGGCACCTCTGTAATATTATACCACAAAACTAATACAATCTGCTTAACTTTAAAAAAAAAAAAAAAGGTGCATTTATCCCTCACCTTAAGGAACTAATCCCTTCATGTGAGGAGTCTATCCCTTTGAAGGAGGATTATATCCCTTAAAAGGTGGAATCCTAACCTCCTCATCTACTCTATAAAAGGAGGCATTGGGTAGCCTTAAATGGTTAGATTTTGGAGATTGAGAGTTGGAGTTCAAGCTTTATGGGTGATTGAGTTGAAGTGCTGTTGAGATTTAGACTTCTTTCTGCTGATATTTTGAGAGGAAAGATCACATACCTCTTTGTGCTCCTAGAGGAAGAGTGCAAGAATTATCAAAGTAGAGGATACTCCTGCTTCTGACCCCGGGAAGGCCTTTTGAACATCAAGGCTAAGGTTGTAAGGTTCTTCTGTTATTTTAAGATTAATACAATCAAGTTTTGTTTTTCTCAATAAATTTTCGTTCGATTGTTTATTTCAATAAGCTGTCGTTTGATCATTTATTTCATAGATTCCTTGATCACTATGATAGTTATGTTTTATAATTATTTGTTATACAGGTGCTATTTGATATTTTCTAATTTTTGATTGCAGGTCGACGAAAAACGACACTTTCTTGCGACGAAAGAACTCTTGTTGCGACAGAAGGATTATTGTTGCGACAAAAGAGCTCTTGTTGCGATGAAGGATTATTGATGCGACAGAAGCTTTACGACCACAAATAAGCATTTAGATCTAAGGTAGGATCGACACCTTCATAGCATTTATTTGTAAGATGAATATATTTAGAGAAAGAGAAACTTAGTTGTTCGTTTGTTGCTAGATTGTCTTCTGACACTAGGGATATCGGTCTTGTCCGCAAGAACGATTTATCTGGCCAAAAATTAGTAAGAGGGGGCTCATGTAACCTTGGTGGTGTAAAAGGGGTACAATAATTTTCCTCTGATAGGGAATGGTGTTGGATGAAAATATTTCGAAATGTTTGTAACATAAGGCATGATTCTGTACCATGGGAGTGACTGGTGCAAATGTTGCATGGAGTATAAGTACTCACCGAGTAAGTGGTATGTGAGACAGTACTACTTATGATGTAAGACAACGATGATCGGTGTTGGTCATGAAATGGTGCATATTTTTGTTGAACCCTTAGTTAAACTGAGAGGGGGGGGGGGGGGTGAATCAGTTTAACACATACATGGACTTTTAAAATTTTTCTTTTAAAACTTATTTACACCTTCATTTCATGATCAACTTAATATGTGAGCAATCTTAATTTGTGAGCAGCAAGTATCAAGCAGATTTTTTTATGTAACAACAGTCTTAATATGTTAGCAACATGTATTAAGCAGAATAGATAAACCACATCAACACATAAACATCATGCACAGAGACACCAGATATAAGTAGAAACCCATAAAGGGAGAAAACCACATCTTATTATTGTTGTGATGCAAAGGCAAGCTCCAGCTCCCTCTCACCACTGATTTTCTATAGGAACCAACCTACAGGAGGCTCCTACCTCAATTCTGCAAGATACAACTTGCAAGGAAGCTCCAACTCCCATCAATTTTCTGCAGGCACCAACCTATAGGAGGCTCCAACCTCAGTCAGCTACAACTGACATTTTATCAAGCTACAACTTGATGTGGAAGCACCAAATTCCATCTATTTTCTGCAGGCACCAACCTACAGGAGGCTCCTACCTCAGTCAGCTACAACTGACATCTATCAAGCTACAACTTGATAGGGAAGCTCCAACTTCCTTACTCTTTCAAAAGAAAAACACTTGCTGATTTACCTTGGATATCAGCTCTGTTCTATACCTTCTCTTATGATATTCATCCGTCCTCATATCAGCCCTGCATCATCTCTGATCTGCCCCTCCTTCTTCTCTACTCAGCTCCTCCTCCTTCTTATCTTTTCTGCCTCAATTTCGCATACTCTGCATTCTCTATATTCACACTCTCTAATCTCTTGCAGCTTTCTTATTTTCTTCATCTCTCTTCAATTTTGCTGCACACTCTCTTCTTCTCTCATTCTGTTTTCGTTTTTTTTTCTCACCTTGGATATTACCCTGTTTTATACAAAAATAGCTTCATGGTTGTTTTTATTCCACTGGAATTCGAAATGGACAGCCATGTCTTTTTTCCTTCTGCCTTCTCATCTCTTTTATCTGCTCATTCAGAAAATATAACTATAGGTGCTTATTTTAATATTACAGTGGGATATTTGTTCTCTTCTGGAGACTTGCCAATGCATCACAAACAATAAAAATCAATTAAAATATCTACATTCAAATTACAATGAGAATTCCAGCTCAACTCATTTGGTCTTTTGGCTTTTCTTTTACTGTGTTTGTCTTTTCTGTGACTGTGTTTTATCTCCTTTCAGCTCTGTTTGCTTTTCTGTCCTCTACTGTGGTGTAACTGTTGCATACACGTAAATGAGCTTTTATACCAGCTGACTATAAATCTGGATAAATTTGAACGCTCTGTACATAGTATGTGTCTTCTTGATGTGGCGAGTTCCGCAAGCAGAAAATATGTTCATCACAATTGTTTTATATTAATAATCACCCTCCCATTAATCTGACACGTTTCCGAATGCGATGACTCTGATGCGATAGTTTTTGTGCAGTTTCAACCAACTGCGATTTTGTGATTGTTGCGATAATGCGATGGTTGCGATATTGTGATGGTTGCGATGATGCGATGGTTGTAATATTGCGATGGTTATGATGATGCAATGGTTTCTATATTGCGATAGTACGATAGGGACTAGGCCCCAGCGTTAACGATCTACCACATCCAACGAAGGACATCACACTGCACGGCTTCTGATGATTCGACAGATATCGCTCAGGCAACTTGCATGGACAATAATGCGTGATGGCGCGCCGTACCTAGGTTACCCTTCGCGCACCTTCCAAAGACAGCCACCGTCAGATCACTTCACTCCAGATCGAAGACTTGTGTCAATATAGCTCCACATCTTTGGTCGATGTTTAACGCACGATGGCGCACAGTGGGAGGCGGTTTTGTGGAGTTGTACAGGGACGCGTGTCGCCCATTCTATGGAATCGCTCTCAATTATAAAATAATGCTTGCTCCGCAAAAGCGGTGCGATGAAACCCGAAAACTGCCTTACTGTTTACTCCAAACCACGTTCACTGTTTACCCGTCGTGGTTCTGTTCCTCCACTCTAGGTTCCAGTCTCATAGAGGGTTCCTCCTTTATTATTTCGTTTCTTTTGATCATAAAGCACTCCACTTATATAAATTGATATATATGCTTTGGACCTTTAGTCATTTAATCTTGCGCAATATATGTTAATACATAGCATATATACTCTAGCGTGGGTAACAATTCACGAAATTGTGTTTATGTTATATATCACGCCCGTCTGGGTAATGATTCTTAGAATAAGGTTTGTATATATATATTTCCGCTTGGGTTATACGATTCCCGGAATTGAAAATTGGCTCTGCCTCTGTTGTGATAACAATTCTGCCTCTTCTGATGCTCTGTCTCCTTTCTCTGTCTTTGATATAACGACTTTGCCTCTATATGCGCTGCCTCTGCCTCTGCCTTAGCTGTGCTTCTATCTCTGTCTCTGCCGTTGCTTCCGCTCTGCTGTTTGACTATTACATTTTGACATTCTTCTTCCTCCTGTCTCCTTTGCGCTTCTTGCTGCCTCTGCTACTTGTTTGCTGCCTCTGCCTTTTCTGCCTCCATTGCCTTATTGCTGGTCCAGGTACTTCTCCTTTGCCACAGGGTTTATTCAACTCTATTTATAAACCCATGCATAGTCAAATGCACATAGAAGCCATTTATACTCCCAATTACAGAGTCTCATCATACTCATGTAATGCTGAACAATTCCTCTCATAGATACAAATGAATCCACTTGCAAACACTTCTTCTTGTCTTGGAAGAACTTCTTCTTCTCTTAACTCTTCCCCTTTTTTCAAAATCCAATGGCCCTCATTTTGTCCTCACTACTCTGCACCTTGAATGGCTCTCTGCTTCTTTGCTATCCTCTGCTCCTTGACTGATGCTGCTCCTTACTTCTCTTTTTGTTGTCTTTGCTACCTCTCTTTTTGCCTCTGTTCCCTATCTTCTAATTTTCCTTATTGCTGGTTCAGGTGCTGCTCCTTTGTGCTCCTTTGCCATCAATGACAACATTTCCAATAGTCTCCCCCTTTGGCATTGATGGCAACACATCCACCAATAATCCAATGCTTCCTTTGTGTATCTACTATCCAATGCTTCCTTTAGAAGACCCTTTCTTCTATTACTTGCTTTTCCTCCCCCTTTGACATCAATGGCAAAGGGTTGCACATTTATCAGTGTTGATTCTATCTTTGCATTTCCTCTCTCTGATTTGTGTTTAGACCACCTTCTTCTGACTTTGTACCCTGCTGCTCTAGACTGGTACAAGACTTGTTGATAGAACACTTTGAGGATTATTGAACTTGAATATACGCTGTAAATTGATACAATTCAAACGCATAGACTTCTTTCACTTGTATAGAGAAAAAGTGGTGATAATGACACTTCATAGAACATATTCTACCAGCTTTATCTAATCAGAGATGTAAGATTGGATCAAAAACTAAAATACTAAGAAGGCTTCAAATATACTTTTGTCTATGTCTGATGTAGTGAGCCAATATATTTCTGTTGAGGAAGATTGTAGATGTAGTATGTCCTCTTTTGAAATACTCATCTACAGTCCCACACCTGTTAAATTATGATAATGATGCCAATATATCTTTTATAGCTGTGATTCAACTGTACTGCTTGTTGTTTGTAATTTGTGCTAGATTGTTGACACTGATATTACACTTAATAGCTGCAGGTCCTTGTTACTGATGTGATCAATGAATTAACTAGAATTTGATCTAAGAGATCAAATGAATTTACTGCTTGCATAATGAACTTTCACAATTAAAACCTTGAGGTAGGATGCATTCAATGTATCTATCAATCTCACTTATCAACCATGCAGTAATCAATCTCTCTTTAAAGGTGGATTACTAGAAATTCCTTTCTGCTGAAGTATGCTTGTGATGAATCAATACCTTCTCACAGTTTTATGAAAGATCTTAAGAAAAGAGGGCTTGAATTTATATATGTACTGACTTCAGAAGGGCACGCAATCATAAAAGATACTGCTTCAAAGTTCAACATAATGCTTTAGGTGTAAATAAAATATTGATCCTTTAGCTCTGCTACTGACCCTTTTATGTTGAATGCAGAATCTAGTTAACACAGGGAATACTACCTTGATGTACTTATGCCACAATCCCTTGATCTTGAGGACCTGTACCATATTTCTGCTCCACTGATAACACTTATTATTATGTTGATAGGCATGCTGCTTGTTCCTAAACACCAATTGATATTACTTTGAAAAAACACGCAGAGGTTTCACTTCAACTTGCACATTTACCCATAGTTAAGACATCCTTCATAAATTCTATTATTAAGCTTTCCACTGTTCACACCCACAATCATCAATATACTGAATCTGATCTTGTCATCATTAACCTTTTGCTTAGTCTGTCATTCTAATTTAAAAGAATGTCACTGCATTTCCTTTCTAGGACTGCTCCAGAATCATTACTCTTTTTTCAGGTACAATTCAACTATCTAACATAATGATCTTCAGGAAGACATCTTCAATTTCTTTTCTATGAATCTTCATGGGCTGATTACTCAAATATTTATTACTTACTTAACTGCATTTCTCCAAGTGGACCTTTTGAAAGATGTAATGAACTGATGATAGGCACTTTTCTTATTCATCCTTCTTAATATGATACATTGTTGATTCTAGCAGTATGAGGCATAGTGTGATCATCAATTTAATGTGCTAAAGTCTTCTTAGCTTACATGTTCATTGGTAAGGTTTCCTCTATCATCATGGCTTCTTTCTCTCTTCTCTTCTTCCATTAATCTGTTAGCTACTTAAGACTTCAGATGATCTTCTTTCTCTATAGTTCTCACTTAGAGGAAAATCCTTTCACTTCCTGATCTCATAGATGTTCTTGTTTCATGGAGCTCTTCTTATACTACTTTCATGGGGATTATTTATGAACTGTTCTCCCCCTGGGATGTTGCTTCATATTTATCACTTGTTAGATATTTGCTATGTTTTCTAGAGTAGCTCCCCTTGAGACTATGCTAGATTCATTATGTTATTGAGATGATAGGCTCCCCCTTTCTCTTTTGATTCCATACTTTATTGGGGTTCTTCATAATGTCTGCACTTCTTTTAGATTCATAGTTTTGTTTGATTTTCTTTGTTTCTATCATCTGTCTAGAGTTCTTTAATGTATATGGTTGTTTACAGTCCTTTGCTTTGTGGCCAAGCTTGAGGCATACATAACATCTTATTTTGTCAAAGTAAATTTGAGCTGATGTATAATAATTTGTTCCCCTTCTTGAATACATTTTACAATCAACAATTTTATGTCCAAAATTATAGCATGCATAACAATAGCCATGGAAATGATTTGTGTACCTGGTGAAAGATTGTCTTTTCAATTTGCTTGATTGATGGGTTCTTCTCTTTTGCTACATCTTTTGCAGGTTGGACTGGGTTTTCTTTGTCTTACAACATGTTGCAGTATGTCCTTGTTTGTGGCAGGTAAAACATGTGATATTTTTCATAGGAGGAAAGAACCCCCTTTGACATCTTCCAAATTTATTCAATTCATATTCAGGAGTGTGAGGGCCCTTTCCAGCTGACTGTTTCATCCTTTCATTCTTTGTCGTACCATGTTGCTACTTGATTCTATTTGTTTCTTCACAACTCACGTTCCTGCTGGTTTTTGCTTCTGGAGGAATTTGCTGGGTTGCTTCATTGTTCTTTACAACTTTTACAAAAATGATTTTCTTGTTATCTTCATCCTTGGACTTACTGGTTTCACCTTCATATCCTATCCTAGCCTTTATGAGAGGTGACCTTTGAGCCTTTAGAATCTAGTCCAGCTGTTCAGGGCTTTTCATTTGAGGAGTATTCATTAATAAATCTCTTTGGGCCTTTTCTAATTTCTTTCTTAGGCTCACTACTTATTCTTCCAATTTTTCACATTCCATATTTTTCTCTCTCATTTGTTGCAGCAGAGTGTCTTCTACTTTCTTTGCCTCCTCAAGATGTGTCTTTAGGCAAATAATTTCTTTCCTATCTTCATATTCTTTCTCATCACATATTTGCACTACTGTCTTAAGGTCTTTGTTTTCCATCTTCAATCTTTCTATTTCAGTCAAAGCAGTGTCAAGTTTGGTTTTTTCTTCAGCTGTAATTTCTTCATGGTTCTTATCTCCATTCACACTGGCAGGTACTTCATTTGATTGAATATTTTCTTTTTCACATGAATTTTTCTTCTCCTTCTTGACACTGCAATCCTCATTGTCTAGTCCATGCATGAGATGCAATCTGTCCCAAATTTCTTTCGCAGAGTTGAGATCCATTATCAACTCAAGGTCCTTGTTATGAAGACTGTCATACATCACACATTTTGCCTTGGCATTCCTCTATTGTTCTTTCACCGTGGGAGAGTCTGTGCAGTAAACTTCACATACAAGCTTCCATACCTCAGGTTCATAAGCCAATAATCATGTCTTAACCTTATCTCTCCATTCAGGAAAGTTTTTTGTATTTAACACAGGTGCATTTTTATAGTCCATGACTCAACCAGATCTCCTTCAAGCTATTAAGCTTACACCAAAGGAACTGGCTCTGATACCAATTGTTGAACCCTTAGTTAAACTGAGAGGGGGCGGTGAATCGGTTTAACACATACATGGAATTTTAAAACTTTTCTTTTAAAACTTATTTACCCCTTCATTTCATGATCAACTTAATATGTGAGCAATCTTAATTTGTGAGCAGTAAGTATCAAGAATATTTGTTTATGTAACAACAGTCTTAATATGTTAGCAACATGTATTAAGCAGAATAGATAAACCACATCAACACATAAACATCATGCACAGAGACACCAGATATAAGTGGAAACTGATAAAGGGAGAAAACCACATCTTATTATTGTTGTGATGCAAAGGAAAGCTCCAACTCCCTCTCACCACTGATTTTCTGTAGGCACCAACCTACAGGAGGTTCCTACCTCAATTATGACTACAACTTGCAAGGAAGCTCCAACTCCCATCAATTTTCTGCAAGCACCAACCTACAGGAGGCTCCAATCTCAGTTAGCTACAACTGACATTTTATCAAGCTACAACTTGATGTGGAAGCACCAACTCCCTTCTATTTTCTGCAGGCACCAAAATACAGGAGGCTCCAACCTCAATTAGCTACAACTGACATCTATCAACCTACAACTTGATAGGGAAGCTCCAACTTCCTTACTCTTTCAAAAGAAAAACACTTGCTGATTTACCTTGGATATCAGCTCTGTTCTGTACCTTCTCTTATGCTATTCATACATCCTCATATCCGCCCTGCATCATCTTTGCTCTGCCCCTCCTTCTTCTCTGTTCAGCTCCTCCTTCTTCTTATCTTTTCTGCCTCAATTTCGCATACTCTGCATTCTCTATATTCACACACTCTAATCTCTTGCAGCTTTCTTATTTTCTTCAACTCTCTTCAATTCTGCTACACACTCTCTTCTTCTCTCATTCTGTTTTCGGTTTTTTTTTTCACCTTGGATATTACCCTGTTTTATACAAAAATAGCTTCATGGTTGTTTGTATTCCACTAGGAATTCGAAATGGACAACCATGTCTCTTTGGCTTCTGCCTTCTCATCTCTTTTATCCGCTCATTCATAAAATATAACTGTAGGTGCTTATTTTAATATTACAGTGGGATATTTGTTCTCTTCCGGAGACTTGCCAATGCATCAAAAACAATAAAAATCGATTAAAATATTTACATTCAAATTACAATGAGAATTCTAGCTCAACTCATTTAGTCTTTTCGATTTTCTTTGACTGTGTTTGTCTCTTCTATGACTGTGTTTTATCTCCTTTCAGCTCTGTTTGCTCTTCTATCCTCTACTGTGGTGTAACTGTTGCATACACGTAACTGAGCTTCTATACCAGCTGACTGTAAATCAGGACAAATTCCAACGCTCTGTACATAGTACGTGTCTTGTTGATGTGGTGAGTTCCGCAAGCGGAACATACGTTCATCACAATTGTTTTATATTAATAATCGCCCTCCCATTAATTTGACATGTTTCCCAATGAGATGACTCTAATGTGATGTGATTAATCGCAATCGAAAACTTCTATTTGCGATAGTTGCTGTGCAGTTTCAACCAACTGCGATTTTGCGATTTTGCGATAATGCGATGGTTGCAATATTCCGATGGTTGCGATGATGCTATGGTTGTAATATTGCGATGGTTGCGATATTGCGATAGTGCGATAGGGACTGGGCCCCAACGTTAACAATCTACCACGTCCAACGACGGACATCACACTGCATGGCTTCTGATGATCCAACGGATATCGCTCGGGCAACTTGCACGGACAATAACGAGCGATGGCGTGCCGTACCTAGGTTATCCTTCGCGCACCTTCTGAACGCAGCCACCATCAAATTGCTTCCCTCCAGATCGACGAATTGTGTCAATATTGCTCCACGTCTTTGGTTGATGTTTAACGCGCGATGGCATGCAGTGGGAGGCAGTTTTGTGGAGTCGTACAGGGACGCGTGTCGCCCATTCTATGGAATCGATCTCAATTATAAAATACCGCTTGCTCTGGAAAAGCGGTGCGATGAAACCTAGAAACTGCCTTACTGTTTACTCCAAACCACGTTCACTGTTTACCCGTCGCGGTTCTGTTCCTCCACTCCAGGTTCCGGTCTTGTACAGGGTTCCACCTTTATTATTTCGTTTCTTTTGATCATAAGGCGCTCCACTTATATAAATTGATATATATGCTTTGGACCTTTAGTCATTTAATCTTGCACAATATATATTAATATCTGCATATATACTCTAGCGTGGGTAACGATTCACGAAATTTTGTTTATGTTATATGTTGCACTTGGGATAGATGTGAAATTCGAAATATAAGTTTGTATATATATATATATATATATATATATATATATATATATATATATATATATATATATATATATATATATTGCCGCTTGGGTTATACGATTCTCGGAATTGAAAATTGGCTCTACCTTTGCTGTGATAACAGTTCTACCTCTTCTGATGCTTTATCTCCTTTCTCTGTCTTTGATATAACGACTCTGCCTCTATATGTGCTGCCTCTGCCTCTGCCTTAGCTGTGCTTCTATCTCTGTCTCTGCCGTTGCTTCCGCTCTGCTATTTGACTATTACATTTTGACATTCTTCTTCCTCCTGTCTCCTTTGCGCTTCTTGCTGCCTCTGCTACTTGTTTGCTGCCTCTGCCTTTTCTGCCTCCATTTCCTTATTGTTGTTGCAGGTACTTCTCCTTTGCCATAGGGTTTATTCAACTCTGTTTATAAACCCATGCACAGTCAATTGCACATAGGAGCCATTTATACTCCCAATTACAGAGTCTCGTCATACTCATGTAATGCTGAACAATTCCTCCCATAGATACAAATAAATCCACTTGCAAACACTTCTTCTTGTCTTGGAAGAACTTCTTCTTCTCTTAACTCTGCCCCTTTTTTCAAAATCCAATGGCCCTCATTTTGTCCTCACTACTCTGCACCTTGAATAGCTCTCTGCTTCTTTGCTATCCTCTGCTCCTTGACTGATGTTGCTCCTTACTTCTCTTTTTGTTGTCTTTGCTACCTCTCTTTTTGCCTCCGTTCCCTGTCTTCTACTTTGCCTTATTGTTGGTTCAGGTGCTGCTCCTTTGTGCTCCTTTGCCATCAATGACAACATTTCCAACACTTTTCCATATTCCAGTCTTAGTTCTAGCATGGTATGTCTCCCTTGGGTGGTTTTGGTGTAACGCTGCTATGGCTGCTCTCAATTGTGGAAGATATTGACAATTCCTCATATGATGAAACTCGAAGAAAATTCGACAATAGTAGTGAGTGATATTCTCTTGATTAGAGAGATGTATGTTGGGGAGATGGGTTACTAGGTGAATTTTTTTTGCAAACCTATCCAGTTGCTAACATTGGTTAACCAGGTGATTAAGTTTATCGCATAGGGCACATGGGAAGTTGGGTTTGCACCCTACCCTATCGGGGCTTCTGTTCGCCTTCCCATATCTAGGTTAGTGGTGGTGATGATAGGAATGTAACATTTCTGTTGGATGTCTCTCTTCAATTACACATAGGATGGACCTAGATGCTTTATTCTCCTGATTTATGGAACTCTCTACAGATTCTGAATCCGAAATTTCCAAGTCAGGATTTTCGTCAACGAACCGGCGCATGGAATCTAACACGAAGCGAAATCGGGGGATGTGGTAACTGTGCCAAACATGTTGATTATCTTAACAGATTATAAAAGTGTCTCATCTATGTCTGAACAAATTTCTTTGGACCATAGGGGTGCTTGGGTATTAGTGAAGAAATGACCTTAAATATGGGCATTGAGCGATCAAATGATTAGTTGTGTTGCACAATGCACATACCAGGAGGAGGTACCATTCTCGGCAGCTTCCTCTCTTCCGATATACATCAAATGGTCCTAGATTCTTCAGTGCCTTGAGCTGTAGTATAGTCCACAGATTCTGAGTTTAAATTTTCTAAATCATAATTTTTAGTGATAAAGTGACGCATGAAATCTAACATAGATAAAAAACGATGAGTATGGGGACAATGACATACATGGTGGTTACTTCGATAGATATAACAAGTATGTCATCTATGCCTAGATAAGTTGCTTCAGACAACGTGATGAATTGGGTACCAACAATTAAATGCCCTTAATTTGGGGCACTAAGCGATCAAATGATTAATTTCATTGCATAATGTGCCGCCCAGGACATGAGGTGTGGCCTCAGTTTTTCTTCTTGGTGTTTGCACTGTTGTTTTGGTTGGGTACGAGCATGATGTTGGATCTTCTTGTATGTATAATATGGTCATGGATCTGTCTTCCCCTATCTAGATGGATGGATCCTAGGAGTTGGATTTCTCTAGGGCATGTAATGCATCAATATATCAAGAAATATCTTAGAAATTATGGGTGTAATTTCCGTACTTCTCACATATGGTGCATGCATGGTTTGTGTGTAATGCCTTTCCTTGGTTGTTTGTGACCTTTTCCCATTTTTTTTGAGTTGGGATCGCAGTCGTTTTTTTTTAATGTAGAAGAGCTTTCAACTCTTCTAACTCCGGGAAAATGTTGGTAGGATGGCCTTCAATATTGCACAATGCGCAAGGTTGTGATTCCCTAGGAACTCTAGGGACGTCAACCTTCTTCTCTTTTTTTTTATCCTTTACTATAGTACCACCTGGTGTAGTCACAAGGGGTTATTTTGCTATGGTGATCTCTTGGGAGGTAATAGGAGTTATTCCTGTAGCAGTAATGCCTAGGTTTCCTGATGTTGCAGGACGGGCCAAATACTAGACTAGTATTGTGAGAGCCATATTTGGTATTGTAAGAGTTGCCATGACTTGTTGCATAACAAAACCAAGTGGCGGATACAAAAATGGGGTGTGGGAGATGGCATATGGTAGGAATGCCGAATCAATGGTGACGATATCCATGATGGTTGTGGTTCCAGGCTACTCTTGGTTTTTAATGAACTCATCATGTACATCGCTTCCTCTGTAATTTCCAGGTTTTTCACTGGTTATATAAGGGAATCTCCTAGGTATGTTCCCAAGAGGGTGGATGGTTTGAATTGGCCGGGGAAATTTTTTGAGTATGTTATGATTAGCTCAATATATGTATCTACGTATGGTAGTACGACATCCAGAGTGGTCATGGGTTTCTTTTCGTAATACGTGAGTTAGCCAATGGTGATGATTTTGTCTTCATGGGTGAACATCATCACCTTGAAAACAGACGATGCTACAATGGTAAAATAAGACATTTAACTTTTCCCAAGGAGGATTTTATAGTCTAATTATGTGTCCAAGACCTCAATTTCTATGAGAACCGTATTACTAGCAAAGTGTATTAGTACATTTTGGAAAAGAGCTACGGGGGCTGATGGGTGCCCGTCCTATGCTCTGAGCATGATGTCATATGGTTTCAATTCTAGTGATCCTAACTTTAGCCAAATTGTCTGGACTTGATACATGTAGATGCTCCTTCTATGATGCAATAATGAATGGTCGTGTTTTGGACTGAAACTGGCATTCGGAAAGTGACTAGCGACACAAGCCATGGGCCTACTTTTTCTAGATCAAAGATCATTAAGTGAGAATAAGAAGGGTCGATTGCGCCTAATGTAGAAAGTAAGGCTTTTCTCTGGGTTGGGAAAGACTGCAATAATTCTAAAGCTAACATAACTAAGGGAGACTGAGCTAAGTCATCCACTATACAGCTTTGGAATGATTCCATGTGCGCCTTATTGGAACCTATACCATTTTTGGCATGGGCTCGATAGGTACCTTAGAGATGGTTAACGAGTCTATTGTTGTGCTCATTCCAGTACCTGAATGGCTGATATCTGGGGGTGCTTGATAATTTCTATTCCATGTTTGGAAGAACAGGTCTTCTTCAACCATGAAAATATCGTGAATGTTTTGAGCGTTTCCTCCAAAATTGTTTTGTTGGGTTGGTTTCTATTGCTCGGTGTCAACCACTCATTGATGGGGGGAAGGTTCCTGCATGACTGCAGGTTTCTGGCTTTGTCCCCCTTTTCCTTGGTTACCCTGAAGTCATTTCAAGTCAAGGTTTTCAGGTAGTGGTGGGTGTAATGATTGTACTCCCCACATATGGCACAAGAGTGATTTGTCCTTTGACTTTGTCTTGTTTTTCATTTGAGAGTTATTTGTTGGTTCATGGTTTTGATTTTGGTTGGGATTTCCCCCAGCCTGAGATCATGGGGGGAATTTATGATTATTTCCCCCTTGTCAAGGGTCTCCCTTTGTTCTACTCTTTGTATTTTTATTTACAACGTTCAAAGGATTATTATTATTCTCCTAGTCATATGAAGGTTGTTGTTGAGCTTGTGAGGGTTGCACTGGATTAACTGGTGTGTTGTTATGCACTAGTGGTAGATTTTGTGTAATATTCCATTTCTTGATCTAGTCAAAGTGGACAGAATTGGTCCATGGTATTTTCCCATGGTATCGACCAATGGTATTTGTTGTTAGTTTTAGAGGAAAAATAATAAAGTAAGGTCTTTAGAAAGTCCATAAAGCCCATAAAAGGGGATAAAATCTAGACATTTGGAATCATTCAGGCTTGTCTATCTTATTTTGTTTTGTTTGAGAACTTGGCATGGCCAATTATAGCATTTATCCTAGGACAAAAACCTCGTGGTGAATTTTTCTAGTGGATCCATCCAGGGTCCATGATTGAGCTTCAGTGTCTTAGATTAGTATTTATTTTCCATTTTAACGAGAAGCCATGCATGCGATTTGCAGAAGCTCCAATCCTATTGTATGGGTTTGTATTTTTTTTAGTTCATAATATGAATAAATAGTTGTATTTATATATCCCATTTTCATTATTGTTCTAGCTGAAATTTTACTTGATTCAGAATATCAAAGTGTGTTAGATCAGTGATAACTTTGATTGATTGGGATATTATAGTGGTATTATATTTGTGCATCCTTCCAGCCTAAGGTTTCTTGACAGTGAATCAGATTTTTATTTTTGGGATTGAAAAATTTTGTCGTAACTTCAGTGGGATTCATTTTCCACCCTAGATGGAAATTTCCATCTTCGGTGGTACTCAATATCACCCTAGTTGGTCCAATTAATTATCTCTGGGGATTTTCCTGCAACCATTTTGAGGGCTTATTATCTTTCTTGAATATTTATATCTGACGGTGATTTAGCTGAGATAAAGGGCTTCAAGGTTGGATCTGAGTTTGCATATCTGTGGATTTGAGTTGCGAAGGCCAATATATAAATCTTCCAACAAAGATAGAGCCATTTTCTCATATTTGGAGAACCGATCCATTATTATTATTAATGGCCAAGCATTAAATATGGCTCGATATTAGACAACTTGGGTGAGAGGGTAGGAAGTCCATAAATATTGTATTTTTTGGTTGGCTAAGAAACCATTCAACCCGCTAAGTCGTCCGACCGCGAGATCTCCACAAAAGATCTTGGAAGGGTGAGAAGGCAGTAGCAGTGGAGGACCAAAATAATCCTTGTGCATCAGTCAATCCAACCAAGGGGATAAAACACATTTTTCTAGGTAGAGGGAATTTATCTTTGGGTTTTTGTAGGATACATAACAATTCATCTTGTTAAAGGCTAGAGTTGGTTTATACTCTAAAATGAAAACAAACCACCTTTTGTAAGGGTCAAAAAACTAAGTGTGAAAATATTTGTTAGAGGCCAAATTCATTTACAGCGGGACCATAAAATGGTAGTGTACACTGAGTTGTAACAAAAATATTGTGAAAGCTGGTCACAAATATATTTAATATAATAATTTTCCAAGCCGCACCCTTAGTTACATAGTTACATATCGAGATTGGAGAGCACATAAAACCATATATACAACAGGTACATGATTGACGATGGCCGAAAAGGAACCACCCACCTATCTGTAGACTGAATTCAAAGATAAATCCTATTGGGAGGAGCATAATGCAAGAGTCGTTAATCAGGTCAACAATGGTCTAATCCACCGTTGCACGAGGCACCTCACCAGGAAAGGGAGTGTTCGTATCTGTAATATTTTGAGATACAAAGATCTAGATTTGCAAAACAATGAAAAAACTTGCAAGAGAAGGAAGGAGTGAGCAAGAATACAAAAAATAATGAAATTAATTCTACAATATTAGGTTTGGAATCAATACATAAAATCAACTAAGTTAATCTTATTTGTACATGCAATAACTATGGATAGTTAAAGCTAACTGAAGCTAATTGTGCTTTATGTTCTGCTAATGTGCACATGCACCTCATGCAAGCAGTAAGTTAACTAACTAAACCAAGTACACATCGCACGCAAGTAGTAAGTTAACTAACTAAGCCAAGTGCACATCACATGCAATATCTAGAGTTGAACTAAAGCTCTAGGTGCATGTACACCAACACCCTCCCTTTATCATAACTTAGGTGAGTGTGATGCAAAATGAATGAGTCCTAGCAACATGGCCATTTTAGGTACCCATATACAATGCATAAAAATGAGGAAAGAGGGAAAACCCAGTGGGAAGAAAACCCCCCCTCAAAATATATTGCAAAAGTAGAGAAAAGACAACTGCTAGGAAATTGTGTCCTTCACCCTGAGACGATCTCGTAGGAATCGAAACTTATGCTCAATGAAAGTCTTGGTGAAGATATCAGTAGTTTTCTTGGAACTAGGACAGTACTGAAGATAGATGATCCCATCATGAATGATTTCTCTAATGAAGTTCATGTGGATCTCGATGTGTTTGGTTCGTTGCCACTGCACTGGATCTCTGCAAAACTTTAGTGTACTTTAATTATCGCACCAGATGAAACTTGGACTATGGACACTGATCCCAAGCTCAGATAGGAAAGGTTGTAGCCAAATGGCCTAAATAGTGGCATTTACTACTCCTCTATAATCAGTCTCTACTGATGATAAAGAAATGGTAGCCTGCTTCTTGCTTAATCAATAAATTGGGCTGGATCCCAAACTAAGTACATAACCAGAGGTGGACTTGCAATCAATGTTGTCACTAGATCAATCTAAATCTATGAACCCAATGAGATTCAAAGAAAAATTGGTTGCATAATGAATCCCATAGGTGATTGTCCCCTGGACATATCGAAGGATGTGCTTTGCAGCATTCTAGTGTAACTCATGTGGCTCCTGCATGTATCTGGAAACTACTCCTATGGCATATGAGAGATTAGGATGGGAGTGAGTGAGATAAATAAGAATTCCCACAAGCTGACGGTACAATGTGCAGTCAACCAATGTTGTGTCTTTTCCATTCTCAAGCTTTATCCTTGATAAAAAAGGTGTGGTTCTTGGCTTGCAGTCACTCATGTGAAATCATGCCAAAATATCTCTAGCATACTTTGGTTGAGAAATGGTAATCCCAGAATCACTCTGATTGATCTCTAGTCCAAGGAAGAAATTTAGAAAGCCCATGTCTGTCATAGAAAACCACTTATGCAATACAGTTTTAATCTTAGTAATGACAGAAGTTGAACTACCTGTTATCAAAATATCATGTACATAGAGTACTATGATAAAAAAGGAGTCAATTTTCTTCAAAAAATAAACATCAGAATTAGATTTTCAATGTACAAAATTTTGAGATAACAAATAAGAATCCATCTTTTCATACCATGCTCTAGGTGCCTGCTTGAGGCCATAGAGAGAATTCTTTAGTTTGCATACCAGAGATGAATTGTGCATGTATCCCTGTGGCTACTCCATGTAGATTTCCTCCTCACGATCACCGTGAAGAAATTCATTCTTCACATCCATATGATGCACCTCCCATCCTCTTGTTGTTGCAATGGAGAGAGCTAGCTGAATGGAATCCATTTTTTCCACTAGAGAAAAAGTCTCATCATAGTCAACACCATGTACTTTTTGAAAACATTTTTCTACCAACCATGCCTTATATCGACTAACTTGGCCATTTTTTTCTTTCTTGGTCCGATAAACCCACTTGCACCTCACAAGTTTATGATTGGAAGGTAGTGAACCAAATCCCAAGTTTGGTTCTCAATGAGATAGTTATATTCCTCATCCATTGTAGCTTCCCATTCAGGATTCCCAGTTGCTTCTGCATAAGTTTGTGGATCATATGCATGCATCATATAAGCATGCATGGCCATGCATGGCTCCATAGCTAAGATTTCTTGTGGATCTTCCTAAAACAAAGGTATAGAGGTAGGAACATCAAGTATATCACGCATTTTGCGCCATTTTTGTGTTGAAGGTGGTTGAGAATATTCCAAAATACATGTGGAAGTATGATCTCGATGTTCAACAATTGTTGGTCCAACAGGAATCACAGGAAAATACTAATCTTCATCAGAATTCTGATCTAAAGTTTCATCTACATACTCATCAATGAGTGGTGATGGAAACTTGGTAACAAGTTCATCCACTAGTGCATGCAAAATATCTTTGTCAAAATTTACACTCCTTTCAATAAAGAGCTCTTCAATGTTGATATCAAGCAATATGTACCCTTTAACTTCATCAGAATATCCAAAAAACATGCATGCTTTACTTTTCGGCTCCAAAGCCTTTCTCTTCTCTATAGGAATGTGGGCCCATGCTCGAAATCCAAAAATGCGGAAATGACTGACTTCAGGTTACATGCCAGTCCAAGCCTCAAAAGGTGTTTTTCTAGTAACAGATTTATGAGGAGATCTGTTCTAGATGCATGAGGCACAATTGATAGCTTCAGCCCACAATTTTGAGAAAAGAGATCTTGCATGCAACATGCAATTGGCCATCTCTTTCACAGATCGATTCTTTCTTTCAACCATGCCATTTTGTTATGGAGTGTAAGGAACTGTATGTTGCAACTGTATGTCTGCTTCATTACAAACATTCTTGATATCTTTTTTGACATATTCTATCCCATTATCTGTGCAGAGTATCTTGATGCGTTTTCCAGACTAATTTTTAACATGTGCTTTGAAAATATTTAGATGTCGAAAAACTTCAGACTTGAGTTTCAAGAAGTAAACCCTAATGAATCTCGTGTAATCATCTATAAATGACAACACATATCTTGCTTTGCTCATTGAAAGAACTAGAAATGGACCCATGAGATCATTGTGTACAAGTTCCAAAGGTGAAGAGGCTCTCCATGCATGCCCCTTCTCGAATTTGTCTTGTGGATGCTTTTTAAGAGCACATCCATTACAAACACCATTTGAAAATTCAATGGTCAGCAATCCTTTGACCTTCCCTTTCTTGCTAAGCTATTGCATATATCTGAAACTCAAGTGCCCAAATCTCTCGTGCCAAATCCTACTTTCTTAGTTTGCATGCGTAAGTAGAAAAATGGAATCTGATTGAGGAAAAAAATCAGAAAATGTATACAGACAAGATTGATCATTTACCTTGCCAGATGCAATCTTCAAGTTGGTTTGCATGTCATAAATGCTCATGAAATCTGGGGTAAATTCCACTTTCCTTCTGCTACCTATGTGTGTCATCTGATACACTGAGAGAAGATTCACAGAAAGCCTTGGAATATGAAAGACATTCTCAAAACTTCCATCTTCGAATTTCACTCTTTCTTGTCCAGTTGCTACAACTGCAGAATTATCCCCCATGAGAATAGGAGGTCATGAGTATGCATGTAGAGAAGAAAAGGATTCCTTTGAAGAAGCCATATTATGTGAAGCTCCTAAATCGATGATCCATTCTTGTGGTATAGAATGAAGAGCAATCAAAGAATGCCCATTACCTCTTGGATCTGGTGCTTTTTCTCCACACTTCTTCTTGGCATTCTCAAGAATGTGGTCTCCAAGATTGTGTTGGTGGAGTTTCTGCGCCATAAGATCTATGGTATTATTCATGCATTCAGATTCAGGGTGAAAATCACGGTGGAAATAATTGCACATTGATTTCCCTTTCGTTCATTTCCTTTCCTTTGAGCCGGATGATCCATTAGCGGGTTTGGGATTTCCTCCCTTTGTTGGATCAGGATCCTTCTTCCCTTTTCCTTTCTGATGGTATTTGGAATTTTCCTTTCCTTTTGCATGCACGGTAAGTGCATGCGCTTTTTAATTTTTAAGTGTGCCCATTTTGATGAGCTTATCCTTCTCATGCATCAAAGACTGAATAAAAGAATCCAGTGAGGGCATATTCCAAGCTCCACTAGTTGTAGATCTTACTGTGTGGAATGTAGAATCAACTGATTTTCTTGCTTGGATTTGTCGATCCTATTGGGGTTCCCATGTTTTGGCAAGTTTTCCAATACCAAAAGATGAGACAACATCAGAACCACTTCAGACCTCAGGATCTAGCCCTCCTGGGTCTAGAGAGGGATCTCTCTATATAGGCAGAGGCTTTATGTCTTTGAAGCTCTGGGTTAAGATATTAGGCTAGTTATAGGCACGAGTTTGTTTGTTTGATTTTTGTTTGGTTTTTAGGAAACAAGAAGGAAGGGTTCACTATGAGACAAGGCTGAATAATGAGGAATTTAGGCAAAGGAGGAAAGATTTCAGGGAACGCTCAAGACCATTAGGCAATGGAGTCAGGAAAGGGTTTACCTGCTATTCAATATGCAGGCTTTCAGTTGGGCTAGTCATCTAAAGCATTCGATCTTAAAGATGATAGTGTGGCTTGAAATGGTAAGAAAGAAGGTGAAAGGCAAGGAAACCTCCAAGGTGACCTTTCAGGAAATCAGACCCAGGGACAGGGCATGCCATTGGACAAATTGTGATCCAAAAAACCCCAATGTTAACTCTTTAGACAAGGGAGCATTAAAGATTTGAACACAAAGGTGAAAACCTGAGATCAGAGAGAGACTTTGAACTCTCAATGCTTTGGCATCCAGCTTAAGGGGACATAGTAAGGTTCAACTAATTGAAAAATGACCGTAGTGAGACAGAGACCAAGTTCTAAACTCCCAGTATCCCAATTCATTCAATTAAAGCCTAACAAGAACATCTAAGAATAGATCTATTAATTCATACATCAGCTAGCAGTAAATATCAACCGCTACAATGGTTGAATTAACTATGAATCACTGCTCAGATAACACATATAGCAGAAAACATTAAAGGTAGGGAGCATAGAAGCTTAGGGTACCATGCGAGGTTTTATCCTAAACCATATTTCTGATGCCTACCATAGAAATGAAATGTGATGAATCACAAAGGAAAACAGAGACACAGTAATAAAAAACATCATCGCTACTTGAAATCAGGATCCAAAGAAATGTGCTTGTCATATTAAAGAGCAACAGCAATCATGTACAACATTGCCAACAGCTTGATATTCAGTCTGAAAACATCTTCCTCAGCCTATCTTACAACTTTACATAGAGGCTATGATTCAAGAGAAATAGCTTAGAATTTGCAGATATCCGATCAACCCCAAATATGAGTTTCTTCATGATTTTTATAGCTAAAAGAGAGAGGTAGAGGGAGTAGATGAAACACTAAATGAACATTAAAAACAGAGTGGAAGAAGTGGGTCAAAACCCATTCTGTTTTAATAACTGAGCATTAATCTTTAGTACTCTTTGGATGAAATAGTGGTCTTCGATAGGTTGCAATTTACTCCAGCTTTGTTCTTGATGTGATTTCGCTGCAGTACTCTGGTAAATAAACAAAGGGGCAGATAAATGATTTTGAGGTCTTCCATACTGTTAGCCCCCCTATGGAATTTTTGACAAGCAAATAGGGGGCTAAATTGTTGTTGAGTCTTCAAGGAATGCATTTCCTCTGAAAACACATTCTCCTTGAAGCCTCCATGTGCCTTTTATCCTTCATCAAATCCCCTCTGCTGATTCCCCTTTTAAAACCTCTCTGTTATGTGAAGAAATGCCCCAAGGCCTCCTCTCCCCTTTATTTTTCCCTCATTTAACCTCTTTTTATTCCCCCCTTTTCTCCCCTCCTATTTCCCCATTTACCCCCCAAATCCTCCCAAAATCCCATTTAATTTCTTCCCCTACCCTTTGTTTCGCTTTCTTCCCCCTTTATTTCTCTATCGTTCCCCTTCCCCAGCCCCAAAATCCATTAAAAGGGGCTGAAACTCACTTCCCGACCTTATTATAGGTCTAAGCCCCTTTTCGCCAGCCCCTTTCAAACCACTTCCCCACGTGACCCTTCCCCAAGACCAAGCACTTAAGCCTTGGGGACCAATCGCAATCGGAACCATCGGGCGGGTGCAATCCTTTGTAAATATCAAAAAGCTCCGATGTGATCATTTTATACGTTAATTCTGGTGATGGGTTCTGCACCGTCGATCTATCACCAGATCCACGGCTGAGTGCTAATCGTAGCTCCCTCCCGATCACAATCGGAACCCCCATTGGTGCCGCCCCGATTGAAGTCCCCCGATTACATCTTGACCATCCGTTCTCCCCGCGATCCAACGGTCCTCCGCCAATCGCAACTCCCCTCCCGATCAATCACAACCCTGTCTTCCAGTCCTCCGATCGCATTCCCAGCCGTTGATTCCTCCCGTAGATCAACGGTCCAGCATTAATCGCAAGTCCTTCCGTCTCCCCTGCGATTAAATCTCCGCCGTCCGCTTCCCCGCTGCATCCTACAACTATCGCTCAATCACAACCCCCCTTCCGATCGCAATCGCAAGTCACATTGGAACAGCTTCGATTGCGATCCCCCGATTTAATCTCCGCCGTCCATTTTCCCGCGATCTAACAGCCAGCGCTTAATCGCATTCTCCGCCCGATCGCTGATCGCAAGCCTCCCCCCGTTGTCTCCCGATTGCATCCTGATCATCCGTTCCTCTTGCAGATCAACGGCCTGGCGCTAATCCCATCCCCTTTCCTCCATCTCCTGATTCAATCCTGTCCGTCCGTCTGTTACATGATTCGACAGCCATCGCACTCCCATTTCCTCCGATTGCAAGCCTTCCCCGCTGTCTCCCGATTCAATCCTGATCGTCCATCTGTTTCACGATCTGACGCCCAGCGCTCAATCGCATCGTCCCTCCGATCGCAATCGCAAGTCCTGTCTCCCATCCTTCGATTGTAAGCCTCCGATTACATCTCCATCGTCCGTTGGGTTTAAGATCTAACGGTTTTAGTTTAATCGCCCTCCGCCTCCGCTGGGTCCCACACTCCATTCATCCGTTCATTGTTTTTTATGTTTTCCTTTGTAATTCGCCCAAAGTTGGTTGTCGGGATTTTCATTGTTAACTATTTCTTCCGCCATTCTTGTTATTTCTCCATTGTTCCGCCACCATTCCTCCGCCTCCACAGCATTCCGCCACCACTGCCCGGGTTTTAAACAGGTATATTTTAAAGTGTGCAGACAACTCATAGAGGTATTCTCAGCACCGCCAGTGGATAGCAGAGATGGATCAGAAGGGATTTGAGCCTGTAATTGAATATTTGAAGTGCTAATCCCATGATCAAAGGATTAAGGCACTGATTGAAGATTAAGAGCGCACCAGCAACGCCATAACTACGCTACCTAACAGCAGGACTTTTTCCTCCAGAGGTACACCTTCCCACAACGTCCTCCATGCCTTCTCGAGCCCTGAGACAATTAAATACACTGACTGAAGCTCATTTCAGACAGTCAGGCAGCATTAAAGAAGCATGGAGGGACTTGCAGTTTTCCATCGAGTTCGTTTATTCCAGAAGGCTAGCACAGAGCTCCAGATAGTCGAAGGACTCCAAAGAAATATCAGAGGTCAAATTCCGGCCTGACAGAGCCTCCAAACAGTCTACAGAGTACGCTGCAGAGCGATTAAGCAGCATGGGTGTGAACACTTCCGCCCTGCCGTCTTAATGAATCTCATTTAATTGTTTATCTACTTCTATTTCCTCTCTTCTCCTATAAAAGATCCCCGAGAACATAATGAAAAGGTTGTTGTTGTTGCCTTGCTGGGCATCTGCTATTAGAGGGATTCATTGCGACTGTTAGAACAGTCTTGGGAGAGAGTAGCAGAGTAGTTGTATGTAATAGGCTGGGAGGAGAAGTCTGGACTGTAACAGCCATTGAGCCTTATTGTACATGACTGGTTTTGCATCAATTAATCAAAGCACATTTCACAGGATCCTGGTCTATTACTATTGGTGATGTTTTTCTTAACTTTGTTATTTACATTTTCATATTGTTTCATGTTCTTCTGGGCTTGCATCATAATAATGGTAGAGGATTCACCCTTTTTAGGTGCCATATGTTGTCTGCTCTCCTTGCCATCAATGTTTTCTGCTAAAATGTGTTATCCAAGAGTAAATTCATGGGTTTAACCAGTGCAGCGGATGTTATTGCCTGCTCGCTGATGTATGAACTTGGGGGTTTGCTTCTTAGATGTTTCTTTGTAATCTTATCTCTGTTTTTCCCTTGGAGTTGCTAAAGCAGATCTAGAGTTAAATGACCCATGGTCTGATCTATAAGCTGCCCCTTTGTCTCTCTGAGAGCAGCCTTTGAGTATGTCCAAGCAGGTCTGGAGTTAAATGACCTCTGACCTGATCTATAGACAAAAAATTGGTTGCTTTCCTTCTTTCACTTTCCTCCTTAATGTTCCATCCCATCATCTATCTAAAAGATCCTTTACTATAGATGACTTTCCCTTTGAAAGCCTTGGCTAGTTATTGCATGTAATTTCCTTTCATGACTCCATAGCCCAATGGATGGCACGGTCTTGGCCCATTCTCCTTGCTGAAACATCCTGCTGCTTTGTTCCTTTTCTCCCATTGCTTTCCCAGTCCATGATCTCCTAACCAACCCAGCAACCCTCCAACCAAATTATTTAAACCCCCCTTTGTGCTTCGTAACTAGCCTAACATCTCATTCTGAGCTTCAAAGATAAATCATTCTTTGTTTATTGGAGAGATCCCTCTCCGGGTCCAGGAGGGCTAGATCCTAGGGTCCCAAAGTGGTTTTGATGTTGTCTCATCTTTTGATCTTGCCAATATAACCAAAACATGGGAACCCCAACATAATGGCGACTCCACTGGGGAAAGAACTGCTTTGTCTCTAGATTGGCTTTTCATTGCTGATGGTGGACAACATCCGGCTTCAAATATTCATATTCATCCACCTGGTGACTCCACACTCCCTATGATCCAAAGACCAAATGACTCCACTGGTGAAGAACACTGAACTGGTTGAGAAGAGACAGTAGCCTTCTTTGCAGAAGCGTGAATCCAAGCATGGAAAGGGATGCAAAGTATAAAGCTTTGTATAATAAAGTATGCAGAATAACAGAAGTGCTTGGCAAAGTGCTGGAGACACACATGGCCAATATGAATACAGATGATGATTATTTAGAGCAGGCCATGTCATCTTCAGAACAAGAACAAAATCAAGATCTAGAAGATGAGCAGGACCTATATGATGCTCAAGAATCTGTAGAAGATGAAGAGGAAAGTGATCAGGAACTGCCTGATTGCATACCTGCGTCTTGTGTTATGCTGACCAAAGAACATCAAGACCTATTAGCAAAGGCTGATAGGGAAAGCTGCCTTGAGGAAACAGGAGATAACATGGAAGAGGCAGAGTCTGATGTTGAAGAAGAGGCTTAAGAAGACATCCCGCCTCCCAGTCAGCTAATGCAAGAGAGAGAGGATTGCTGCTCTTCTGTCCATGATGAAAGGGAAACCCCTCTTTTGACAGAAGAAGAGATTGAACAGATATTAAATCAGCAGTCCACCTCTGAGGCCTTCTATAGAACACACGCTCCTGCTCAGCCATTTTATGAGTTTGATGATCCAGATTCAGAAGACTCCTTTGTGGATCAGGACGAAGAAAGACCTGTCGTGCGCTAAGAACGGTGGACTTGGTCAGGTCCGCCTATCTATGACACTGATGGGGAAAGTTATGAAAGCATCAGTGAAGAGTGTCATGAGATCGGAGGCTAGCAGTCTTTCCTTTCAGAAGATGAGGAGGAAAGCAAAGAAGAGATTCTTGAGCACGACGATAGCAAGGAGTTTCCTCTTGAAAAGGAAGAAGTAATGGAGCAAGCCCCTGCTCAAGAACACATGGACCTTTTCACGGAGCCCTGCACCTCATAGCAGAGCATATCGGAGCTCCGAGAGGACTCAACCCCAATATACGATGAGTCCTCCAGTTCAGAAGATGAGGGAGATTCTCTCTCTCAAGAGAGTCTTCTTCTTGATCCAGTGGAAGGAGAAGAGATCCTGGTCGAAGCCAGCCTGCCAGACATTTGTAGCCAGGTATCTTTTCATGATCCTTATGCACATTTTCTGCATACATTTGAAGAAGGATCGAAGGTCTTTTTGAGCAGCATGATGCAGACAGGAAGAAAATTTTTCAAAGCTGCTGTTATCAAACAAAAAGAGTGGGAGTTGCCCTGCCTATCCAGCATGCTCAAGGAGTTGAGCAAGAAGGACCAACCATGGGATCACTTGATGGACTGGTTACATTGGAAGACCATGTTTGTAAGCTAGATTGTAAATATCCCAGTTAGAGTAGGGTAGGTAGGAAAAGCTCAATAAGGCTCAGTCTATGAGCATGTAGTTAGTTATTTCATTTTCTGTTTTAGAATGTAGAGATGGAACTTGCTAGACAGTCTAATCCTAGCAGGTAGTAGTGTAGGTAGAGAAACATGTGAGACCAACAGTCTAATCTGGTCTCATGGAGCAATAAGGGTAGAAGTAGACTAGGTTTATTTTTCCTGTTTGTAAAAATTGATGATGTAAAAGGGTCTGCAAGTCCAAATGCACCCAAGAAGAAAAAATGTTAGGACTATAGTGTGGGTAGGTAGTTGTTTGGAAGAATTGTACTGCTGATATGTTGTCTTCACAGTTTGTGGTAGCTGATCAAAGAAAGAAATGGATGGTTCAAGCAGCAGGCATCTGGCCTACACTAAGAGATCAATTTCTGAATTCTTGACTCCAAGAAGAAGCCATCCTCATGTGGAGCCACTGTTAGCCCCCCTATGAAATTTTTGACAAGCAAATAGGGGGTTAAAATGTTGTTGAGTCTTCAAGGAATGCATTTCCTCTGAAAACATAGTCTCGTTGAAGCCTCCATGTGCCTTTTATCCTTCATCAAATCCCCTCTGCTGATTCCCCTTTTAAAACCTCTCTGTTATGTGAATAAATGCCCCAAGGCCTCCTCTCCCCTTTATTTTTCCCTCATTTAACCTCTTTTTATTCCCCCCTTTTCTCCCCTTCTATTTCCCCATTTACCCCCCAAATCCTCCCAAAATCCCATTTAATTTCTTCCCCTACCCTTTGTTTAGCTTTCTTCCCCCTTTATTTCTCTATCGTTCCCCTTCCCCAGCCCCAAAATCCATTAAAAGGGGCTGAAACCCACTTCCCGACCTTATTATAGGTCTAAGCCCCTTTTCGCCAGCCCCTTTCAAACCACTTCCCCACGTGACCCTTCCCCAAGACCAAGCGCTTAAGCCTTGGGGGCCAATCGCAATCGGAACCGTCGGGCGGGTGCAATCCTTTGTAAATATCAAAAAGCTCCGATGCGATCGTTTTATACGTTAAGTCTGGCGATGGGTTCTGCACCGTCGATCTATCACCAGATCAACGGCTGAGTGCTAATCGCAGCTCTTTCCCGATCGCAATCGGAACCCCCATTGGTGCCGCCCCGATTGAAGTCCCCCGATTGCATCTTGACCATCCGTTCTCCCCGCGATCCAACAGTCCTCCGCCAATCGCAACTCCCCTCCCGATCAATCGCAACCCTGTCTTCCAGTCCTCCGATCGCATTCCCAGCCGTTGATTCCTCTCACAAATCAACGGTCCAGCATTAATCGAAAGTCCTTCCGTCTCCCCTGCAATTAAATCTCCATCGTCTGCTTCCCCACTGCATCCTACGGCTATCGCTCAATCACAACCCCCCTTCCGATCGCAATCGCAAGTCACATTGGAACAGCTCCGATTGCGATCCCCCGATTTAATCTCTGCCGTCCATTTTCCCGCGATCTAACGGCCAGCGCTTAATCGCATTCTCTGCCCGATCGCTGATCGCAAGCCTCCCCCCATTGTCTCCCGATTGCATCCTGACCATTCATTCCTCCCGCAGATCAACGGCCTGGCGCTAATCACATCCCCTTTCCTCCATCTCCCGATTCAATCCTGTCCATCCGTCTGTTACATGATCCGATGGCCATCGCACTCCCATTTCCTCCGATCGCAAGCCTTCCCCGCTATCTCCCGATTCAATCCTGACCGTCCATTTGTTTCACGATCTGACGGCCAGCGCTCAATCGCATCGCCCCTCCTATCGCAATCACAAGTCCTGTCTCCCGTCCTCCGATTGTAAGCCTCTGATTACATCTCCATCGTCTGTTGGGTTTAAGATCTAACGGTTTTAGTTTAATCGCCCTCCGCCTCCGCTGGGTCCCACACTCAATTCATCCGTTCATTGTTTTTTATGTTTTCCTTTGTAATTCGCCCAAAGTTGGTTGTTGGGCTTTTCACTGTTAACTATTTCTTCCACCATTCTCGTTATTTCTCCATTGTTCCGCCACCATTCCTCCGCCTCCACAGCATTCCGCCACCACTGCCTGGGTTTTAAACATGTATATTTTAAAGTGTGCAGACAGCTCATAGAGGTATTCTCAGCACCGCCAGCGGATAGCAGAGATGGATCAGAAGGGATTTGAGCCTGTAATTGAATATTTGAAGCGCTAATCCCGTGATCAAATGATTAAGGCACTGATTGAAGATTAAGAGCGCACCAGCAATGCCATAACTGCGCTACCTAACAACAGGAATTTTTCCTCCAGAGGTACACCTTCCCACAACGTCCTCCATGCCTTCTCGAGCCCTGAGACAATTAAATACACTGACTGAAGCTCATTTCAGACAGTCAGGCAGCATTAAAGAAGCATGGAGGGACTTGCAGTTTTCCATCCAGTTCATTTATTCCAGAAGGCTAGCACAGAGCTCCAGACAGTCGAAGGACCCCAAAGAAATATCAGAGGTCAAATCCCGGCCTGACAGAGCCTCCAAACAGTCTACAGAGTACGCTGTAGAGCCATTAAGCAACATGGGTGTGAACACTTCCGTCCTACTGTCTTAATGAATGTCATTTAATTGTTTATCTACTTCTATTTCCTCTCTTCTCCTATAAAAGATCCCCGAGAACATAATGAAAAGGTTGTTTTTGTTGCCTTGCTGGGCATCTGCTGTTAGAGGGATTCATTCCGACTGTTAGAACAGTCTTGGGAGAGAGTAGCAGAGTAGTTGTATGTAATATGTTGGGAGGAGAAGTCTGGACTGTAACAGCCATTGAGCCTTATTGTACATGACTGGTTTTGCATCAATTAATTAAAGCACATTTCACAGGATCCTGGTCTATTACTATTGGTGATGTTTTTCTTAACTCTGTTATTTACATTTTCATATTGTTTCATGTTCTTCTGGGCTTGCATCAGAATAATGGTATAGGATTCACCCTTGTTAGGTGCCCTATGCTGTCTGCTCTCCTTGCCATCAATTTTTTCTGCTAAAATGTGTTATCCAAGAGTAAATTCATGGGTTTAACCAGTGCAGCAGATGTCATTGCCTGCTCGCTGATGTATGAACTTGGGGGTTTGCTTCTTAGATGTTTCTTTGTAATCTTATCTCTGTTTTTCCCTTGGAGTTGCTAAAGCAGATCTGGAGTTAAATGACCTCTGGTCTGATATATAAGCTGCCCCTTTGTCTCTCTGAGAGCAGCCTTTAAGTATGTCCAAGCAGGTCTGGAGTTAAATGACCTCTGACCTGATCTATAGACAGAAAATTGGTTGCTTTCCTTCTTTCACTTTCCTCCTTAATGTTCCATCCCATCATCTATCTAAAAGATCCTTTAGTATAGATGACTTTCCCTTTGAAAGCCTTGGCTAGTTATTGCATATAATTTCCTTTCATGACTCCATAGCCCAATGGTTGGCATGGTCTTGGCCCATTCTCCTTGCTGAAACATCCTGCTGCTTTGTTCCTTTTCTCTCATTGCTTTCCAAGTCCATGATCTCCTAACCAACCCAGCAACCCTCCAACCAAATTATTTAAACCCCCCTTTGTGCTTCGTAACTAGCCTAACATCTCATTCTGAGCTTCAAAGATAAATCATTCTTTGTTTATTGGAGAGATCCCTCTCCGAGTCCAGGAGGGCTAGATCCTAGGGCCCCAAAGTGGTTCTGATGTTGTCTCATCTTTTGGTCTTGCCAATCTGACCAAAACATGGGAACCCTAACACATACTGCATAAAAAATGTTCTAGTAGCGTCAGGACTGTTTTCAAGGTGGAAACCTGCTCATGGACACAATGTAGAGTAAAAACAGTACGGTTACTATGTCCCTTTTAGGAAGAAGACTTCTGCTGATGTGAAACCTTGATGATATTGTTTTCTGCGCGTTAGGCCTTATTAGGCCTTCAGTGTGATCCATGAGGTCTTAAATCTGGTATTTTTCCCTTAAAACATTGAATTAAGGCTTAACATCTTTCTATAATGTGCATTATAACTCCTTAACTCTGTATTGATACTCTTTGCCGCTTCATGACTGTCTCTGTCAATGAAATGTGAGCTTTGGTGGCGTCAGAGAAGTCTTGCAGAGTTGAACTCTAACATTTATTGAAATTAACACTCTAAGCACCTTCTCAGGCTCTTCTTTGTGATATCAGGCTCTGAACCTAGCTTTCTCTGTGCACTGTACCACTATAACAGTGACTATGAACAATGGCGGTGTTCACCGCCCGCACCCTACAAATCACACAAATCTGTTAAGAAATCCTGGCATGGGAAGGATGGCTATGGAGGATAGTGAGAATGGCAACACAACATGGATGATAGCGATGGATGCCAAGGATACTGTGGAAAAATGCAGTGAAACAGTGGGAAACGTATGTGGAAGTTGGTGAAATGGAAAATTTTAATGTAAAACATTAAAATCTTAATGCTTGGCGGGATGGCATGATGTTTAATGTAAAACCCAAGGTTAGGGCTTTTGAGCGAAAAACATATGAAATGGCTCGATGTGGTGGGACCCGGTCAATTCGATAAGGACCGTCAGATCTGAGGAGGAGATTGACGGCTACGATCTAATCAGCGGGAAGCGATGGGAGGGTCTAACTCCGATGAGTGATGGGGCGATTGGCCTATGACCGTTGGATCTTATGTGAGATCGTCGATGGAGATTGTGTCGGGGGATCACAGATCGGGAGGAACAGAATGTGGCTTCATCTGATAATTGCGATTGCGATCAGAGCAGGGAAGCGAGGGTCGTCAGATTAAAAGGGAAATCGACGACAGGGATTACAATTGGAGGGTCGCAATCGCAAAGGGTAGAGGGTGGCACCGTTTATGATTTTCTATTAGCGATTGGGTGACGATGCGGTGACTATTGGATCATAATGAGAATCAACGATGGAGATTATCATCAGCGGTTCACAAAGGCTACTGCGCGAGAGATTTTGCGTGGGTTGTCAGATCTTAATAAGATTGATGGTGGAGATCATTCCCAAGAATCATAGAACAATGCCATCACATCAAAGTTTTTCCTTGCTTAACACAGGAATGTGCTTCCATTCGTTTCTCCGATTGTGATAAGAGCCTTATGGGCTAGCGCTTGGTATTAGCGCTGGGGTCATGTGGGGAAGTGGTTTTTGGGTCTGGGTCGAAGGGGGCTAGCCTATTTATAGAGGAAAATGGGTTTTTAGCCTTAGAGACAGCGTTTTAAGGCTGAAAGGAGGTTTTCAATATAGGTAAAAGAGGGATTTAAAATCTAATGAAGGATTTTCACTTGGTTCTAAGGATGAGATAGATGGTTTAGGGGATTTTGGAGGGATTGTGGGAAAAAAAGGAGAAATTTTAAGAGTGGGAAAAAGATTAACAGTGGGGAAATTTGCATAGGTACAAGGGTAAATGGGGGACTTTCTGAGCACAATTTTCCACAGGCAGTGAGGCTTAGCGAATGGGAACAGCAGTGAGGATCTTTTTAAAGGAAATGAACACACAGGGGCTTCAAGGATGATGTGTTTTCGGAGGAGATGCATTCCTTGAATGCTCAAGAACATTTTGGCAACCTGTTTGCTTGACAAAAAATTCATAGGTGGCTAACAGTGGCTCCACATGGGGATGGATTCTTCTTGAAGGAGTCAAGAATTCAAAAAATAATCTTTGAAGTAGGCCAGATGCTTGATCCTTGAACCCTCTTTATTCTTTGATTTCAGCTGTTACAAACATGATGGATATTAATTAGTAGAAAAAATTCCCCAAACAATCTACGTACCCATCCTACAATCCTAACATTTTTTCTTCAAGGTGCATTTGAATTTGCAGACCTTTTTCATCATTTTTTATTGAAAACAGAAAACACACTAATCTAATTCTACCCTTATCACTCCATGAGACCAGATTAAACTGTTGGCCTCACATGTTTCTCTACATAATCTAATATCTACTGGGATTAAACTGTCCAGTAGATTTCTTCTCTACATTCTATGACAGAAATTCAAAACAGCCAAACTAGGATTAGACAGTCTAGTTTGCTGTGGATCCAAGGCATAAAGACAGTTGCACATGGACTGAAATTGCGGAAAACTGAAGAAAAAAAATCTTGAAGGCTTGAAATCTAAAACTTTGAAGCATCCTTCTTTTCTTAGTGACTCAAGTTTTGAGTTTTTTAGAGTCACCTTCTTCTTCATTTCAGCTCTAGTTTTTGGCTTGTTATAGTTGATTCTTCTTTCTTATTTGCTAGTTAAAATTTTGGGCATGTTAGAACCGGCTGTCTTCACTTCCTTTAGCTCAGGTTTTGATCATGTTAGAGCCAATATTTTCACTTCAGAGGTTCATTTTTTGAGCATGTCTGAACCTCTCTTTCTTTCTTTTTGAAATTTTTTATCTTTTTCCTTTAAAAACAAAACACAACAATGGTATTTACAATGGGAATGAAAACTGGAAATCGTAAATCAACAGTAGTAGTGTTTGAGCACCCTGCCATTGACAGGACCCCCAAACAGCTCTGTACCATCTATCTCTTGCAGAAAAAAGGCATTTGGACTAACAGTGGCCTGGATGATGTAAGGACCCTGCCACAAACTGTCAAACTTTCCATGTTTTCCTTTGTCTTCTCTCCTTGAGTCCCACTTCAGAACTCTATCCCCAATTTTTAAGTCATAAGCCTTGGTTCTTTTGTCAAACAACTTCTTCATATTTTCCTAAACTTTTATAACTCTGTTATAGACCTCTTCCCTTGTTTGTTGGAGATGAATTGTTTGATTTATCCTCCTCACCAAACTGTCTTCTTCTGCCTGAATCTCTTGGACTATTTTAATCACCGGTATTCCAAGGCTGGTAGAAAACACTACCTCTGTTCCATAGATGAGCTGATATGGTGACATGCCAATGGATTTTTTCGTTGTAAGACTGTCAGCCCACAAAGCATGCAATAGCTTATTATGCCATGACTTCTTATCCCCTTCAAGCAGTTTTTTGATGATAGTCACCAAGCTCTTGTTTGATGATTCAGCTAACCCATTACCTTGTGGGTAATAATTAGTTGAATGACCGAGTGCTATTTGATACCTGTGACAAAAATCAACCATTTTCTTGGATCCAAAAGTAGAAGCATTATCAGTGATTATTTTCCTTGGGCAGCCAAACCGAGAGAGGATGTGGTCTTCTAGGAACATAATGATGACATAATCTGTGGCATTCCTAGAAGGTATGGCCTCTATCCACTTAGTGAAGTAGTCTGTGGTCGTAAGGATCCACTTGTGTTGTGCAAAAGAAGCCGGGTATATTTCTCCAATGAAATCTAGGCCCCATTGCGAAAAGGGACCCTCAATAGAAATGGGTTGTAATGGTAATGGTAGGAGCTTTATTTTTCCCTCGAAAATCTGGCATTTATGGCAGGCCATTATCATTTTGTAGATGTCATTGAAAAGTGTAGGCCAATAATAGCCGGCTCTGACTTTTTTGTTAGCAGTGGCTTTCTATTTCAAGTGACCTCCACACTCTCCTGCATGGAACTCTTGTTTAATCCTCTCTGCTTCAGTTTCAGGAAAACATTTAAGCAATAGGCCATTTGTATTTTTCCAATATAAACATTCATTCAGTATGCAATAGTTTTTGGCTTTTAGCTTTAGGATTATGGCCTTGGTTTTTGATAGTTTAGGAGGGGCATTCAGGTTTGTGAGAACATACAGGATATCGGAAAACCATGGAGAGTTTTGAAATTTTTCCTCAATAGTGGGGTCAGGAAATCCTTCCTGCTCATCCAAGGCATCTACCATGTTTATGCCCAGGGCCTGCAGATTCGATTCATCCATCAGTTGATCTAGGCCCTGACCTTTGATCAGTTTTGTGGGTTTTATTTCTAGGTCATATTCTAATATCAGGGCAATCCATTTTCCCCTCTTCCCATTCGGGTCTTGGGACAAAATGTCTTTAACCACTATGTTAGGTACGTAGGCTATGGTGTGAGAATGCAATATGTACACCCTAAATTCTTTCAAGGCCTTAACCAAAGCATAGGCCTATTTTTCCATTATGTTATATTTTAAGGGTGCATCCCTTAGAGCCTTGTTGAAGAAAGCAATAGGCTATTCCATTCCCTCTGGATTTTTCTACAGTAGAACTGCAGCCACAGTATGCTTGGAGGCAAATGAAAATATCAGGAAATATTTTGAGAAATCTGGGCTGATTAGGACAGGAGCCGGGGTGAGTGCAAGTTTAACTGACTCAAAATATTTTTTAGCCTCAACAGTCCACTTAACCTCTACACCTTTCTTCAGCATGTTAGTCATATTCTCGAGGTGTTCAGCTAAGTTGGGAATAAACCTCCTTAAGAAGTTAATTTTCCCAATAAAGGACTGTAACTCTTTAATGTTTCTTGGGTGTGTGATCTGTAGTATTCCCTCAACTCTTTGTGGGTCTATCTTAATTCTCTTCTCAGATATGATATGGCTTAGAAACTTACCTTCCTGTAGCCCGAATACAGTTTTTTTGGGATTTAATGACAGACCGAACCTCCTACATTTTTCAAAAACTCTTCTCAAATGTTTTAGGCGCTCCTCATCAGTCTTGGAGTAGATTGTTATGTCATCCAGATAGATGACAATGAAGTGCCCTCTTTCATCTGAAAAAGCTATGTCCATCGCTCGTTGGAAGGTTGCACCTGTGTTCATCAGTACAAAGGGAACTTTTACGTACATAAAAGTAGCCCATGGAGTGGTGAAAGTAGTTTTGAGTTGGTTTTTTGGGAGTACTAAAACTTGGTTATATCTTGAAAAACCATCAAACAGGGAGATCCTTTTTGACCCCACTACCCTCTGCAGGATATGTTCCATCTTTGGCAAAGGGTAATTGTCTTTGAGTGAGGCTCTATTGAGGTTCCTGAAATCAATGCACAGTCTGGTCTCACCCGTTTTCTTTCTCATAGCTACAAGGTTTTAGACCCAATCAGAGAACCTCACAGGAACTATTATTCCTACTTCATACGTCTTTTTAATCTCCCTTTCAATCGCCGACAGTTGTTTTGGGTTTATTCTGCGAAGTTTCTGTCTAAAGATTTTTTTATTCTCTTTCAAAGGTATTTTGTGCTGCATGATGTTTGTGTCGTAGGCCTTCAAGTCCTCATAGCTCCAGGCAAACACATCGATGAACTCTTTGAACAGGTCAATATATTTATTTTTCATGTTTGCGGGTAAGGACTCAGCCAACTTAATCATCTTAGGCTTATCTTCAGTGCCTATGTTGCATTCCTCAACATCAGAGTCTGAGTGTTCTATAGTGGGCCTTTTCGCTACGTCGTCAAAGTCAAAAAGGTCCTCTAAAGGTGCCAGTCCCTTGGGTACGTTCTTATCTTTCGACTGCAACACCTCTACTTCCTCTTTATCTGTGTTCTCATACTCCTCTGTTGGATTTCCGAGTTTTTCAATCAAAGTGTTTAGTTTTACGCTATGGGGTGATTTTTCTCCATCCGAGGGCTCTTCGCTTAGGTGGCTATCATTGGACTTAGAGTCTAAATCAGAGAATTCAAACTCATTTCTGCCAATCAATAAGTCCTCAATCTGCTTATCACCCTCAAAGACCTGCCAATATTTCTCGTTGTCAGGTACTGCAGGTCTGAACTTTCTCTGGATGATGATTTTTTTGTCACTAGGAGGCTCATGATATGAACTAGCTATGCCAGTTAATCCATTTGTGATTACGTTCTAACTCCTAGGAACAAACACTAGTTCATATTCTACAAAGGTCTTTAATAAATCCATGGCATCATTCCTATACCCTCTCAATCTAGGGTGTTTAGCTATGTACTCACCGTTTACTTGCTTTATGATCAACTCAGAGTCTCCATGCACAGTTATCCATTGGGCCCCTAGTTTTCTCAATACTTTCAGACCTAGGATAAGAGCCTCATACACCGCAATATTGTTTGTACACTTGAAGTTCAGATTGAAGGCATGAATCTCGGTATAGTCACTCTCAGTGTTATGTAACCACACTCCCACCCCTGTAGTCTTTCTAGTACAAGACCCATCGAAATTAATTTCCCATAAAGGTTCATACTCGGGTTTATCATTGGTCTCTTTCTTAGCATTATTTTCATCGTTACGCTGCAATGGAGGGTCTGTTTCATGGTGTGGAGGCTTTTTCTCTTCATGATGCATATGGAGCTTAGAGAGCTAACTAGTTAGCTATTTGCATTTCGTTTCTTGTTGACTCAGAGTTTCGTTTTCAATGCACTGTCCACAGGTTTCATCCTCATTTTCTTTTAAGCCTAAAGTGGCCATTATGTTGAAATCTATGGGTGCTATCTCATTGTTAGTATCTCTGTTTTCTAGCTCTGGCTCTTCTAAGGATTTATCATTAGAAAGGATAAAGGAGTCCAGATGTATGTGCACAGAGTACAAAGGAGAATTTTCAGGCTTTTCAGGGCTACTGACCAGGAATTTCATTTGTGCCTCTCTATACAGCCTCCTAAGCTGGCTAAAAATAGGGATTGTGGCATACGCCCCATCCATCTGCATTGTACCTTGCAGCTTGGCTCCCCATGACCTCGATAGTAACATTCCATACTTAGGTGGCACATCTGTCACTACAACATCCATGACCGTACATTTCACTAGAATCTGGGTCAAGTTCACACACAGGTCCTTGATTAGGCCAAGGCACTTAACCCTGCTAGAATCAAACGAATATAAATCTTTATAAGGACATGTTACCTCTAGGCCTAACCATTCCATAACTACCTTAGGCATTAAGTTGTGTGATGCCCTAGAGTCATGCATTGCATTGTGAAGGATCTTATCATGGATATTGAGACTGATGTAAAAAGGAGGTACTACCCCTTCCTGAAACTTCCCTTATATATTTGGACCAAACAGAAGGGCTAGTTGATCATCACTCAGATTGACAGTGTCACTGTTTTCTCCTAGATTTAAAGCTTTCAAAATTTGGCCTTAATATACATCTTGAGTGGCCAGCTCAGAGAGTGAGACATAGATTTTAATTTTTGCAAGCTCACTCTCCAAATTGAAGAGGGATTGACTCTTTGTAACACTCAACTCTATTTTTTTAGCCACTACCTTAGTGGCTAACTCAGTGTGCTGATTCTCACTATGTACAGGATTAGGAACTATTTTATCAGGAGCACTAACTGCAGTGCTAGTGCTGCTAGTTGGTTGACTTTGTTTATCAGTGTTTTGGTTGTCTTTTCCTTTGTCCTTCCTAGAACTCTCAGCTACTGATTTGCTACCTTCAGCAGTCACTTTAGAAGTTTTCTCAGGCCCTTTCTCGATGGTAGCCTCAGAAGCCTTTGGTTTGGAAGTGTCTAGACTCTTTCTGCTTCTAAGTTCATACTGTTCTCTGACCTACATGACGGAACTTTCAAATCCAAGCCTGTAATCGTCAGATTCTAACCTTTCCTCATCCCAATACGAGGGTGAGGTCTGATTTTCTTCTGTGGAACAGTTATGGATTGAGTTGTCTATTTCGAACATATTTATTGTGGTCCCTTCATACTCCTCAATAATCCCCTCATCTTCATCAAGAAATTTCTCTTGAAATGGGGAAATGACTTGCTGGTCTGAGTCTCTTTGCCTATTTGGAGAAGTATTGTTCCTCCTAAAGTTCTGGTTCTAGTTATGGTTTTGGTTACTGACTGTGACAACCATTTTTTCCATCATTTGTTGTATTTTTTCCATGTTTTTAGATAGTCGGTCATAATTGGGGTCAGATGTGGAAGCTACGGTGTCATCTCTATATGTTACCCTTTTCTTAGCCCTCATTCTGGCTTTCTTCTCAATCAGGTTAACCTCTACACTCACTGCTCCCTTTTGCATATCTTCCAATGTGTTGTAATCTCTCTCCCTAAGTTGGTAGGCCATGTCCACATCAAAGCCTTCAGGGTATTTCACTAGGGCCATACCTTGGGAAGGCTTCATGTGTGGAGGAAGAGCATTATAAATGCTGTTAAACCTTGTAGAGTATTCATGGACACTCTCTCCTACGTTCCTTTTTAGGTTCTTGTATTCTACTAAGATTTGGAGGGGGTTGGCCTTAACTTCCCATTTATTTATGAAGGTCTGGTATAAGGATGGAATATCATGGATGGTATTAGGAGGCAGGCCCTTAAACCATTTCTTCACCTCGCCTCCTAAACTCTGTGTGAAGATTCTCATCTTGACTGTCTCATCATCTATTTCCATACAGTCAAACGAATCTTCCATCCTATTGTTGAAGCCTCGAAAATCGGTTCTACAACAAGGGGGATACCCACCCGGTCCAGACCTTGGTTAGCAGCTCCTTTTCCATTTGGTGTGGTGGGTCCGACTGGGGATAATGGGACCAGTTTCCCAATATGTGTGTGTGTGTGTGTGTTGAGAATAGATATTTCCTTTCTAAAAAGGTTCCTAAATGAAATTCTTTTATTCTATTTCTAATCTAATCATATGCAAGTTGTATTCTAATTAAAACAAAAATATTTAATTCTAAACTAAACCCGGGGTAAAATCTTGTTTATTTGATCTAAAATTATTTCGAATAACAATCGATAATAAAGGTCATTCAAATGTTATAAGAAGAGAATTCAATAAAAATAAACCACTTCATATAAAAAGTTAGATGAAACAGTTGTGGAAAACATATCGCATAATAAGCTATTTATACATTAAGCATAAATAAATAGCTATCACTGTACAAAACTGCCAAATAATAACTGAAGAATTCAAGCATCAATATATAAATAAGTAAACATAAATATCACTTTTAACACAGAAGCAGAAATAGTTAAGAGATAAAAGTACCATTTATCACTGATTCTACTCATGAGCTAGAAGCAATAATGATTTATCTCTTCTTAATCCAACATTAACTAAGAGTACAGAAATGCAACATCAGTAGCAGATATTGGACACAGATATCAATAAATCTCGTTCCATTCATTCATCAAAACCTCCCCTAAGGGTGCAGAAGTGCATGTTCTGAGGATAAGTTTTTGACAAATTTCAGGACCCTTCTCTAAATTCACGAGAAGGGTTTAAATACTACTAACTAAATCTAATTATAATTTATTACAAAAATTTAGGATTCGGTTTAAATGATCGTCCTTTTCCTAGGAGAAAATAAAGTAAAACTAACACTAAATCTAAAACTAAAATTAACAACTAACTACTTATGAACTTGGTCTTTGAATTTGCAAGCATCCAACATTGATTTGAGAAGAGGAGGCTGGCCGACTTCAGATTTTAATTGTCCTGAAAAAATGGAATCGGTAAGTGTTGGCGTGATCTTCTCAGCAGAATTAATGCTGCAATTAAGAGTACTGCATTGACTGTGTGGTTTTACTAGACACGTCCAGTAAGAATCCCAGTTTAATTTTGTCAATCCTTGAATTGATTTTGACTTCGCTTCAGATTTCTGTTTCCACTCTGTTTGCAATTGATGTGCTTGTGGTAGGTATCCTGGAATGGTTTCTGAAATCAAATTAAATTTGTGAAAATTTTCATTTACACAATCAGTAATGTTGCTTGCCGCTGTAGCTGTTTCCTCTGTTGCTTTTTCTCCTTCTCTGATTTGTGCATCCCAATTATTGAAAAGTATTTCTTTATGGCTATCATTGATAATTGGTGCTCCTACTCTTTTTCCTTCCTCTGTATTTTTCCATGCCAAATAATTAGTAACTCTTTCATTAGTTAAATCATAATCATGTCGTAATTCTACGACATGATTAGTGATTTTATCACTTTCTTGACAAAAAGACTTCCACTGTGAAATCTTTTGGCATAATATATCTTGTTGTTGCAGCAGTCGATTATTCAAAGAAATAGACTCTGAGATAAAATCTCTAAGCTTGGGGTTATCTTTATGTGTTTCTTGCATAATCTGTATTTGTTTCTCTTTTTCGGCCAAGCTTTTCTGATATCCGATCTGCATTTGCTGAAACTCTTGCTGTAACTTTTCAAATTTTACTTGTGCTTCATTGTTGGCATGTGCTTGTTGCAATTGTTGTTTCAGAACTTGTATTTGATCCTATTTTTCATTTAATAACAGCCGTACCTCAGATTCTTTGTCAATAGTTGTGGAGGCATAAGCTTCTGTTATCTGAGATAATTTAGTAAGATTTTTAGTGGGATCCGTAGTAGGATCTTTCCGTAAAACATCCAATTGTTCTGCATCAGTAGAGAGTGCACTTTCTAATTTTCTCTTATTTCTTTGCTTCCTTACTATTGCTTTATATTGCGGGCTATAAAATATATCCAGAGGAGGAATTTCCTCTATTTTAAGTATAAGCTCGACAGAGGGAGTAATGGGTATATGTTATTTTTCTGTGACATTGCCACTTATTTATGTAGCCAAACCTTTTGCTGTCTGTACAGGAGTTTGTATGTTCTGTCCTTCAACATTAATCAAATCATTAAATGTTTCCAATTCTTTATCCAACTGAGTGCTGATGGGTGGTTGTTGTACATTAAGAGGTGGAAGATTCAACTGTGGAGGAGTTGAATTTTGTTGTTGAGAGAGCTCTTTTGATTGAGCTGTATCCTTCATTGAGCCTTCACTTTTATTCTGATCAGATTTTTTAGAATGTTCAGAAATTTCTTTGTCAGATTTTGACTTACACCTTTCTGAATCTGAGCTGCCACTGAGACTGACACTAGGAGTTGGTTCCCTTGCGGGTTCCAAATGCAAATTATCCAAAGGAATAGTGGTCAATCTTTTGTCTCTGTATATTTTAAATTCTTGAAATTCTTCTCGGGAGAACTGTGTTTGAGCTAAATGCAAAATTTCTTTAAATGAACCTTTTTCTTGAAACATATCATCAAAAAGATATTTTTCTCTAGAAAATACTCTTACTTTGACTGCAGTGGTGAAATTCTTGGCAACATCATATGGATCAAATAGCCTTTTCGGAAACTTAAACAATTTTAAACATGTAATATTGTTTACTTCCTTAAACGCATGACCAACATCAAATAATGAAAAAGCTCCGCAGGAAACAGGAAATTGTGACCAGATGGCCTTTTTTTTATCCTTTAATTCTTTTGTTAAAACTCCCTCTCCACAGGTTTGGTATGCAATTTCCCGAGCTATAAGTTTGTCCAGAACATACAAGGGTAGAACATGAGGAGAAGAAAAGCTTCCAAAAACCCTCACATAAGTAAATAACTCTTCTCCAAACCATCTTGCAACAGGGAGAATGTCCACTTCTGCTTCTGGGGAAAACCTTGGAGCATCCTTATTATACAATACTCTGTACAGTGGCGACATTATGCCATGGAATTTTTTTTTTAAATGAGGAACGAACTTTTATTCCCACAACTCTTTGTGATAGACATGAATGGGCAAGGGATCATGAATTTTCCATTGCCAACCCATTAAAGGGAACTTAGAAACAAAGCAAATTGAATCCATAATATAGGCAGACAGATAAAAAGGAGGATAAATCCTCTGAGAGACAGTCCGTTTAAACCGGTAATTGAAAATAGTCGTGGCTAAGTTATCAGAAAATATTTTAGCCCAGTCTACAATGGTAGCATTAACAGCAGCATTCAATAAGGGAAGCCATTCAGGCAAAAACTTATTAATGTCAGGCTTTCCAAAAAGCCTACATAACATAGCAGCAGCCAAACAATATGAAGAGGTGAGTGAACCAGTACTGTACATACTGTGTTTATATTTCTTCAGTGGTTCATCTCTTTTGGACCATTCTTTAGTGCATTCCGCCAAGTTTGCATTTTCCTTGTCAAATTTCTCCATAAATTGTTTGTTTTAAGTTGCCTGAGGCTCTGGTAGATGATACATAAGCCTCAAATCTTCTGGAGTAAACAACCCGATAAGCTCTTGATCTGGATTTTTAAACTGCCTGTCCGTAATATCAGTGCTATCCAGCACCCATTTGACCATGTCTGTATACGGAAGAATTCTAGGTCTTGCTGCTATCCGGTGCAAAAATGAACAAGCCAGCTCTGTAAGAGAAGCTTCAGAAGAATTACTTACGCCCACAGTAGCTGCAACATCCATTACTCTTGGGTTTTCTTCTTCCAGCAAATTAAACATACCCTCCCAAGTGGTGATAGCAGCATCCTTGTTGCAAGAAGTGTCTGCGTATAAGGAAGTCATCTCTTTATTTTCAGAACTCGGAGCTTTCTCTTTCTTTCCCATAATACTCTGAATATTTCTTTGTATAGTCTCCTGTTCTTAGTGCCTACGGTTTTACGAATTAAGTGAGAGTAATGATATGAGAAAGGTGATGGGATAGTTTTAAATGCTGAAGGTGTATGAAATATATTATTTTAACGTGAAATAACCTTTCAATCAAAACAAAATCCTTTTCATTAATAATTTAAAATTCATTCATTAACTTCACATAAAAGCTCATAACGAATATCAATTTATGGAGAATATTTTCTTCGTACAACGAGCTCCAGGAATCTGTGATGATGCGACCCACAATTTGGTTTGCAATATTAAAATCATCACAAAATAACAATCTCCGCAAATCGCAATACTCGCGAATCGCAATTCTCACGAATCGCAATTCTCACAAATCGCAATATTTGCAAATCGCGAAATCACAAGATCGCGAAATCGCAAAATCGCGAAATCGCGAATATAACATATGAAGAATATCTGTTAATCTATTTTCTGCGATATGTGTTTTGCGATGAAAATTTTTTAAATGCACAATTTTAGATCGCACTATCGCATTTTTAGAAAATTCGGTTTTGCAAAAGATGTTTTGTACTTTTTGAGATGGATGCGATATTTTCTTCAAAGAAAGGTTTTATTCTAGTATATCACAAACTTAAGTTTATTTAAAGATTTTCCAAATAATTTCTTAAGTTAATGATAGTAAGTTTTATTGAAAAATGAAAACAAACATTAATTTAATTTTTTTTTGGATTTTTTTAAACTAAGGGTCCCCACTTATTTAGTATTATTACTAATACTAAATAAGAAGGGGGGGGTTATTGCTGGCCACAACAATTGGCGATTCACTTGGAAGAACCATTTATCTATGCTTTTCTTTGAATTTTCTAAACTTTTCAAAACAGAAAATTTTCTAGAAAATCAAACTTTATTATAAAAAGACAAAGTACATTATGCTTTTAATCTATAAATGATATTTCATTTCTTCTATTTTCGACTTTGACTATTTACTTCTTCAAGCCAGTCCTTGTATCTACATCAATCATTACGTGGTTTTAAAGATAAAAACAAAAGGCTTCTCTGTAAATCAGTTTTAAATATGCTCATTTGTCGTAGGTAGAGCCACTACTGCCAGAAAGCGTCTATAGCCTCGATAGGGTTACCTGTTACCCAACAATGATCATGTATCCCACTTTAGAAAAATATACAACTTTCAAAAAGAAATCCATATTCACACTTATTGCTTTCATTTTCTTTTTATCCTTAAAGAACAATGTCTTGGTTTGATAGCCAATTTATGACAGTGTCATTCACTTGATTTATAACTTTGTTGAACAAGCTGGCTCGTGATGAGACCCCTTGCCTTTTGATTTCAATAATCTTAAGTCATTGCCCTGTTGTGGTATGTAGTATTGGCAAAGTCAGCAAGCTATAATATGTATGATCATGATAAGTCGGCTCGTGATGAGACCTCTTACTCTTTAAGATAAAGTGTATCATTGGATTATTCCTTGAAAATTGTAATTTACTATGTGGGGAGGAAGTCATTGTTTCCTTAAGATAGCTCTGGACGACAATGATAGAGTTTTTTGGAAAGAACTTTTCTACAGAGAACCTTCGTTTTGTTATTGATACCTTTCATTGGACTGATATAAAACAATCTTTCACCAAAAGTTGTTTTCATCAAAATTTACAAAGTTGAAACTAATATCATTTCTAGATTTAAAACTTTTAACTGTACCTTTGAATAATAATGATCAATATTCTAAAAAGAATTCTATTTATATAAGTGAAGAAATAAAATCTAAAAAGAGAACTTGTATCTTTTTATGAATTCCAAATGTAACCATTAACAAATGGTTTTATTATGACAATAAATAAAACTAATTTACAAAATAGAAGAATGATCTCCTATGGAAAATATTTTTTAAGGTTCTATCCATTAACAGGTAAAGACTCTCTTTTCCCTGTTAAATCCTGTAACATGAAAGTATATGGACCTATGATCTCAGCAATTTGAAAAGAACCAAGCCACATTCGTTGAAATTTCGTATGTTTTCATTTTTACTCATGAGCTTTGTCCCATTTTAGAACTAAATCTCCTATCTGAAAATCCTTTCTGGTTATCATGTTTGAATCAAAAGAAGCTTTAGCTAATGCTTGATGATGAGCATGTATTTCTTTAGCCTTTTCTCGTTGTTCTTCTAACTTAATTATTTCCATCTGCCTTAATTGTAAAGAAGAAGTTGGTTCTTCATCAATATATTGAACTAAGGCTAGAGAAGGAATCACTAGATGAGTTGGAAGAACCACCTCTCTCCCATAAAATAAATTAAAGGGAGAAGTGCCAATAGTAGCCTTCTGCGTTATTTGATCTGCCCATAAAGCATATATTAAAGACTTATGCCAATTTTTATGATTTTGATCTATGGTTCGCGTAATGATTCTAATCAAATTTTTATTTGTTGATTCGGCTAACCCATTTCCCTGTGGATAATAATTGGCAGAGTATTTAAGTTTGAAACCTCTCTTGAGTGCAAATTCAGTCATAGTATTACCAGAAAAATATGATGCATTATCAAACATTAAAGCACAAGGTAAACCAAACCTGTTGATTATGAACTGATCTATAAACTCAATGATATGCTCAACATTAGCAGTCTTGAGAGGGACTGATTCTACCCATTTCGTAAAATAATCAGTTGCTGTAATGATATACCTATGTTGTTTAGAAGAGTGAGGAACGATCTCACCTATTATGTCCAATCCCCATTGATCAAAAGGCTGCTCAATGTTGACTGGTTGTAATGGTAATGATGGTTTCTTTTGTCTTCCAGCTGCAGTTTGACAAATTTGACATTTCCTTTCATAGTTATGTGAGTCTTTAAATAGTGTGGGCCAGTAATATCCTACACGGATGATCTTATGTGCAGTAGCATCACTAGCATAATGTCCACCTGCTGGCCAATCATGAAGTTCCTGCAAGATTTTTTCAGCTTCAGATTTCTCTAGACATCTAAGAAGAATAGAATCATAATTCATTCTAAAAAGAACATCATTTACAAGCTGATATTGTTTAGCCTTCAACCTTAGAGATATTTTCTTGGTGTGATCGAGATTTGGAGGAGCATATCCATTCTTCAGATAAAATATGATATCAGCATATAATGATTCAGCATCGTTTAGGCTTACCTCATATGTTTGTATTTATTCAGATGGTTTTTCAGAAATAAGCGATGCTCCAGCTAGTATTTTGCAAAAACCTTGACCTCTTACAATATTTGCTGGTTTGATTTCAACATCATATGATTATAAGGCAGTAACCCAATTGGCTCTTTTCTCACCCACATCTTTTTGGAATAAAAGATTTCTTACCGTTGGAAATGGTACTATGATTTTTCTATGGGTTTTGAGTAGAAAGGGTCTGAAATATTTAATTGCTTTGAAAACAGCATAAGCTTGTTTCTCCACATCTGAATAATTCAATTCAGCTCCCTGTAAATTTGAACTGAAAAAGGCAATTGGAGCTTCTACTTTGTCTTGATTTTCTTGAGTGAGTATCACAGCATAAGATTTATCAAAGGCAAATGTATACAAAATAAAAGGATCGGAAAAATTTGGAGTTGTTAAAGATGGAGCATTAATAATTTCTTGTTTGATCAGATTGAATGCCTCATATTCGTCTTTGCCCCATTTGAAGTTTGAATTATTTTTAATCATTGCTTGCAAGGGTGATACAATTCTTGAAAAATCTGGCACAAATGTTTTTACAAAAATAATCTAACCAAGAAAAGATTGCATAGCTTTTTTGTTGTGAGGTAGAGATATTTCAGAAATTTCCTTGATTCTATTAGGATCAATATGAATTCTAGATTTTGATAATATGAATCCAAGAATTTTTCCTTCACTTAATGCAAAAAAAATATTTTTTTGGATTAAGTGAAATTCCATACCTTTGACAGCGTTGGAAGATCTGCTTCAAATCTCTAAGATGATTTCTTCGTTTTTTGGAATATACAGTTATGTCATCCAAGTAAATTACCACTGATTTGTTAACTAATCCCTTGAAAGCAATGTCCATGGCTCTCTGAAATGTGGCACCTGCATTGATCAGACCAAAAGGCATCTTTTGATAGGCATAAGTGCCCCATTTAGTTCTGAATGTAGTTTTCAATTGATCATCAGGATGAACTAACACTTGATTGTATCCAGAGAAACCATCTAAGAAAGACATTAATTCTGATCCTGCAACTACCTGTAATATTTGCTCCATAGGAGGCAAAGGAAAATTATCTTTTTGGCAGGCTTTATTAAGATTTCGAAATTCAATGCAAATTCTAATATCTCCGTTCTTCTTTCTAACAGGAACCATATTGGAAACCCATTTAGAATGTCGAACGGGAAAAATAATCTTGGCTTTCAATAACTTATTGAGTTCAGATTTGATTTGGTTTTCTAGATTGGGGTGGATCTTTCTCAACTTCTGTTGGACAGGTTTTTCAATGGACAGGTTTTTCATCATTGATCATTGGGATAGTATGTTGGATGATAGAAGTGTCATAAGTTTTGAGTTCATCGTAGTTCCAAGAAAATACATTTTTATATTGTTTCAAAAGACGAACGTATGATAGCTTTTCTTCAGGAGCTAGGCCAAGACCTAAGTTGATAGTCTGTGGTTTGGCATCAGTTCCTAGATTTACTAATTCGTAATTTAAAGTCAAACTTTGCAATTTTGAATTAGTAGATCTTTTAAATCGATCTTTCAAATCATAAAGGTCTTCTAACTTGACTATTGACTTTGGCATAGCATTATTGGTGCTATCTTGAAGTAATTGTCTATCATGTTGATCTTCATCAATTATCTGATTAGTATAAGATCCTTTAGATGTGAGAAAATCTACAATATCAGGATCATCATTGAAAATCCTCCAATTGGTAACGTTATCAGGAATCGAGGGTCTAAAGATTAATTCAATTAAAAATCGATCAGGACTAATTTTTTTTGTAGGAATGAGCTTGGAATTGCGTACCTGTTTAATTACAATTTCCGAATCTCTGAAAACTTGTAGATATTTGATGTCTAATCTGATTGTTTTATATAGTCCTTGGACTAAAGCTTCGTATTATGCGGTTTTATTAGTGCAATCGAATTCGAGTCTGCAAGTTAGCATAATTTTGTTTCCCTCTGGACTAACCAATACGCATCCTGCTCCTGCTCCTTCATTAGACTTAGAACCATCAAAAAATAATTTCCAAAATAAATATTTATTTACAGGGGTATCTACAAAATTAATACATTTAGAACTATCTGTTTGAGAATAATTTTCTATTTGAGATAAAACAAAATGTTCTAAATAAGGTGAAGTATGAGCATTAAAATTTCCTAAGAAAGAATCAACTGAATAATTGCCAATGATATTACTGTTGTATGCAACTGGTTCATTCTCTCCTTCCAATTCTGTTACTATGAATTTCTGATGTTTTTCTCGCTCAACCTTTATCTGATTTGGTTTACCATTATAAGGAAGCCACATATGCGACCAATCAGTTGCAAAATATCCATGAAGTTTTTCTGACCAATCTCTGCTAAGAATTAAGCCATAAAATTCTGGAATATCTGCAACTAAAATATCAATAACTTGACATACCTTTGGATTTGATGACAGCCTTATGGTAACTTGATTTAATTTTCCAATCACTTCCACTTGCGATCTATCTAACTGAACTATGCGCACAGTAGATTTTTGTGGTTGAAGTTCAACTTTGCACATATTGATTTTGGTAGAATATTAGATGAAGCTCCAGAATCCACTAAACAATTGTGCAAATTTTTATTGAAAACTTCATAAGTAAGAAGAAATGGAGGAGTATGAGATCTCGACCTTCCTCCAATTAAAGCGATGTTTTCTAGATCAACTTTACTGATCGCATTAGCTGGAGGTCTTCCCATCTCGCTGGAAGCTTGAGAATTCATAGGATCAGGAAAAGGTTTTTCTGGTACAACATGTAATTCTTTCAAAAGTACCTTTTGTTGGTGTTTTAACTTGCTCAATTCATAAAAAGTGATGTTAGCCCTAGTCTTCTTCATGTCTTCTATGATATTATACTCCATTTCATCTGGAACAATGAGTGTTCTTGCTGGAGTTGATGAATATGTCTGGACTGGGCTGGTTTGAATTGCTTTAGATGTTGTTTTCTTGGGTGCAACTTTATCTTTAGCCAATGAACTTGCGCTCTTTGACTTAGGAGTAGATTGAGGAGGATCAAGTTGATTTCTACTTCAAGTGCTAACCGGGGATGCTTCTTGATCTTCTTCATCTGGAAGGATGAAATCCCACATAACTTGTACTTCTATGACTTCTTCTTCATCGGTAGTTTCTTCAGTAGCAGTTTCCTCTTCTTCTTCTTCTGATTCAGCATTAGTGATAGCATTTGGTGGCTTTGAATCAGTTGAAGAGTTTCTTCTAAAAGGCTTGAAATATTTTTTAGAAGATGTTTCTGCCACCTGTTTCTTGATGTGAACCATTTCATTAGACATGGTTTTCAAAACTTTTTGCAGTCCTTCTAAATCAGGTGGATCTTTTGATTGTTTTTTCTTGGGTTCTTCCTTAAAAGTGACTTTCTTGGATTTTCGTTCTTCCATTGCATTTTTCTTCTCTAATGCAATGATACATTTCTCTACCGCTATTGCCTCCTTCATATTTTCTGCTAAAGTTGTTTTTTTAGCCCTATCAACGAAGATTGCTATGTTTGATGGTAAAGCAAAAATGTACCATTCACTTCGCACTTCTTCGCTAGGCTTGGAAGCAGTAGGAATTTTGTTTAACAATTTATTGAAACGTGAATTGAAATATTTGACAAGTTCTTTTGAGTTAGCTCTAAGATTAGATAGATCATTGATCAATGTTGTTGTAGACCCGTCATCACCAAATTTAGTCAAAAATTGATCTTGAAAGATATCCCAAATAGTGATGGATCCAGATGGTAATGAAAAATACCATGACCCAGCTGCTCCTTGTAAGGTATAGGGAAAAATTCTGACAACAAAATCTTCATTAGTAACTCCATTGAGATTTATGGACAGCATAAAATTGTTTATATGTTCTTCTACTAGCATGCCTGCTTCAAGATTAAACTTAGGCAACCATTTTTCAGGATGGGCTAGTAATTGACTCAAGGGTGCAGGCATTAAGACTGCCCCTGGATTATTCCATGGCAATTGGGCCATCGCGGAACTACTAACAGAGGAAAGTGTAGAAGATGATATCTGTGATTGAGAAGATGAGGATATTATAATTGCAGATGATTGAGAAGGTGATGTGGAAGTTCCAGTGGAATGAGGGACAATAGTCTGAAGTGGAGGGGTGGAAGGTTGACTTCGTGGTGAAGAGGTTGAGATGGATGATGATGATGAAAGAGTCTCGCTATCAGACCCTTAGGTGATTTCCTAGCTCTCTTCCTTGTAGGTAGAGGTAAATCAGTTGGTTGAATACCAAGATTTTCGCTCTGTAATCTGGTAAGAGGATGAGCAGGATTATATTGCGAAGTTATACTGCCTTGAGATTTATCAGATCTTTGAGGTGATATTGAAAATCGTTGAAGTTTATAAATCAAAGATTCAACTTCAGGAGGTTCAATAGCAAATTCTTCTGAAAAGTCAGGGTTTGTAGCAGTGTCTGTTCTTCTTTCTACTTCTGGCTCTAGATTTAAAATTTCAGAGTGTGATAGAGAAGTCGGGGGAGATGGTGAGGGTGATTTACTCTCAGAATGGTATTTAGATTTAGATTTACTTTCCATTCACAGTTCGTGGCCCTCCTTTTAGCGCCAAATATGTTGAAGCCCTGAAAATCGGGTCTACAACAAGGGGGATACCCACCTGGTCCGGACCTTGGTTAGCAGCTCCTTTTCCGTTTGGTGTAGTGGGTCCGACTGGGGATAATGGGACCAGTTTCCCAATATGTGTGTGTGTGTGTGTTGAGAATAGATATTTCCTTTCCAAAATGGTTCCTAAATGAAATGCTTTTATTCTATTTCTAATCTAATCATATGCAAGTTTTATTCTAATTAAAATAGAAATATTTAATTCTAAACTAAACCCGAGGTAAAATCTTGTTTATGCGATCTAAAATGATTTCAAATAACAATCGATAATCAAGATCATTCAAATGTTATAAGAAGAGAATTCAATAAAAATAAACGACTTCATATAAAAAGTTAGATGAAACAGTTGTGGAAAACATATCGCATAATAAGCTATTTATACATTAAGCATAAATAAATAGCTATCACCATACAAAAGTGGCAAATGATAACTGAAGAATTCAAGCATCAATATATAAATAACTGAACATAAATATCACTTTTAACACAGAAGCAGAAATAGTTAAGAGATAAAAGTACCATCTATAACTGATTCTACTCATGAACTAGAAGAAATAATGATTTATCTCTTCTTAATCCCACATTAACTAAGAGTACAGAAATGCAACATCAGTAGAAGATATTGGACACAGATATCAATAAATCTCGTTCCATTCATTCATCAAAACCTCCTCTCAGGGTGCAGAAGTGCATGTTCTGAGGATAAGTTTTTGACAAATTTCAGGACCCTTCTCTAAATGCATGAGAACGGTTTAAATACTACTAACTAAATATAATTATAGTTTATTACAAAAATTTAGGATTCGTTTTAAATGATCATCCTTTTCCTAGGAAAAAATAAAGTAAAACTAACACAAAATCTAAAACTAAAATTAACAACTACCTACTTTTGAAATTGGTCTTTGAATTTGCAAGTATCCAGCATTGATTTAAGAAGAGGAGGCTGGCCGAATTCATATTTTAATTGTCCTAAAAAAATGGAATCAGCAAGTGTTGGCGCGATCTTCTCAGCAGAATTAATGATGCAATTAAGAGTACTGCATTGACTGTGTGGTTTTACTAGACACATCCAGTAACAATCCCAGTTTAATTTTGTCAATATTTGAATTGATTTTGCCTTCTCTTCAGATTTTTGTTTCCACTCTGTTTGCAATTGCTGTGCTTGTGGTAGGTGTCCTGGAATGGTTTCTGAAATCAAATTAACTTTGTGCAAATTTTCATTTACACAATCAGTAATGTTTCTTGCCACTGTAGCTGCTTCCTCTGCTGCTTTTTCTGCTTCTCTGATCTGTGCATCCCAATTATTGAAAAGTATTTCTTTATGGTTGTCATTGATAATTGGTGCTCCTACTCTTTTTCCTTCCTCTGTCTTTTGCCATGCCAAATAATTAGTAACTCTTTCATTAGTTAAGTCATAATCATGTTGTAATTCTACTACATGATTAGTGATTTTATCACTTTCTTGACAAAAAGAGTTCCACTGTGAAATCTTTTGGCATAATATATCTTGTTGTTGCAGCAGTTGATTATTCAAAGAAATAGACTCTGAGATAAACTCTGTAAGCTTGGGGTTATCTTTATGCGTTTCTTGCATAATCTGTATTTATTTCTCTTTTTCAGCCAAGCTTTTCTGATACCCGATCTGCATTTGTTGAAACTCTTGCTGTAACTTTTCAAATTTTACCTGTGCTTCATTGTTGGCATGCGCTTGTTGCAATTGTTGCAGGACTTGTATTTGATCCTCTTTTTCATTTAATAACAGTCGTACCTCAGATGCTTTTTCAATAGTTGCGGAGGCATAAGCTCCTGTTATCTGAGATAATTTAGTAATATTTTCAGTGGGATCTATAGTAGGATCTTTCCATAAAACATTCAATTGTTCTGCATCAGTAGAGAGCACACTTTCTAATTTTCTCTTCTTTCTTTGCTTCCTTACTACTGCTTTATATTGCAGGCTATAAAATATATCCAGAGGAGGAATTTCCTTTATTTTAAGTACAAGCTCGGCAGAGGGAGTAATGGGTATATGTTCTTTTTCTGTGACATTGCCACTTATTTCTGTAACCAAACCTTTTTCTGTCTGTACAGGACTTTGTATGTTCCGTCCTTCAACATTAAACAAATCATTAATGTTTCCAATTCTTTATCCAATTGAGTGCTGATGGGTGGTTGCTGTATAATAAGAGGTGGAAGATTCAACTGTGGAGGAGTTGAAGTCTGTTGTTGAGAGAGCTCTTTTGATTGAGTTGTATCCTTCACTGAGCCTTCACTTTTATCCTGATCAGATTTTTTGGAATGTTCAGAAATTTATTTGTTAGATTTTGACTTACACCTTTTTGAATCTGAGCTACCACTGAGACTAACACTAGGAGTTGGTTCCTTTGTGGGTTCCAAATGAAAATTATCCAAAGGAATAGTGGTCAATATTCTGTCTCTGTATATTTTAAATTGTTGAAATTCTTCTGGGGAGAGATGTGTTTGAGCTAAATGCAAAATTTCTTTAAATTAACCTTTTTCTTGAAATAGATCATCAAAAAGATCTTTTTTTCCAGAAAATACTGTTACTTTGACTGCAGTGGTGAAATTATTGGCAACATCATATGGATCAAATAGCCTTTTAGGAAACTTAAACAATTGTAAACATGTAATATTGTTTACTTCCTTAAATGCATGACCAACATCAAATAATGAAAAAGCTCCGTAGGAAACAGGAAATTGTGGCCAGATGGCCTTCTTTTTATCCTTTAATTCTTTTGTTAAACCTCCCTCTCCACAGGTTTGTTATGCAATTTCCCAAGCTATGTTAATCTGGAACACAAGGGTAGAATTACTTAGAGAAGTAGCCTAAAACCAAATAAATAACTCAAACCATCTTACACAGGATAATGTCCACTTCGCTTTCCGGGAAAACCTTGAGCACGTGTTTATTATACACATTCGCATTACAGCAACATTATGCCATGGAAAATTTTATAAAAATGAGGAATGAATTTTGATTCCCACAACTCTTTGTGATAGACATGGATGGGCCAGGGATCATGAATTTTCCATTGCTAACCCATTAAAGGGAAATTAGAAACAAATCATATTGAATCCATAACATAAGCAGATAGATAAAAAGGAGGATAAATCCTCTGAGACACAGTCCGTTTAGATCGGTAATTGAAAATAGCCGTGCCTAAATTATCAAACAGTATTTTAGCCCAGTCCAAAATGGTAGCGCTAACAGCAGCATTCAATAAGGGAAGCCATTCAGGAAAAAACTTATTAATTTTAGGCTTTACAAAAAGCCTGCATAACATAACAGCAGCAAAACAATATGGAGAGGTGAGTGAACCAGTACTGTACATACCGTGTTTATCTTTCTTCAGTGGTTCATCTCTTTTGGACCATTCTTTAGTGCATTCTGCCAAATTTCCGTTTTCCTTGGCAAATTTCTCCATAAATTGTTGGTTGTAAGTTGCCTGAGGCTCTGGAAAATGATACATAAGCCTCAAATCTTCTAGAGTAAACGACCCGATAAGCTCTTGATCTGGAGTTTTAAACTGCCTGTCCATAATATCAGTGCTATCCAGCACCCATTTGACCATGTCTGTATACGGAAGAATTCTAGGTCTTTCTGCTATCCGGTGCAAAAATGAACAAGCCAGCTCTATAAGAGAAGCTTCAGAAGAATTACTTGAGCCTGCAGTAGTAGCAACATCCGTTACTCTTGGGTTTTCTTCTTCTAGCAAATTAAACATACCCTCCCAAGTGGTGATACCAGCATCCTTGTTGTAAGCAGTGTCTGCGTATAAGGAAGCCATCTCTTTATTTTCAGAACTCGGAGCTTTCTCTTTCTTTCCCATAATACTATGAATATTGCTTTGTATAGTCTCCTATTCTTCACGCCTGTGGTTTTACGAATTAAGTGAGAGTAATGATATGAGAAAGGTGACGGGATAGTTTTAAATGCTGAAGGCGTATGAAATATAATATTTTAACGTGAAATAACCTTTCAATCAAAACAAAATCCTTTTCATTAATAATTGACAATTCATTCATTAGCTTCACTTAAAAGCGCATAACGAATATCAATTTATGGAGAAGATTTTCTTCATACAATGAGCTTCAAGAATCTGCGATGATGCGACCCACAATTTGATTTGCAATATTAAAATCATCACAAAATAACAATATCCGCAAATCGCAATTCTCGCGAATCGCAATTCTCGCAAATTGCAATATTTGCAAATCGTTAAATCACAAGATTGCAAAATCGCGAATATAACATATGAATAATATCTGTTAATCTATTTTCTGCGATATGGGTTTTGCGATGAAAAATTTTTAAATGCACAATTTTAGATCGCACTATCGCATTTTTAGAAAATTCAGCTTTGCAAAAGATGTTTTGTACTTTTTGCGATGGATGCGATATTTTCTTCAAAGAAAGGTTTTATTCTAATATATCACAAACTTAAGTTTATTTAAATATTTTCCAAAGAATTTCTTAAGTTAATGATAGTAAGTTTTATTGAAAAATTAAAAAAAACATTAATTTAATTTTTTTTTGGATTTTTTTAAACTAAGGGTCCCCACTTATTTAGTATTATTACTAATACTAAATAAGAAGGGGGGGTTGTTGCTGGCCACAACACCTATCTACATGGTGTTGCGTTGTTGTAGACTCTTTTGCAGTGAAATGTGGGATCTTTGATTGATAATCATTGGGTAAGGGCACTAGAGGCTGAGGTAACACCAGAGGTGCATACCAAGCTGCCATAATGGTATTTTGAGGAGGTAAAGTATTAGTTTGAGCAGCTGGTATGTGGATGACATGAATACTAGGACCAGTAGAACTCTGCTGAGTAGATTTAGGATGAAGAAGCCCCAAGTTTTGAATGAAATGGATATCGGGAGGTGTAGATGGAGGGGTCTCTCTGAGCCTAATGTGTTGACCACTGTGAGGTGGTGAACCAAGAAGCTCAAGGTCTGACTGGTCTAGGTTACTAAATGACCTAGTTCTCGGTAAAATACTTGGTAGGTATAGGTAAAAATGAATGTCTGATACAACTGTGAAGTCTTCGGGTGCAGAGTTAGCTCTACGAGTGTGTCGGGAGATAGTTGGTCTTTTGGGTGTAGGAGATTTTCTAAGAATGTTCTCAGGGTTGCCAACTATTTCAGGTGGGTTTGGGTTAGGATAGGCCCTTGTGTGAATGGTTCTTGAAGCCAGAATGTTGTTTTCAAATCAAGCAGCTTAATCCTACTCGCTACTTCTATTATGGCTGATGTTGTTATGGAGGCTGGTCTCCCAGTGGAGTCTTATGTGAACCAAGATAATCAACAGGCCTACTGATCACCAGTGGAGTCTTTGGCCGTAAGGGAACTATGGAGTCACTAGGTGGAAGGTTTAGAATGTTTCAAGAATGGTATATTGTCCACCACAGTGATTAACCACCAAAATAAGGCTACTACCGTCTCCTTTGAGTCTGTGAAGTGTTCAGAGGTGTGTTTTAATCAAAGTCCCCATTGGAGTTTCCATTATGTTGGGGTTCCCATGTTTTGGTAAGTTTGGCAATACCAAAAGATGAGACAACATCAGAACCACTTTTAGACCTCAGGATCTAGCCCTCCTAGGTCCAGAGAGGTATCTCTCTATATAGGCAAAGGTTTTATGTCTTTGAAGCTCTAGGTTAAGATATTAGGCTAGTTATAGGCATGGGTTTGTTTGTTTGATTTTTTTTTTGGTTGTTAGGAAACAAGAAGGAAGGGTTCACTATGAGACAAGGATGAATAAAGAGAAATTTAGGCAAAGGAGGAAAGATTTCAGGGAATTCTCAAGACCATTGGGCAATGGAGTCAGGAAAGGGTTTACTTCCTATTCAACATGCAGGATTTCAGTTGGGCTAGTCATCTAAAGCATTTGATCTTAAAGATGATAGTGTGGCTTGAAATGGTAAGAAAGAAGGTGAAAGGCGAGGAAACCTCCAAGGTGACCTTTCAGGACATCAGACCCAGGGACAGGGCATGCCATTGGACAACCTATGATCCAAAAAACCCCAAGATTAACTCTTCAGACAAGGGAACATTAAAGATTTGAACACAAAGGTGAAAACCTGAGATGAGAGAGAGACTTTGAACTCTCAATGCTTTGGCATCCAGCTTAAGGGAACTTATTAAGGTTCAATTAATTGAAAAAGGACCCTAGTGAGACAGAGACAAAGTTCGAAACTCCCAGTATCCCAATTCATTCAATTAAAGCCTAACAAGAACATCTAAGAAAAGATCTATTAATTCATACATCAGCTAGTAGTAAATATCAGCCACTACACTCATTGAATTAACTATGAATCAGTGCTCAGATAACACATATAGAAGAAAACATTAAAGGTAGGGAGAGTAGAAGCTTAGGGTACCATGTGAGGGTATATCCTAAACCATATTTCTGATGCCTACCACAGAAATGAAATGTGATGAATCACAAAGGAAAACAGAGACAAAGTAAGAAAAACATCACCGCTGCTTTAAATCAAGATCCAAAGAAATGTGCTTGTCATATTAAAGAGCAACACCAGTCATGTACAACATTTCCAATAGCTTGATATTCAGTCTGAAAACATCTTCCTAAACCTATCTTACAACTTTACACAAAGACTATTTCTCAAGAGAAACAACTTACAATTTTCAAATATCCGATCAACCCCAACTATGAGTTTCTTCGTGAGTTTTATAGCTGAAAGAGAGATGGAGAGGGGATAGATGAAACACTAAATGAACATTAAAAAGAGAGTGGAAGAAGTGGGTCGAAACCCATTCTCTTTCAATATCTGAGCATTAATCTTCAGTACTCTTTGGATGAAAGAGTGGTCTTCGACAAGTTGCAATTTACTCCAGGTATGTTCTTTATGTGATTTCGCTTCAGAACTCTACAATACTCTGGTGAATAAAAAAACGGGTAGATAAATGACTTTGAGGTCTACCATACTACATTTTTTACCATACTACATAAAAAATGTTCAGGTAGCGTCAAGACTACTGTCAGGGTGGAAACCTTCTCATGGAGACAATGTAGAGTAAAAACAGTACGGGTACTGTGTCCCTTTTCGGAAGAAGACTTCTGCTGATGTGAAACCTTGATTATATTGTTTTCTGTGCATTCGGCCTTATTAGGCCTTCAGTATGATCCATGAGGTCTTCAATCTGGTATTTTGCCTTTAAAAAACTGAATTAAGGTTTAACATATTTCAATAATGTGCATTAGAACTTCTTAACTCTGTACTGATACTCTTTTCCGCTTCATGATTGTCTCTGTCAGTGAAATGTGAGCTTTGGTGGCACCGTAGAAGTCTTGCAGAGTCGAACTCTATCCTTTAATGAAAATTACACTCTAAGCACCTTCTTAGGCTCTTCTCTATGATATTAGGCTCTGAACCCAACTTTCTCTGTGCACTATACCATTATAACAGTGACTATGAGCAATGGTGGCGTTCACCACCTGTACCCTAGAAAACACACAAATTTGTTAAGAAATCCTAGCATGGGAAGGACAGCTATGGAGGGATGTGAGAAAGGCAATGCAGCATGGATGAGAGCGATGGATGCCAAGGATACTATGGAAAAATGTAGTGAAACAACGGGAAATGTATGTGGAAGTCGGAGAAATGGAAAACTTTAATGTAAAACATTAAAATCTTAATGCTTGGAGGGATGGCACAATGTTTAATGTAAAACCCAAGGTTAGGGATTTTGTGCGAAAAACATAAAAAATGCGCGGAAAACATATGAAATGGGTTGATGTGGTGGGACCTGGTCGATTCGATCAGGACCTTCGGATCTCAGGAGGAGATCGAGGACTGTGATCTAATCGGCAGGAAACGATGGGAGGGTCTAACTACGAAGAGTGATGGGGCGATTGGCCTATGACCATTGGATCTTATGTGAGATTGTTGGCAGAGATCGCATCAGGGGATTGTAGATCGGGACGAACAGAAGGTGGCTTCATCTGAGAATTGTGATTGCGATAGGAGCGGGGAAGCGAGGGCCATAAAATTAAAAGGGATATCGACGGCGGGGATTACAATAGGAGGGTCGCAATTGCAAAGGGCAGAGGGTGGCACTATTTATGATTTGCAATTAGCAATCAGGCGACAGTGCAGTGACTGTTGGATCGGAATGAGAATCAACGGTGGAGATTATCATAGGCGGTTCAAAAAGGTTGCTACACGAGATATTTTGTGCAGGCCGTCAGATCTTAATAAGATTGATGGTGGAGATCATTCCTGAGACTCATAGATCAATGTCATCGCATCGGAGTTTTTCCTTGCTTAACACAAGAATGCACTTCCGTTCGTTTGTTCGATTGCAATAAGCGCCTTATGGGCTAGCGCTTGGTCTTAGCACTGGGGTCATGTGGGTAAGTGGTTTTTTGGGCTGGGCCGAAGGGGGATAGCCTGTTTATAGAGGAAAATGGGTTTTTAACCTTAGAGACAACGTTTTAAGGCTGAAAGGAGGTTTTCGGTACAGGTAAAAGAGGGATTTAAAATAAAATGAAGGATTTTCACTTGGTTCTAAGGATGAGATGGATGGTTTAGGGGATTTTTGAGGGATTGTGGGAAACAGAGGGGGAATTTTAGGAGTGGGAAAAGGATTAAGAATGGAGAAATTTGCATAGGTACAAGGGAAAATGGGGGACTTTCTGAGCACAATTTTCCACAGGCAGTGAGGCTTAGCGAATGGGAACAGCAGTGAGGATCTTTTTAAAGGAAATAAACACACAGGGGCTTCAAGGATGATGTGTTTTAGAAGGAGATGCATTCCTTGATGGCTCAAGAACATTTTAGCCACCTATTTTCTTGACAGAAAATTCATAGGTGGCTAACAGATCCTGCATCCTTTCAGCTAAAGTAACACAACTTCATACCTTGTGAAAAAATATTGAATGTCCTCAAAATTTCTCAGATCTAATGAGTTTAACTCATTTTTGAGAATGTGACCTTACATTTCATCGTGTTTTCCAAACAATTCTTCGAACGTTTTCCATACTTCATTTAGAGTTGAACATGATTCAACATGAAAGAAATTCTAGAGAGATAGATAAACATAGGATGTCGAAGGCCTCATCCGTGCAATTGAAATATCTTGTTTTCTCCACTGCCGATGTTGGTTCAACTTCTGTTTCCATGGTTACTCGAAATAAGCCTATACTTTTGAGATGAAGTAGAATCTTTGGCTTCCATTTGAAGTAATTATATGGAGTAAGAATTGATGATTATGGAAACTCCAATTTAGACTCCATTCTTTGTTGTTGCTTCAATCTTCTAAACCTGGAAATAAAATTTTCTTGTGCACTGATTACAAATCTCTGCTTTTTTATACCATGTAATATTTTGAGATACAAAGATCTAGATTTGAAAAAAAAATGAACAAAATTGCAAGAGAAGGGAGTGAGCAAGAATAGAGAAAAGAATGAAATTAATTCTGCAATATTATTTTTGGAATCAATACATAAAAGAAACTAAGTTAAGCTTAGTTGTACATGCAATAACTATGTATAGCTAAAGATAAATGAAGCTAAGTGTGCTTTATGTTATGCTAATGTGCACATGCACCACATGCAACCAGTAAGTTAACTAACTAAGCCAAGTTCACATCGCATGCAAGCAATAAGTTAACTAACATAAGCCAACTGCACATCATATGCAATATCTAGAGTTGAACTAAAGCTAATCTAGGGTCATGTACACCAATAGTATCACCAGAGCAAGGAGGTCAACTGAAAATTGCACAAACCCTTCGCATCAGTCGCATGGGACTATACCACCGACGGAATGGAATGAGATGCACTCAAAACTAAATGGCCACATTGATTATCTGAAGGGCGATGTATCTATGTAGTAATCGAGGTCGCCAAGAGAGTAATTTTTTGTGCTAAATTGAACATCATGCCATCTAATGAGAAGATTTGTGGGACTGATTTCAGCCTCATATATGTTCCAGGTGAAGCGAAGTGAGCATATCCTAAGCATTTCATTGTCACTACAGCAGTATGAGCATAGGAAGGACTCAGCGAGTTTCATAGGGTTCAGTTTTGGAAGTGACTATTGATTTATTGCAGGAACCAGAGTTCTGAGTGCTCTTAAAAGCAGAGCCCATATTATTTTTACAGCAACATCAGTCAGGGAGCTAACTAGGTCTGACATAAGGGGTTTCATTGATGGTTTTTCATGTTGATCAACTACGCAGAGGTCTCAGATCTAATTCGTTAAAATTTTTTGAGTCATACAGATGGAACACTCGTAGTTGATATGGGAGGAAGGAAGTGAACCCATCGCTGAGAAGTGTATCATTTATTGAGATCAAGGCCACTCTGGTCATTGCAGGGTGGTGCCATCGTGCTTAAACAAAATTTGAATTTTGTTTAAAGTTGTTTAGGTTGGTCAAAATGGGATAAATTATTTGGGGTATTATAGGATTAGAGCCAATGATCCATGAACGTCATTTTGGTGGATTGATTTGAGGGTTAAGCATTGAACATTGGGCATTGGGATCAATTTAATATCAATCTTGTGTGAACCAGCTAGGGATCTTACATCTTGTGTGTTTTCTATTCTGCACGGCCCTTCAAACCCATTGAAGGAGAAAGCTAACAATAATTATGTGGATCATATATGGGAACAAAATATAGATAAGAAACAAGAGTAGAACAATAGGTCTTTCTCTCGAAAGGTCCATTTTATCCTTCACTAGTCAAACGATACCTGGAAAGAAAATGTCTCTTTGAACTTGGATCCAAATTGCAAGGTACTAAGTTAGAATATGTACTCCTATGGTTGGACACATTAGATATGGCTTTGATCTTGATAAAGCAATCAGAACAGAAAGGGTCAATTTGAGCCTTGAAGCCATCAGTGCTTGCTTTGATACAACCTAGGTTCTTGGAGCATTATTGTAAAAAGGTTAGAATCACATTCACCTCTTGTATCAGTAAAATCATAGCCTTAAAATAACCACTACTACCCTACAATGATCACATCATGAGGAGGCCTTTTCATGAAAAGATAGAAGCACTCCAAGCATTGGAAAACACCACCCTTATTTCTTTTTTTCAAAAGTGAAAAATTTTGGAATGCATGGCGAAATTTAGATTTGGTATACCTATACTGGATCTAGAGTGTGAAGACTTAATCCTTCAGATGCTCCAATACTTCTAAACAATAATTGTAACATCTCATCCAAACTTCATCAAAACAGAAATGCAAAAGATCATGTTTGTGATCGTAGGAGAAGATAGGGCCCTCTGTGAACAATTGAGATCCAAATTGTTGGCCATTTGGAGGAAGGAGCTAATTGTATCATCTTATGCTTATGAAATCATTGCGGGGTTGATAAAAGAGAGCATCAGACTACTTAGGAATAATTTAACCAAGGAGGGAATAAAAAATATTTGTGGAGACATCAAGAATGAACTAAGGAGGAAAGGCTTATGCTTTGTACGCAAGGGAGTTTGGGCACTTGACCATTCATGTCCAAATGATAAGGAGGTGACACGGGCAGAATAGTTGAAGATTTATTCATATCATGGGGATTCATCCATATTTGGGTTCACCATTTTTCACGAGAGGGCCTATGAAGGATCTCAGTAGTCAAGTAGAAATGGTGAGCAACAACACTATGCTCTTTAGAGAAACTTGCAGGACAAGTTGATCAGTCATCTTGACAAAGTACATGGTGAAAGGAAGGAGGTAATTCCTCCTAATGATCTGGTATTTGAGTCTATAGATACCTTAAAGGACATCCATAAATATTATGGGAAATTAGGTATAGAAAAAATTCCACCATTACATCCATGTTTGACAACCAGAGAGGATGGACAACTTATCCTCACATGGAGAGAGGTCTAGGAAGAATACATTCAAGGAGAATAAAATGAGGAGCTAGTAGTAATAAAACGATATGATGAGCATGATCATGCAGGCCAACATGAAAAATATAGTATACAGGATGAGTCATTTCTGGAGGGTCAGCCAAAGGTTCAAGTTGAAGTTGCGGTCGTTGGGCATCCTGTGCAGACAAGTGCAGAGACATTTCACAAGGCATCAAAAATTCTACTAGAGGAATTTTAGGAAAGGGTCATGCATTTCAAGACATATATTGTGATGTTGAAGTAGAGAGTCTAGGTAGTCTGAGACACTGTCTTATACGAGAATAGGAAAATTGAGTAGCTCATAGGAGTATGTGTCAAATCAACGACCAGGTTGTGTAGTGTTGAGAAGCGGCTCAAGTCCCTCACAAGGCAGCAAGAGGAGTACAATTAGGAGTTTTAAAGAAACCCTCTACAAGAGTACATAAATAGGTCTTGCAGCCCTAAAAACCCACCTTTATACATTGGGATGACAATGGAAAAGTTCTCCAAATGCATCATGTTGGGTGATTGAATGGAGCAGCATGAGTTGAGCATCGAGCAACATCCACATGGTAGATTTGAAGGTATTCATCTTTCCCAAGGAATGGATTGGCGAGATATTATGAATTGGAACTCTATCAATGGATTGACTCCTAGGATGACACTCACAACTAATGACATATTGCAGCTTGGGCCCTTCTGCACGAGCAATGATGGAGGGCTTAGATGGTACCATAACTCACAAGTCCCAAGACTTAGGTGGAATTGGGATCTAGGAGAATCTATTGGGGGTAGGATTGATAAGATGATTGTTTGGGATGAAGATGAATCTATCACGAGAATGGTTAGTCAGAGGATTGTTTGGGATCCACGTATCAAGGATCCATTCATGATATTTTATTATGGAGGTATGGGATAACACATTAGCTTGAATGGGATCCTGGTATCAATGCTTCTGTTGAGGATAGAAACGAATTGCTTGAGGGCAAACAATCTTTGGGCGGGAAGATTTGTGATATTCCTTTTCTTGATTCAATTAAAGTGGATGGAATCGGTCCATGATATTTTCCCATGGTATTTACCATGGTATCGGCCCATGGTAGTTGTTGTCGATTTTCAAGAAAAAATAATAAAGTAAGGTATCTAGAAAGTCCATCAAGCCTATAAAATGGGATATAAACTGGGAATTTAGAATCATTTGGGTTTATCTATATTATTTTTCTTTGGTTAAGAACTTATCGTGGCCAATTCTATCATTGATCCCAAGATAAAAACCTCATGGTGAATTTTTCTGGTGGATCCATCTAGGGTCCATGATTGAGCTTCAATGTCTTAAATCAGTCTTTGTTTTTTGTTTTAACGAGCAACCTTGCATGCCATTTGTAGGATATTTGGTCCTATTGTATGGACATGTATTTTGTTTTCAATTAATAATATGAATAAAGGGCTACATTTATATATCTTTTATTCATTCTTGCTCTAGCTGAAAGTTTACTTGATTCAGAATATCAAAGTGTGCTCGATCAGTGATAAATTTTATTGATTGGGATATTACATTTTGTTCAAGGAAAGGGGAGTACTAGTTTCCTTTTCCCTAGATGATGTATGTATGTGGGATGATCTCTAGTATCAGTATTCCTAGCTGAGTAGTGAGTCCCCCATAAGGGAGGGTATGGACCTCCTTGCGGTTGGTGGTATGGAATTTCCATATTAGTCATGTTATACAGAGGTGCAGGATGACTCTGGTAGTACCCTAGTTGTGATACATTCTATATGGTATCATACGAATATGCATGATACTCGTAACTATTGTTTTGTTGACTTTGGGCTAAGGACCCTATCAAACCATCAACAATATTTAACGTGCTTGGAAATTCTCTATAATTTTGTAGGCATGGGGCATTTGGAAGGATATGGTAGATATATCTAAATTGGGTATAATGATCTCTAGTTGCTCGACTTTACTGATGGCCTCTTCCTCACTATGAGGGTTTTTCATTGCCACAACTTTTGAAAAATTTTCTATGAGAGTTTTCAAAAACATTCCAAGAGAACTATATCATCGAGATTGGCTTTGAACAAGCTCTTATTCCTCCACCATTCGTGGAGATTGTATGATATTTGAATAACAGGTGTTATCCTAAAATGGGTGAGGAGTTCCATCCATGAATCATGATAAATTGAGAGTTGGAAGAAGGTGAGGAACGTTGTTTTGAGGGTGTTAAAGGTTCTATGTGGCGCATAAGGATGGTCAACATACCATTTCACTATAGGCCCTATAAGGGTGCAGTGAAAATGTCTTAATCGAATGGTATCATCTATGATATTGTTTGACAAACACCATAGGTGGAAAGTCATGATGTGATTTCGTGGGTCTTCTGCTTGCTTACCTTCAAATTTTTGAATATCTGAAGGGAGCTTCATTGGCATGGGTGGCCAGTTAAGGACATGTTGAATAGGGTTATTTGTTAACTTTCTTAGATCTGGTATATTTAATAATTCTAAAAAGGGTAATTGAGGATTGGCTGCCATCATATGGTAATTTTGAAGAGGTACGTATATGGGGGTCCCTTGGTGAGATGTCTGGGGAATATTTATCTATGGTGAACTCGATGGGATGGTAATAGGGGAGGTGGGTGGTGACCCTACGGGGGTCCCAACAAGTGTGGTGATTGGTGAACCTTGGGAGGTTCCAATCAAATATTCCCAGATAAAGGGCGATCCTATAAGAGTGGTAGCATGAGGTCCTCTATGCCTAAATGGCGGGTGGCCCGACACTCCTCCTAGTAATGGGGGGGGGTTTAAGAAATGCCTAGATCGACGGGGTGTGTTTGGGTCCCCTATGGTGCCAATTAGTGTAACTTACTATTTGTTTTTTACTTTGGATGGAGGATTATCTCTATCAATGTAATACCATAATCACATAAATCAAACAAAATGAAAAAGTGGAAAGGTATTTTTTCCCCTTTAGATTCAAGCTACATGATCAATCAATCAAAAAAATATGGTTCTTTTTTTGTTTGTGTATGATACCAAAATCCTATATAGAATTGATCTTCCTCACACTCTCAAATTAATTGGGCCTTACTGAGATATCTTATGATGGGTACTGGGGCCAACGTCCCAAAAGAACTGGAGACGCCTTCCATTAGCCGAAGAATCAACCAAGGTAATGGTAATGAGAATCTAGTGTTGTCTGCTCCGTCACCTATACGGAAAGGATGCCCTAGAGTTTGGCCACTAAAGTACCTTCACCCCATGTGAGCATTCGAGTCTTTATATTCATGGTAGTTAGTTACCAATACTGAGCACTAAATGGGTTGGTGTTGGAGCAGGTGGTGAGCCCTGGTATTGCACCAAGAGTGCTGCAACTCCCAGGGGCTACCCTACTTTACTTTATCAACCTGGGGTTCATACAAACTTTGAGGTGACAATGATATATACACAACATATGAATTCCGTTCATTTCATCCTCTTATTATTTACGAAAGGGTGCTATTTCTTAAATTACGAGAACATCTGGAAATTAAATTACTGGAAGGAAATGACAGAAAGAAAATTAAACTAAAGTGCTGAAAAGAAATGAAAAGAGTGAAACTAATTTAATTGGAAGAAAGGGAAATGACTGAAAAGAAACTAAGCTAACTTGCTGAAAATAAATGGTATAAAGGAAACTAATTCTAAACCACACATAACTTGGCCAAACGGCTAAATTCATTCTACTTATCCTATGATCTATCTACCATGCTCTTATCCATGCAACTAAACTATCCATGACTTAATTCTAGCTAAAAAGAGTTAATTTGCAGCTTAGAGGAAGAAAGAGGGCTAAAAGAGGCTAATGGGGGGGTTTAACACATGAAACGAGATTTGGAAGTAGAAAGAGGAGGATAAACCCTTAGAAAAACTTATTATAACGTGAGAAATGACTTTGGAGCAGAAAGAACTCAAAAATGCGATGGAGGACAAAAGCCACGATCTATGATGTTGCAATCGCAACTTTGCAAATTTAAATGGATAGCAATAAGGACTTAAATGGAACAAACTAAATTGTGCGAAGTGTGACGAGTGATGTGGCAGGTCGCAAATCGCAATATCACAAGTTTAAATGGATAGCAGTAAGGACTTAACAGAATGAACTAAAATGCACAAAGTACGATTTTTGATGCGGTAAAGGTTGCGAGCTGTGATCTGCGATGTGCTAAGTTCAACGAAGTGTGATTTGCGATATGATAAAGGTTGCAGGCTATGATTTGCACTTCAGATGACGTGGCAGTGAAAAGAAGAAAGGGAAAAGTTGTGATTTGTGGTATGCGATGTCGCAATATCGCAATTGCAAGAACAAGCGGTAAGAGTTAAAGGTAAAAGCTAAGAGTTGCGAAGTGCAATTTGTGATTTCACAATATAGCAATCACAACAAACAAGTGGTAAGTGTTAAAATAAACATTAAATGTCGCGATTTCTGAAGTGCGACGTGCAGTGGCGGGAGTATCGAGGAGGAAGGCGGAAGTTGTGTCTTCGATGGTTTTCAATCGTTTTTGTGTTAAAATGAGTCTGATGATGGTGACTGATAGAACGAAGGAATAAGGCAGGAAATTGGCGAAGGAGAGGGGTATGTCTTCAAGGAAAAAGGTAAGCTGTGTGAAGTGAAATTTTCGATTTCGCAATATCACAATCACAAGGAATGAGCGATAAGTGCTAAAGGTAAACGTTAAATGTTGCAATTTGTGAAGTGCGACGTACGGTGGTGGGAGTCTCGAGGAGTAAAGGCGGAGGTCATTTTTTTGGTGGTTTTGAATTGTTTTCACATGTTTTTCATAAAAAGGGGAATGTAGTGAGAATAAGTGGGAAAAATTAGAGTGTAATAGCAGTGCACAAAGCGTAACATCAGAGATGGAAGGAAGATGTAAGATGATGTGGGAGGTGCTGGAAAAATTCTCCTAGGATATTTTTCTCGTACCTGCAATCAACATGCCTATTTATGCAAGAAAGGTAGACAATATGCTCTTGAAAATTCAGGCATTGATCTAATTTATTTCCAAGAAGTCATAAGCGAGAAATCATTTTTGATCTGTGGGGAAAGTTCTACCCTCCTCGAGCTCTGTTGACATAGTTGCGAGGGGCAAGCTGGCCTCACATATTTATGGATTTTATCAACTCTTCTACCATTCAGTAAGTAGATTAAATCTACAACAAAATAAAATGGGAAGTAAACTAAAACATCAATAAAAATACTAGCAAACTAGCTAAATGCTCAGAAGAAAAACTAGCTAAATGACATGAAAGAAAAAAAAGAAATAGCATAGAAACTGAGGCACATGGGTTGGGCCATAACCCACGAGCCCAACTCTCTAGAATTAAATCATTAAAATGGCATATCTCTACTCATTTCATAAAAAGGAACAGTTTGTTACGTCCATAAAATCTGTAACAGAGCCTAATGGCTTTACAACAAAAATTCGAATCTAATAGAATGGAATGGAAGTAGGATGGAATGGAAGTCAACTAGAATCAACTCAATGGCTAAATAACTAATTTCTTCCTAGCTATAGCTCTTCTCTATTTATTCTACAGGGAAGCTACCAACAGCTCCCTTGAAAAAATGGTGATTGAGTCCACTTTGACTCAAAGAAAACATAGATTGAGTGCCCTTCATCTTCAGTTGCTTGGCTACCTCTTAGAATTAGATTTGCTAGAGACTCCAAGTGAAGTATGGATTGAGTGAACTTGGTCTTGAGTTTCTTGGGTGCCCTTGGAATTTGAATTGCTGGAGGGGGATCTTATGGGGATCCCTTGGCTTCCTTTGAGAGCTAAGCAAGGTGGGAAATCCCCTTGAATCTCTCCTATATTTCTCCCTAATTTCTTGATTTTTCTCTCATTTATTCTCCAATCCTAATCTTCAAGTGGCATGGAGAAAGTCCCTAAATCATCTTCTTCTCCAAATATGTATAATCTGCCAAATATCCTCACAATATTCTACAAAAATAACCAATGTTGGGAAAAAATATGCAATTACCTTTAAACCTTCCTAAGAAAATATTAAAACATAAGAAATCATTATTAAGTGTAGAAGGAGAGATTTAATATATCCTTTTATGTGCATAAGGAAGGTAGATGGGCTTGATAAAGGTTAGATGGCCATTATTTTATGTCTAATTTAGAGGCCCATCATCACCCCCCTACTGGAACTATTGCTCATCCTCTGAGCAACCTATTCATCCTCCCTTACTTATGTTTCTTCCTCCATGCCAGCTTATTTCGTTTTATGTTTTATTGGCCATGCTCTGCTCCCCCTACTTAATCTTCTTGTTATTCTGCTTGCATTTCTTTCTGTAGGTGTTGCATGGAGGTCCTTAGGTGCCTTAAGAAAATATATTTTGCATGTTAAGAGGTGGTGGGTCTACCTTTTATTCTATTTTTCTTATTTTTCTTTTTCTCTTTTTTTTTTCCTTCTTTTTTCTTCTCCTTTTCCTTTTTTTTCCCAAATTTTTTATTGCATGTAAAATAAACTCAGAGTTCCTTTTCCTGTTAAATGAGTTCACCCTTGGTTACCCCTTTGCCACACCTTGTATTTTATTACAATGAACTTCTTACTGCCCAATTTATCAAGTCAGTTTTACTTTTGTCTTGTTTCTTTTCTTGGTGGAAAAAGTGAGGTTAGTTGCTAGATAAGGCTGAGGTTGCTCTGCTATTTATTTTGGTTATTAAAAAACTTTCCTTCTCACAATTTTTAATGTTTTATTAAGCTAAAATAGATAAAAATAAAGGGTTAGATTATTTCATAGCTAAGCGCCATCGATTTTTTTTTTTATGTGATATTGAAGCTGTTGATATGGTTGTTGAAGTTGTCTTTGGTGGTTCTGAAGCTAGATTTGATAATCTGCTTGAGGTCCTTTTGGAGCTTTTGAGCACAGGAGGAGGAAGTTCAAGTTTGACTATATTTGACCTATGTGTTGACCAAATTTTATTTTTGTGCCAACTTGTTGTTTTCTGCTTGCAAAGGTTGGAGAGCACCTACATTCATTAGAGAGAGATACATTGAGAAATACAATTTTTTTTTTTTTTTGAAGGCCTACTAGCTGCCTCAATGAGGTTTTCAACTAGAAGGTCTGCCTAAGGGCCTCAAAGGAGGTTTTCACCTAGGATATTGTATTTTCCTATATATTCTTCAACCCAATGACCACCTCATGGATGTTTTCAATTAGTGAGCCAATCTCAGACGCCTGAAAAGATGTTTTCACCTGAGATTTTATTATTTTTTCCCATTTTTTTCATTTTTTTTTCTTTTTTATTTTTTTATTTTTTCAGTTTCCTACTCTACTTGAAAAAAAATAAAACCTTTTTCAAGTATAGGAATACTTCCAATGGAGCCATGTGCACATCAAGATGATAGATAAAATCAGGTGCACACTTGGAATACATGTTCTGACGTGTACCTGAAAATAAGAGATGAATAATTCTTTGACTGGGATTGTCTCAAGTATTGTTGGAGAAGAGTGTTTTGCTGCAACTTAATGACTGTTTGTAACCATATTTCAATATAGTTGTGATTCCCCTAGTTCACTTGCTGAATTGGATCACCTTGGATGTCCTCTTCTATTATGGTAGCCAAATCTTCCTCTTTTTGCTGATTGTTCTCTTGAATGCATGAAGGAAATGCTGGTAAACATGAGGGATCTCTCTCAACATCTGATTCTTATATCTGGTCTTCATCAATTGTAGCACTTGATATTTTGATCTCCTCATTTCGATCTTCTTCTTCTTGATGTTTTCCTTCAATTACATTGATAAAATCTCTTCTTTGAAATACCTTTCTTGAACTAAGATGCAGACAATTTAGATCAAGAGGATATGTTTGGTAGTGTTGTACCTTAGCATTGCAAGTGGGCTGAGATACTTCATGGTGTGGGTTTGGAAATGGTGGTATAGGTAGTTGAGTGGGGGTGGATATATGAGACGGATGTGGTTGAGGTTATGGTTGTGGTGGAGGTGGATGGTAGGGCTAGCATGGAGTTTGGCATGGAGGATATTGAGGGAAATATTGAGGATGTCGAGGATTTTCCCAATAAGGTCGTTTCTAATCATGTTTCCAAGATTGGTTTTGAGGTTGAGATGGCCAAGGTTTCCAAGGAGGCAGTGTGTCCCCATTATTTTGCGATGGATGTGGATAAGCTTGACATTGTGAAGCAGGTACTTGCATCATATCAAGTTGACTAGGCTGCCAGGGTCTCCTTGGAGCTACATAATATATCTTCTTTGGTGATTTCCTTGCTCCATTGTCTTCTTGGTAAAATTCTTTAAACCTGGGGAATGATGAACAACATTTAGTAGCATATGGTTCTGCATGGATAAAAAAAATATTAGCATCTTCTTTTTGCTCATTTTTCATTCTTAACATTTCTACTTGTTCACTTAGATTGCTAAGAATTTATGTTTTAAAGTTATCAAGCAAATTTCCAAGTTCATATTGCCTTACCAATGTTGATGTTGATTTACTTAATCTTTCCCTTGCTCTTGATATGCGCTTGCATGTTTCACAAATTTCTTCAAATGACAATTGGTATACATCTCCTCTACTCATGATATTAAGGAGATCAATCCACTCATCCCTAATTGTTCTAAGTAAGAGGGTTTTTAGTGTGTCAAATCCTAGATGATGCATGTTTTACCTCTTAACATTATACATGAATCTCTCTATTAGATACTCAAGACTCTCATATTCTTCTTCATTCATTCTAAAAATTTCTTCTATAAGATCACGATCTTTATATTCTTCTAGAAATATCTTTTGCATATCATTCCATGATCTTATTGAATTAGTGACTAGACTCATGAACCATTTAAGAGCTCTATCCTTTAATGCTGCAAGTACCAATATCAGTTTTTGAGTGTGTGATAAGTAGCCATAAGACCTACAAATTATCTCAAATTCAAAGAGAAATGTTTCTGTATCCACTGTCCTCATACCATGGAAGTTGGGAAGGAAAGATGAAGGGATGTTCTTCATAGGTACATTGATGTCCATATCTTGAATGGGAAACACAATAAGATATTCTTCATTGTCATCATATCCATCGATCTCTTCTTCCTTCAAAAGTGTATGGTTATGTGGTACTTACTGCACCACATGTCCAAGTGTGTAGGTTTTAACCCTAAACAGAAATTATCTACACACAAATCTTATAACAGAAAATAAACAATAGCGAGAGCATAAAACATAAAACAGATAAACACAGAGATTTTCCCCTGGATCCCAAATCGGGACGACCAGCTTCATACTTCATTATATTCCTTTTAGTGTTACAACACATATATATACATGCCTAAGCATACATAAACCCTAATCCATTAACCCTGGAATAGAACATAACCGTAGTTCCCTTGACCAGATCTACAAAAACACTAGGGGCTGAAAAACCATCGTACCCAAAAACCATGTGCAAAACCATGCACAAAACCATGGGCGTGGACCGCCCACCAGAAATTAAGGACCAAAAAATTTTCGTTGGGGCGCTGCCCCGGACCCCAACAGGGGGGGCTACCGCCCCTCCCTGTGACCCCCCTATTGCACCCAACACAAAGGGGGGGCTATTTCCTCCCCTCTTACCCCCCATTAACATATACCCAACATTCTCCCACTTGTTGTTTTCTTTTTGTAGGAGGCCAGAGGAGAGCTTAGTCATTGGCCCAATTCTTCAACACCCATTGTTTCTCTACACCAAGAGAACTTCTGAGTGCTCACAAACTTCGTCAATGCATCTAAAACATTCTTCAAAGTGTCCACCTTTACCAACAACACCCTTTTAGCCTCAACCATATCTCTAAAAAAGTGACATTGAACATCAATGTGCTTTGTCTTTGAATGATAAGCAAGGTTCTTAGCCAAGAAAATTGCACTTTGGCTATCACAGTCTATCTTTATAGCTTGTTGTACCAACCCCATACTTGAACACAATCTCTGTAACCAAACTAATTCCTTTCATGCATGAGTGGCTGCCATGTATTCTGCCTCTGTAGTTGAAAGAGCCACTATAGACTATCTTTTACTCATCCAACTGACTACGCCTCCAAATAGGCTAAACACATACCCACTTGTAGATCTTCTTTGGTCCAGATCTCCAGCCCAGTCTGCATCAAAAAAACCACGAATGTCTAACATTCTTTCCAATCCTGGTCTTCCCTGATAGCACCAGCCATAATCACTAGTGCCACGTAAATATTTGAAAACCCGCTTCACTGCTATCCAATGCTCCTTCCCTGGGTTTGACATAAACCTGCTCAATACTCCCACTTCATGTGCAATGTCTGGTCTAGTATAGACCATTGCATACATCAGGCTACCCACTGCACTTGCATATGGAACATGGGACATATCCCCCTTTCTTCTTGTGTCTTGGGAAACTGTTCAGGAGACAGCTTTACACCTATAGGAATAGGAACATTCACCGGTTTACTATCCTGCATATTGAACCTCTGCAATATAGTCTCGACATACTTCCTCTAGTTTAACCAAAGCTTCCTCTTTGCCCGATCTCTCTTAATTTCGATGCCCAAAATATAGTTTACAACACCAAGATCCTTCATGTCGAATTTGGAGAACAGTTGGGTCTTCAAATCTTGGATAATTTCTTTGTAATTTCCAATCAACAACATATCATCCACATACAAGACCAAATAAATAGCACGGTCACCAATTAATTGAAAATAAACACAGTGATCCTCCTTGCTTCTGGTGAAGCCAAGTCCCCGTATATAGGTATCAAATTTCTAATACCACATCCTTGGTGACTATTTTAACCCATACAGAGACGTCTTCAACCTACATACTATTTCTTTCCTACCCTTCACCATAAAGCCCTTAGGTTGCTTCATGTAGATCTCCTCTTCTAGTTCCCTGTGAAGAAATGATGTCTTTACATCCATATGGTCTATCTCAAAATTAAATGCAGCAACAACAGATAAAAGTAATCTAATAGAAGTAACTTTGGCAACAGGAGAAAAAATATCACCAAAATCAATTCCTGGCACCTGGGAATACCCTTTTGCTACGAACCGAGTTTTGTATTTCTCCACCTTACCTTCTACATTCATTTTCTTCTTAAACATCCATTTTCTCTCGATGGACTTCCTTCCTACCGGCAACTCCACCAGATCACGTGCCTCATTTTTGTGCAAGGATGCCATTTCATCAACCATGGCCTCCTTCCATAGTTTTCCATCCTCTGAATCTACTGCCTCCCTGACAGCTCTGGGATCATCATCAATTATAGTTAAGGAAAAACCCGAACAGAAAGCAGATGGACTATACCTTTTTGGTGGCCTTCTTTCCCAAACTGATCTTCTCATAGCTGGAGGTTGTGGCTCTTCCTCTTTTGAATCTTCTTCTGCTATAGAGTCTGATTCATAATCCTTTATCTCGAACTATATCTTCTCAATTTCCTTTGGTATGACTTCATGTTTAACAACATCTTTCACCTCTCTAAACATCGCATCTCGGGTGTACACAACCATCCTTGTTTCCAGGTTCCAGAGCTTGTAACCTTTTAAACCATCCTTATACCCAATAAAGATGCACCTTTTAGATTTATTATCCAACTTGGTCCTTTTCTAATTTGGAACATGTACATATGCATCACATCCAAATACCCTTATATGTGAAAGAGAGGGTTTCTTACCAGTCCATACCTGATGTGGAGTCTTATCCTCTAACATTGATGAAGGTGATCTGTTAACCAAATAGCATGCAGTCTCCACTGCCTCTGCCCAAAATTCTTGTCCTAACCCGGTACCACTGAGCATGCTTCTTTCCTTTTCCATTAGTGTTATGTTCATTCTTTCTGCAACTCCATTTTGCTAAGGTATGTATGGAGTATTCTTCTGCCGTGCTATACCACACTTCTTACAGAATTCTTCAAATTCCTTCTTGCATAACTCCCCACCATTATCTGTCCTCAGTGCCTTTATCTTCTTCTCTGTCTGGTTTTCCATCAGAGCCCTAAATTCTTTAAATCTGTCAAAGCCTTCAGATTTCTTCCTCAAGAAATATATCCATGTATTCCTTGAGAAGTCATCTATGAATGAAACATAGTACACAAACTTTCCCAATGATGGAACTGACACAGGTCCAAACACATCACTATGCACAAGTTCTAATATCTTTTTCGCCCTCTTAGCACCAGAAGGAAAACTCACCCGATTCTTCTTCCCATATAAAAAATGTTCACGGAAATAGAAATCTAGAGAGCAATTAGACATACCTTCTACCATACCATTTCTATGCAGTATCTAAAGGCCCTTCTCTCCAATATGTCGAAGCCTTTGATGCCATAGCATGTTCTTTTCTCCAGAGACCGCTAGGCTTTCCACTCCACTTTTAGGAACCATAGAAATGTTACACCCATCAATAACAGTGCTACCTTGTAGCTTGTACATAGTTCCAGTCCGAACTCCCTGCATTAATACTAGTGCTCCCCGAACCATCTTGCAGGCATCTTTCTCAAACACTGTTTTTACACCTGCATCATCCATATTGCTTACAGAAATCACATTCCTGGCCAATGTAGGAATATGTAGAACACCAGAAAGTGTTCTAATGCTTCCACCTTGCAACTTCAGCTTGAAATTCCCAAGTCCAATGATTCTGGCCTTCCTATCATTCCCTAGGAAGACATCACCACCATCATATTTCTCATACTCGCAGAACCACTCCCAATGGGGAGTGAAGTGAAAGGATGCACCTGAGTAAATAAACCATGACTCATGATCTACATGTGTATTTGAAGAAGAAGCCAAATACACATCCCCACCTTCATCCGAGGTGGTTTTTGCCTCTGCAGAAGGAGCATCATTAGATCCCTTCCCTTTTCTTTCTCAGGAGCTTTATATCTGCACTCCCTTCCTTTACGCATTTCCAACATACCTTTACAAACTTTCCAGGTGATTTATATCTCCCTCTAGATTTGGATCTCCCACTCGAAACCTTATTCTTGTTTCTGTTTCGAGACCTTCCTCGTACAGATAAGGCATCTCCATTTTGGCCCTCCATATTTCTCCGTCTCATTTCCTTCGACAACAAGGCTGAGATAATGTCATCAAAATTCAAGGTAGTTGTATTGCTACCTATTGCAATAACCAGACTGTCCCACGAGTCTAGTAGAGAACACAATAAAATGATGCACTTATCTTCATCTGATATTTTAATATCAACAGATGACAACTAACTTACCATAGTATTGAAGGCATTTAGATTCTCTGTCATTGAGTCTCCATCCTTCATCCTCAGGTTATACAGCTTTTTCCACAGGAAAAACTTATTCACCAAAGACTTAGATTGGTACAAAGTCCCAAGTTTTTCCCACAAATTCTTCGTCGTAGCTTCCCCAAATACATTCAACAATACTGAATTAGATACACACAATTGTATTGTGCTCTTAGACTTCTGATCCAGTTTCTTCCAATCTTCATCTAAAATTTCCGTTGGTTTAGTACCTGGATCTACCACAATCCACTGATCTTTATCCAACAACAGATCCTCCATCTTGAGCTTCCACAAATCAAAACTCTGACCATTAAATTTATCGATCTCTATCTTTCCACCTCTCTCCATCTTCTTTCACCATAAGAATCGATCCCGCAGATCTCCCACGGAATAGGGTTTACCTCAAGCCTGAGCAAAAAAACCCTCAGCAGCAAAGGCATCCCCTTGAAGCCGAAACAACTCTAATACCAAATGTAGGTTTTAATCCTGAACAGAAATTATCTACACATGAATCTTATAACAGAAAATAAATAATAGCGAGAGCATAAAACATAAAACAGATAAACACAGAGATTTTCCCCTGGGTCCCAAATTGGGACGACCAGGTTGATATTTCATTATATTCCTTTTAGTGTTACAACACATATATACATGTTGAAGCATACATAAACCATAATCCATTAACCCTGGATTAGAACATAACCGTAGTTCCCCTGACCAGATCTACAAAAATACCAGGGGCCAAAAAACCATCGTACCCCAAAACCATGTGCAAAACCATGCACAAAACCATGGCTGTGGACCATCCACTGGAAATTAAGGACCAAAAAATTTTCGTCATGGCGCTGCCCCGGACCCCGACAGGGGGGGCTATCGCCCCCCCTATGACCCCACCGTTGTGCCCACCACAAAGAAGGGACTATTGCCCCCCTCTTACCCCCCTACACATGATTATTTGTGGAAAGAATATAACACATACCCAACAAAGTGGGGGGGGGTTAGTGTTGGAGAAGTATTTAAAAAAAAAAAAGATTCTGAGTATCCCAACTCCTAAGAAAATCAATTTTTTTTGTACTTTTCAATATTTTAGAAACAACATGAAAAAGGAAAGAAGAAAATAATGCTAAAACATAATTAAAGCATCTAATAGACACCTCCCCGGCTATGTCGCCAAAAAGTGGTGAGCCCTGGTAGTGCACGAAGAGTGTTGCAACTCCCAGGGGCTACCCTAATTTACTTTATCAACCCAGGGTTCATACAAACTTTGAGGTGATAGAGCTATATACATGGTAGATGCATTTTGTTACTGTCATCTTCTTCTGCTTTACGAAAGGATGCTATTTCTTAAATGACATTGAGAAAATCTCTTCATTGCAATACCTTTCTTGAACTAAGATGTAGACCATTTAGATCAATAGGATATGTTTGGAAGTGTTGTATCTCAGCATTGTAAGTGGGCTGAGATACTTCATGGTGTGGTTTTGGAAATGGTGGTATAAGTAGCTGAGTGGGGCTGGATATATGAGATGGATGTGGTTGAGGTTGTGGTTGTGGTGAAGGTGGATGGTAGGGATAGCATGGAGTTGGGTATGGAGGATATTGAGGGAAACATTGAGGATGTTGAGGATTTTCCCAATAAGTTCCTTGCCAATCATGTTGCCAAGATTGGGTTTGAGGTTGAGATGGCCAAGGTTTCCAACGAGGGAGTGTGTCCCCATTAGTTTGAGATGGATGTGAATAAGCTTGATATTGTGAAGTAGGTCCTTGCATCATATCAAGTTGACTAGGCTGCCAGGGTCTCCTTGGAGCTACATAACATAACTTCTTTGGTGATTGCCTTGCTCCATTGTCTTCTTGGTAAAATTCTTTAAACCTGGGGAATGATGAACAACATTTAGTAGCATATGCTTCTGCATGGATAACAAAAATGTCAACATATTCTCTTTGCTCATTTTGCATTTTTAACATTTCTACTTGTTCACTTCGATTGCTAAGAATTTATGTTTTAAAGTTATCAAGAAAATTTCCAAGTTCATCTTGCCTTACCAATGTTGATGTTGATTTACTTACTCTTTCCCTTCCTCTTGATATGCGCTTGCATGTTTCACAAATTTCTTCAAATGAAAATTGGTATACATCTCCTTTACTCATGATATTAAGGAGATCAATTCACTCATCCCTAATTGTTCTAAGCAAGAGGGTTTTTAGTGTGTCAAATCCTAGATGATGCATTTTTTTCCTCTTAGCATTATACATGAATCTCTCTATTAGATCCTCAAGGCTCTCATCTTCTTGTTGGTTCATTCTAAAAATTTCTTCAATAATATCATGATCTTTATATTTTTCTAGAAATATCTTTTGCATATCATTCCACGATCTTATTGAATTAGTACCTAGACTCATGAACCATTTAGGAGCTCTATCCTTCAATGTTTCAAGGAACAATCTCAGTTTTTGAGTGTGTGATAAGTAGCCATAAGACCTACAAAGTATGTCAAATTCAAAGAGAAATGTTTCTGAATCCTCTGTCCTCATACCATGGAAGCTTGGAAGGAAATATGGAGGGATGTTCTTCATAGGTACAATGATGTAAATATCTTGAATGGGAAACCCAATAAGATATTATTCATTGTCATCATATCCATCTATCTCTTCTTCCCTCAAAATTGTATGGTGATGTGGTTCTTACTTCATCACGTGGTCAGGTGGGGGGGGGGGGGGGTTCGTGTTGGAGAATTTTTTTTTGTTTTTAAGATTCTGAATATCCCTACTCTTATGAAAATCAGAATTTTTTCGTATTTTTCAATATTTAGGAAACAACATGAAAAATTAAAGCATTAAATAATGCTAAAAAAAAATCAAAGCATCTAGTAGACACCTCCCCAGCAACGATGCCAAAAAGTGGTGAGCCATGGTATTGCACCAAGAGTGTTGCAACTCGTAGGGGCTACAATACTTTACTTTATCAACCCAAGGTTTGTTCAAACTTTGAGGTGACAGTGCTATATACACAGAAGACGCATTATGTTCATGTCAGCCTCTTCTACTTTACGAAAAGGTGCTATTTCTTAAATTATGAGAACAATTGGAAAGTAAATTACTGGAAGGAAATGAAAAAAAGGAAATTAAGCTAAAGTGCTGAAAATAAATGACAAGAATGAAACTAATTTAATTGGCCGAAAGGAAAATGACTGAAAAGAAACTAAGCTAACTTGCTCAAAATAAATGGCAGAAAGGAAACAAATTCTAAACCAAACTTAACTTAGCCAAATGGCTAAATGCATTCTACTTATGCTATAATCTGTCTACCATTCTCTTATCCATGCAACTAAACTATCCATGACTTAATTCTAACTAAAAATAGTTAATTTTCAACTTAGAAGAAGAAAAAAGGGGTAAAAGAGGCTAATGGGGGGGTTTACACATGAAACAAGGTTTGAAAGCATAAAGAGGGGGTTAAACCCTAAGAAAACTTTATTATGATGTGAGAAATGACTTTGGAGTGGAAAGAACTGAAAAGTGCGATGGTAGAGTGCGATGGAGGACAAAATCCCTGATGTGTGATGTCGCAATTGCAACTTTGCAAGTTTAAATGGATAGCAATAAGGACTTAACAGAATAAACTAAATTGTGCGAAGTGCAAAGTGTGACTAGTGACATGGTGGGTCGCAAATCACAATATCACAATTTTAAATGGATAACAGTAAGTACTTAACGGAATGAACTAAAATGCATGAAGTGCGATTTGCGATGCAGTAAAGGTTGCATGCTACGATCTATGAAGTGGTAAGTTCAGCGAAGTGTGATTTGTGATACTGTATACATTTCAGGCTACGATTTGTGATGCAAATGATGTGGCGATGAAAAGAAGAAAGGGAAAAGTTGCGATTTTCGATATACGATGTCGCAATATCACAATCGCAAGAACAAGTGGTAAGACTTAAAGGTAAAAGCTAAGAGTTGTGAAGTGCGACATGTGGTGGCAGGACTCTTGAGGAGGAAGATGAAGGTCAGGTTTTCAATGGTTTTCAATAATTTTGCATTCCAACGAGTTTGTCGACGTTGACCGATAGAACGAAGGAATAAGGCAGGCAATCGATGAAAGAGATCGGTAAGTCTTCTAGGAAAAATTAAGTGGTGTGAAGTGCAATTTGTGATTTCGCAATATCGCAATCACAAGGAACAAGTGATAAGTGCTAAAGGTAAACGTCAAATGTTGTGATTTGCGAAGTGCGATGTACGGTGGTGTGAGTCTTGAGGAGCAAAGGCAGAGGTCGATTTTTCAGTGGTTTTGAATGGTTTTCACATGTTTTTCATAAAAAAGGCAAGGTAGTGAGAATAAGTGGGGAAAATTAGAGTGTAAGAGCAGTGCACAAAGCATAAAATTTGAGATGGAAGGAATATGGAAGATGAAGCGGGAGGTGTTGGAAAAATTCTCCTGGGCTATGCTGCTCGTACCTATAATAAACCTGCTTATTTATGCAGGAAAGGAAAACAATATGTTCTTGAAAATACAAGCACTAATCTAATCTATTTCCAGAAAATCATAAGCGAGAAAGAATTTTTGGTCTGTGGAGAAAGTTCTACCCTCCTTGAGCTCGATTGACAGATTTGAGAGGGGAAGGCTGGCCTCACAGATTTATGGATTTTATCAACTATTCTACCATTCGTTAAGAATATTAAATCTACCGCAAAAGAAAATGGGAAGAAAACTAAAACGTCAATAAAAATACTAGAAAACTAGCTAAATGACATGAAAGAAAAGCATGAAACAACAGATAAGTTGAGGCACATGGATTAGGCCCTAACCCACGAGCCCAACTCTGGAATTAAATCAGTAAAATGGAATCTGTCTACTCATTTCATAAAAAGGAACAGTTTGTTACATCCATAAAATCTTTCACAGAGCCTAATGGCTTTACAGCACAAATTTGAATCCAATGGAATGAAATGGAAGTGGGATGGAATGGAAGTCGACTAGAATCAACTCACTAGCTAACTAAGTAACTTCTTCCTAGCTCTAGCTCTGCTTTATTTATTATATGTTATATGGGACTTATTTTATGTCTAATTTAGAGGCCCATTAGCGGGGTCCCTTAGGACTGCAATTTTGAGGCAAATATTAGTAGTTTTGTTAGTTTTAAGTCGTGTGCGCTACGCAAAGAAGAGTCAAGGGGCTTTGGGGAGAGTCAAAGTCCCTTCATGAGTTTTAATGGGTTAATGGGTAAACTAGGGGTATCAAACCATAGTTTGAGGACCATAATATGAGCACAAGAGAAGGTATAAATAGAAGTATAGATCGAGTGAGATAGAATTCAATGAGGAGATAGACGAATTTTGAGAGATTTTGATGAGATAGATCTGTGAAGTGAATCTCTAGTAATTGTTTGTGTCTAAAAAGATTCTGCTAGCTATGTGTGTGGACACCAATTAGTCCGGCTGTATGCAAACCCCGCTAGTTGTGTGCGTGAGTAGATCTGGTGAATTGCAAGGGTTTCTGTGAATTGTAAATGTTTTTGTGAAGATTGATTAATAAAGATACTTTTTGGAAATTTTGTGTAGCGAATGCATCTGTGATTCACTTCTATGTATGAGTTCTTATTTCTGTGTATTATTTATGTTATCAGTGATCAAGATCGGTTTATGTGCATGTTTATATTGTTGATGCGTAAGTTATTTGCATGGATCTGTTGCTTTAAAGGCTAAATATTACATTGCATAGAAATTTTAGAGTGGAACTATCTGTGCGCGCGCATAGGGTTAACCTGTGTCAGTCGACCTAGGGTTTTTGGTACACAAGACAATATATTTAATAAGATAGATCTGTGGACACCCACTTCATTTAATTCTCTCCCAGGGTGTGGAAACCTAGTTCCAACACCCCCCCATACTAATTTGGGTGAGACTTTGGTCTGCGCAAGCAGATCATTGCTGAAAGGGCCAGTAGTAATAGGGTTTTTTTGGTTGCGCGCTAACTCTGAACTTGGGTCAGGACCCCTTATGCCAACAAATGGTTTCTTTTCTGGGACCAAGATCATTTTAAGAGAGATTAGATGTTGTGGCAGCTGTTAAAGACTAAATTAGAAGACTGGTTTGAGCAAAAGATACACAAATTCTCCATCTAGAAGAATAGAAGTAATAAAATGTTTATTGAAGAGTTGGAATAGATGTATATTTTCACAGAGGTCTATGAGATCTTATTTATATTTTCACAGTGGTTATTAGGGTTTTTCGAGTTTCAAATATACTGGAAGGACGATAAAATCACTCAGTGGACGCTTGAGTTGACAAAATAGTTAGAAAAGACTGATAGCACCATCAGTCAAACTGTAGACCATTTGGTTGACAACGTTCTAGTGGATGTGTGACAGATTTTGCAGTTGATCAGTTTGTGTCATATTGTGAAGTGGAAAGGAGGTTCTTCAAAGGATGGAGACTTAAGTTCATATGCTCTATGCCTTTGCTGATTAATATGTTATTGTGCGAAAAGAGTGTTTTATGCAGTCACACCAAGTGAATGATCCAAAATAGTTGGAAAGCACTACCCGTAGTGGGAAGTGATTTTGGGTTAACCAAAGAGGTGATAGATAGGTATAAAACCCTTTGAGAAACCCACCTAATAGTGATACAGAGAGTGGTGAAGCTACGCACACGGGATTTAACCCTCCATCCACCCCATAGCCAAACTCGTGCAGTGGTAGGTCATCTCCTACTCCACCACCACCACTTCTATGAGGCAATATGGTTGCACATATGAAGCTTCAAGGGTGCGGTAGATGAAGACATCGATATGTTTTGTTTTTTTGCAGATACAATATGGACTGTGTAAAAACTTCAACACTGATGTTGTCAAGAAGACACAGCTAGCCATGGTATTTTAGGGCTGTGCACTGGAATGGTTTATCGGAAATCTGGCTCAAAACGCTGACCGTACTGTCAATGATATTAAGAAAGCTTTGAAGTAGTAGTTTAGAAAATCAAATTCCTACTCATAATGTGTAACAGAGCTAAAATAAATCCAACAAGAGCCAAACGAATCTGTTTGGGTGCCAGATCAATGATTGAAGTGCACTATCAGTGAAATAGGATTTGTCTATGATGATAACCAACATAAAGAATGGTTTATTTCCATTCTCCTGTCACATCTACGTGACCCCCTGAATTAGCAAAAAATTGATTCTCAGGCTAAATCTCTTGAAGTTTCCATAAAGCTGGAAGTCAAGCCCAGGATTAATGACCAATTTGGAACTCTACAAATCTAGAATCAGTTAGAAGCGATGCATTTGGAAATTTGAAACCTACGCAAAGATATGGGAAAGAGTCTTGCACATAGGTATGGTTTATGCATTATAAAGGTTTCAGTCACAAAAAATATTAGTGCCCCGTGCTTCAGGATTACATGAAAATGAGAGGGCCAAGCCAGTTGAGACCTAAGGCCATTGTACGACTAAGTGGTACTCCCATGATGTGGTGCTCTGGATGCCAAGTGGATGGTTGGCATGACAAAAATATTTTCCCTTGATTAAGAATTTATGTACCAAAACTAAAGTAGCAATGGTGTAGGTTTTTCTCTTTGGTTGGCCACAATGATCATCACTGTTGGACATTTGATTTGATGATAGACAATTCCAAACTTTACAGAGTGCAAGTCGACCCATCCTCACCAGTTTCTCCCTCTGGTCATGGTTGATCCCTAGCTAGAGGAAGGGGAGGAGGGAGAGGTGTAGGTGCAGTTCGCGGAAGAGGAAAACTATTTTGCTACAACTCTGGAGATGTTGGGCACTTTGTGCGCGATTTTCCAAACCCTGCATGACAGTCTTGCGGATATTGTAGTTAGTTTTATCATGTTATTGAATATTGTCCTGTTTTTATTACTATAATGCAAGAGAAGCAACAACAGACACCTACGTAAAAAATACAAATGGTTAGGGCTGAGCTGCGGAAAGATGATCCGAGTGTAAACATAATTACACAAATTGTTGTTGCCACTTGAGAAGATGAGGGAAAGAAGGCTGATGTAGAACCCTGGATTAGGAAGGCTTCTGAAAAGAAGGAAGGATTCCACCTGAAAAGGGAGACAGAGACTTTTGTAGAAGCCAGAAAGTATTTTTCTGCTATAGGTGCTTCCATGTCAAAGTCAATCACAGAAGCAAAGATCGATGATGAAGTTAGACTCTTCTTGCAAGCATGCATCAAGCTGTTGCATAACCAGAAATAAGTAGACAACATTCAAGCACTGATAGATAGTTGCGCAGATAAAGAGTTTCCTTGGACCAAGAGCAAGGTTGTAAAAAAAATCTACAAGAATAAGAAGAGAATCGGTCAGGAGATGTGCATGACCATGCAGATTGGGGAATATGAGATGGATCGGGTCATTCTGGACTTGGGATACAATGTGAATGTTCTACCTAAGAAGATCTGGAGGAATATGGGCAAAACAAAGTTGGAATGGTCCAACATTCAGTTGTGCATGGCCAATCAACATAATATTATCACATTGGGAAGACTCCCATCGGTAATGGTAGATATCGCTGGAGTCAAGGTACGTGTAGACTTTGAATTAAGAAAATGTTTTGATGATACAGACCCCTACCCTGCACTGTAGGGACTGGATCGGGCTATCAACATGGGGGACATCAACAACTTGAAGCACAGGAGTATGATATTTGAAAATAATGGTACTCGGGTTGTAGTACCTTTAGATCTTGTAGAAGGGGAGAGATATACAAAGCCAGTGTGCGCTAAAGACGATGTAGACCACATCTACAAACTGACCGCATGAGATGAGGATTGGATAAACCCAACTACTGATGGATGCTGAATTGGGAAAAGGATAGTTCATGCTTCTCTGATTCAGATGAGGAAATGAAAAACTGGCAGAATCGCCTGCATGATGTCTCTGCACTGCACTGCCTCCAAGTCACTAAAAATTTACATTGCATCTCTTCAGAGGTACGATAATTTCCCTATTTTGATGGTTCTGGTAATGTTTTTTTATTTTTGGAATAAATTGAAAAGGTTGTCCCAAAATATTGAAGGTTTTGGGCACTCTATATTTCCATGCGCGCAACTCCAGCACGTTGGTGGGATACACACAAAGGGAACTTTGAAAATTGGGAGGAATGCACCTATATGATGCGATTTCTCTTCACCCATCTAATAACCAAGGTTGATGAAGTATACATAGGAAAGGGTGACCCATGCTTGCACTTGGATAAATGGACAGCTGCTTGAGGTGATGAACCTCAGCTAGAATGGGTGCATATTGTTTTCTATACTCTAGGAAAGCTACCCACGGATTGGTACCTGTAAATAGAGTTTCACCAAGGGACTACCGTTTGGGCCTCATTAAAGGAAAATTTCCTCCTCACCTTCATCTTTTCCAGTGGGTTTGAAGGCATTAGACAGGTATTGCATGGAATCCAAGAAGTTGTCTTTGACATGACCAAACATCCAATGGAGGTTCCACCACCTGCATTGGATGCGTAGATGCAGCATATTTACAACTACAGAAATCTATCAGTGGAAGATAACGATGAAGACCCAAGAAATGTTAATATCCCAAGGTCTAAGGGGGAGCGTTCAGTTAAAGGCCCCTTTTTAGGAATGATGGATGCAACTAAGCCCTTAGAACTTAAACAAGTAACCATTGGGATGGAGGAACAACCCAAGTTGGCCAAAATAGGAGATTATTGGGATGATGACACAGTGGGAAAGATTGCGGAACTATTGACGGAATATCATGACCTATTCCCCACAATTTTTTTTGAGCTAAAAGGAATTGTAGGAGACTTGGGAGTTATGAAAATCACTCTAAAACCATATGTGCACCCTGTCAAGCAATCCATATCGATTAAATCCAAAATATAAGAAGAAAGTGAAGGAAGAATTGGAAAAAATGGTTGTTGTAGGAATCATTGAGCCCATGGAAGAGTCTAAGTGGGTAAGGCCGATGGTTTTTCAGGAAAAGAAGACTAAGGGAGAAATAAGGATTTGTGTAGACCTGCAAAAACTGAATGATGCATGCGTACATGATCCCTTCCCTACCCCATTTTTAAATGAGATATTGGAAAATGTTAGAGGAAAAGAGGCCTACTCTTTCACTGATGGATTTTTAGGGTATCATCAGATCAAGATTGCACCAAAATACCAAGGTAAGACCACTTTTGCAAAAGAATGGGGATCCTTCTAATACACAGTCATGCCCTTTGGATTGAAGAATGCACCTGCTATAGTCTCGCACGTAGTAGTAGTTGTATTCAAGGAGTTCATGCACAACTTTCTAGAGGTGTACTTTGATGATTGGACTGTGTTTGGACTACTGAAGAAGCATGTTTCCAACCTATGCATGATGCTCGACACTTGCAGAAAGCATGAGATATCCCTTAACTTGAAGAAGTGTATATTCTGTGTTCCTTTTAGGATATTGTTGGGGCATGTTGTTTTTCAACAAGGTTTGATGGCATATCCAACCAAGGTTGTAGTTATTTTCATTTTAGAGGTTCCCGCCAATTTAAAATAGTTGCGCTCTATTTTTGGACACATGGGATATTATAGAAAATTCATTCAGGGCTACGCGCTGATCATTGCACCCACAGAAAAATTGCTGAAGAGAGATGTGTCCTTTTGTTGGGATGAGGACTACCAAAGGAGATTTGAACTGCTCAAGAAAAATATGGTTATTGTGCCTATTTTAGTATTCCCAAACTGGTCCAAGGTCTTCCATGTGCATGTTGATGCATCCAAAATTACACTTGGAGCTGTCTTAGCACAGCTAGGAGGAGGAGATATTGATGACCTCATTTCCTTTGAGAGTAGAAAGCTCTCCAAAGTAGAGCATAACTATTTCATCACAGAGAGGGAAGGTTTGGCTATGGTTTACACTCTGCAAAAATATAGCCATTATCTACTAGGAGGGCACTTCAAGATGTTCACTGACCACTCTACTTTGAAGTACCTAGTCAACAAGCCTGTGTTGTTGGGGGGGGGGGGGGGTGCAGATTTTTAGATGGTTACTGATATTTCAAGAATATGATTTTGAAATCATTGTTATTCCTGGTATATTGAATGCTAGACCTGATCACTTATCATGCATTGAGAATGGAGAAGAACCGACCAGTCTAGAGGATGAATTACCTGATGCGCAGCTCTTTGCCATTAAAGTGGTCGATGAACACTTTGTAGATATCATTCAATTTATAACTACTGGTAGTGTGCTTGCTGAATATTTGGTGCAACAAAAGCAGTTGGTTTCGTGCGTAGTCTACTTTACATTGATTATTGGTCAATTGTACAAGTTGGGTGCAGATGAAGTTTTCAGAAGGTATGTCTTAGAACATGAAATACAATACATCTTGGCTGAAGCTCATGGGGGAGTGCCAAGAGGCCACTATGAAGGGAAATACACTGCATAAAATGTTTTGCACACTAGATTATGGTGGCCCACACTGCACAACGATGCACATTCATATTGTCAATCTTGTGATGCATGCCAAATAATAGGGAAGCCATTTCATAGAGATTAGATTCCATTGCAGCCACATATGGCTCTGCAAGATTTTGATAAATGGGAATAGAGTTTGTTGGACCTATTAATCCTCCTAGAAAAAAATATTGGTGCGTGCTACATCATCACTGCAACAGACTATGTAACCAGATGGGCAGAAGCTAAGGTAGTAAAATATTGTACTACAGACACTGCTGTGAAATTTATTTTTGAAAATGTCTTGTCTAGATTTGGGTGCCCAAAGATATTGATGAGTGATTAGGGTACACACTTTGTTAATGAGACCATTGAAGTGTTGATAGAAGAATTTAAGATGCGTCACCAGAAGATTACCCCTTATCACCCTCAGGAAAATGGTGTAGTAGAAGCCTTTAACAAGATCCTTGAGAATGTGCTTACAAAGATCTGCAATGAAAATAAAAATGGTTAGGACATGCACATACATGTTGTCTTAAGGGATTATTGAACTACCTGCAAGAAGTTGACTGGTAAAATACCATTCAGGATGGTTTATGGCTAGGAAGCTATCATGCCAATGGAATACATCATTTCAAGCCTACGCATCATAACACTAACTAATATGGCTGAGATAGACATCATGGAGGAACTTCTGTCAGAATTAGTTGCATTAGAGGAGGATCGCTTTACTGCCAAATTTCATCAGCAAGTTTAGAAGGCACGTGAGAAGGCATGGCATGATAGGAACATTCAGAAGAAGGCATTCAAGGAAGAAGATCTGGTTTTATTGTATGACAGTAATTTTTCACGCCACACAGGGAAGTTTAGAATGCATTGGTTGGGGCCATATATTGTGAAGGAGATCACTAATGGAGGTGTGGTGCACTTGGCCACATTTCGCGGTGACAATCTCCCAGGGTACGTCAATGGAAGCTGATTGAAGTCGTATAGGGATAACCTTGTGCCTATCAAATGACTATATGGCTGGAGAAAATGAATCCACTTGTTTGCAAGCTACGTGGAGGGCATGCATAGGTAGGTACGACATGGGCACAGACGTTGTGTGCAGCGGGAAAAAATAACCGTTGGAGTAGTAACTCTGGGTGAAAAACTGATTTTACCGTTGGATGGAGCTTATTTTCTGCAATTAATAATAATATCTTACGAGATTTTTGACTGATTTTATGGGGATAAGGTTCCATTAATGAAGTTATAACCGTTTTTACCATGGATCACCTATAAAAATGAGGAAGCATGTCGCATTTTTTTCTTTTGTTGTTCGAGTGAATTGTGCCCTAAGATTATTAGTGTGTGAACTATGTCTACCTGTGAGAGTCACACATATGATGTAAGAAATCCTAAGTTTATATTGAAGCCAAGGATGACAGCCACCAACCCCGCTTCTGAGAGTGCACAATGTGAAGAGTTGTCTGTGCCAATTACGATGTCTACCGACCTAGGATCTGAAGAGTTTCATGAAGTTTTCCTTAAGGTCCATGAAGTCATATCAACACCTGCCAAGGGGAAGGCTACGGTTAATAATGGATCAATGTCATAGTCGCAAAAATCCCCCAGATAGATTACATCCTCGTGCTAGGTGTCCAAGGACAGATCTCCTCTGGATCCAACGAAGAGACCTGTGACCACAACCGAGGAAGTTGCACTCTTTGTTGAGCCCATTTCATGGCTCCCAAAGTATGTGAAGCTGCGTAGAAACTCTAGAAAAGCCTCGAATGATTTGGATACAGTGCACACCTACCTACAGATGCCATTGATCCCTGAGGTAGTCATGTTGGAGAGGGATATGTTTTGAAAGATACCACATGTAAAATTCGATGAATATGTTTTGGCCAATGCAAAGATCTTGGCGTTGGGGTACTACCTCAAACGTGTTTTGTACGCTGGAGTGGTGAAATTAGAGCCCATGCCTTGGGCGTGCAGGTTGAGCAATGTCATAATTCTCAACTTGTTGAGCATTCCTCACTTTGGAAGATATCCCATCACGGATTTATGTGTGTGCCAGCTATTGGCATTGGTCCACGATGGTTATCTAAGGATTAAAAATCGAATTCCAATCGATGCCACATTGATCCACCGGATCATCAGCTAGCCAAAGAAGGGACCTAACCCTATGGCCAATTATGGAAAGAGCCAAGAGCAGAAATTCGTTGCAAAGTTGAAGAATGACTATAAGGTGGGACTAGATACTAGGGGCTTCCTAGTTCTGTAGATTACAAATCCAGCGGTGCGCCTCAGGACATTAGTGTTGGCTTGCAAAATGATGCACAAGTGCAGGCATAAGGTGGTCCCCGCGCATGTCATCACACTGGCAGGCCAATGCGAGAAGGGAGTGAGCTTCAAGTGGTCACAATACCTGTGCACTAAATTCCTGGAAAACGTGTGTGAGGCACAGGAGGAAGGTAATAAGTTTTTCTTTTCATGGTTCCTCCTGCACATTGCTCTGGTTGCATGGGAAATTCTAAAGAATTCAATCCTCCTGGACGTGGAGCCTCGTGTATTTGAAGGGGTGTGCTACACCAACTTGTGGGATTCCACAGACCCTAAGCACATTGTTGAGGTGTGTTTGGTGCACATATGTACGAAATCATACCAACTTAAGGGGTATGGTATACCCACATAATTTATTGGTAACAGGCAGAAAAATAAGTAGAGTCAAGCAAGTTAGTGGAACAAGATAGAATCATAAGCATACTAGATAGAGAAATAGCATGCATATATAAACTAAAACTAAAATAAAACTAAAACAAATAAAAACGAGATCTGAAAAGAGTCAAAAATCTACAATAATACATATGGTGGCTCTTACACCCCTCTTATTGAGTGCTGGTAGGAAAATAATAGTGAAACTTTACCTTCTTACCAAAGGGCCCCTAGAACATGGGTTCTAAGTCCCGATGCAAGGATGTTTTTACCCCAAGCTTGCATCAGTGCAAAGTCTCCCTCTCTCTCTACTGTGATGGAATGAACTTGTTGGATGGCCAACAATTGAGTCCCCTCTATCTTCAACTCTGGATCACACATTGTTGGTATTTCTTGGGAAATTCTGGCTAGCATAACAATGTGTTCACCAAGTCTTCATCTCATGGTGGCCTTATGTAGAAGAATTCAAATCCCCCTTCCCTCTCTTGGTACATTGTGGATGGTGACCTAAGAGAGGGGTATGATTCCTTTATATTCTCCAAATATTCCTTTGTTTGGTCACTTGATGTTTAAGGAGGCTTTGGTGGCTATCCTTAGGTGGCTTCCAGTAAGGAATTATTGTCCTTGAGTATGCTTTATGTGGTCCCGGAAGGTGGTATTTTGCCACTCCCAGGATTGCGCGCATTTCGGGCCATAAGGTGCGCAAAGGTGCTCTTTGTGAAGGATAATGCGTGTAAAAGTGGTTATAACTTGCACAAATTTGATTTTTCCCTGGACACTAGATATTTTTAGATACTTTTTAGATTTTGTAATGTCTTCCGGCTCTGTAAATCCTTCTACTGAACATTAAATAATGTCGTCTTCTTCTTGTATGATTTTCCAGTGTTAACAGTTGCCCCGTAATGTGTGAGGTCTAGGAAGAACTGTATAGCCAAAATACACTATAGTTTCTTTTCTATATATCGTGCATAGAGAAAGAGAGAGAGACTTGCATGAAGCTTGGAATTGGAAACACCCTGCACCAGTTCCAAGAATGACTGTGTTCTAAGGAACCCCTGTAAGAAAATATTATACAATACACATAAAAATTTTCTACGAAGCGAGCATGTCCCATGCTCGTGATGCTATGGCTAGTTAAAAAAATATATTAGAAAAATATATGTTATGTTTTGATCACTAAAATGGTAGTGATTTGGTGGTTGCTGATGATGACTATTGATGCCCTCCGAGGCATTTTTCTTTGACAATAGGTGGAATGTGGTACCCATATGCGTAGAATTGGTATGGAATATAGTTGCGAATTGTATGCATAGGCACTGGTTGGGACCTTTTTGTGTAAGCATTGCTGAAAGAGATTCTTATGGCGCATGGGTCTTCGACAAATTTGATCAAAGTGCAATGGTTGTAAGGTACGATACCATCTTGAAATGAAAGCTTTTGTTGTAGTCGAATTTCAAGAGGATCGATGACATCTGTGAACAATGATGTCTCCCACAATGCCACCTCAGGATATCCCTTTTATGGATAGGGGTAATCCAAGGTACCACTTCCTTTTTGGAAAATAGGTGTCGAAGTCGACAAAAAGGAAGCCTCAACCGAACGAGGGGTCGCTGACATGAGGAGTCAGGGACCTGGATGTGATGGGTTTAACATAGGCATGTTGGTGAGGGGTGACGAAAAATATATGATGGGGATCATTGGCCCAAGGTCGACGTATACTAAGTAGCTTGGCGACAGTCATATTCATTTCTAATGGGGAAATCCCTGGAGTCGATAGGACTTCAAGGGTGGGTATAAACTGGCTATGAATGTCATGGTGGCTTGTTGGAATGAGGTCTCCTAACAAGCTATGAAACTGGTCCAATTGTGATATTTTTTATTATATTTAGCCTATCAGAGGGGTTTTGGGGTGGGTCAAAGCCCCAAACGCATTGTTTTGGGTCAAAGGGTAAACTAGGGGTCCAAAAACCATGGGTTGTGGACCATAGGAAAGTCGAGGCTAGATTGTTATAAATAGAGATGCATTTTGTATTGTAAAGGATAGGAAATGATGAGCTATTTATGTGATCTGTTGTTTAAGCTATCTATTTGGGTTTTCAGGAACAAACTCCTGTTGGCTGTGTGCACGAAGATCCTAGTCCAGCTTTGTGCAGACCCTGCTACTGTGTGCGCATGTTGGGAAGGGAATAAGAATTGTAAGGAAGAATTGATGAATGAATGAATGCAAAATATTGTTAGAGAACTGAACCTGTGAGTACTGTTATATGAATTACTAGTAATTGTCGTATTGTGCATTTTCTGTCCTTAAGCTGCGAAAGATCTGTGTATTGTGTTCTTGGATCTAGATCTGTTATGTTCTAATTTTGTACTGCTGTGTTGATGATATAACGTGTATAACTATATATCTAGTGCACGTGGATGCAAATAGATATTCAATTAACTCTGTGTAGAATAAGGTAATCGAGGATTAGAATATCTAGCACTGCTCTGCTTTCTTTACCCATCCTTTCTTAGGGTGTGGAAACCTGGTTCCAGCACCCACCCATACTACTTTGGGTGAGAATTTGACCTGCAAAGGCAGGTCACTGCTAAAAGGGCCAGTAGTATAGGGGTTTCTTTGAAAACCTTGCCCACCAAACCTAGGTCAGGACCCCTGGAGCCAATAAATGGTTCCGTTACTAGGACTGAAAGAAGCCTGAGGAAGTGATCTGGTACTGACAAGAAAATACTAGAGATTTGACGCGAATGTGAATGAGTGCTACTCTGGAGGAGAATACAACACGAAGTGGTAGGTATTATCAATCTGATCCAGAAAAGAATCGCTCTGTCCATAGCCCGACAAGGGAAGTGAAAACGCAAGGGTCATCAGGCTCGCAGGAGGGCAAGCCCTCAACAGGATCCTTGTTAGAAGGAGATATGGTAGTACACTTGAAGTTACCTACCTTTAAGGGTGAAGCCAATGAAGATATGGATCATTTTTTATTCATGGCCGACTCGGTATGAACGGCACAGGGGGTGGTAAGAGATACTATGAAAAAAGCACAGTTGTCCTTGGCCTTTGAAGATAGAGCATTGTATTGGTATATGCGATGCATATCTTAAAATGGAAGCGCATCCCTTCAAAATATTAAGGATGCCCTAAAATAACTGTTCCGGAAGCCAAAGTCATAATCTCAATTGGTAGGAGTGAATTGGTGTGGGAGGCCGATCAGCGATTGAAGAAAGAAATTAGGGAAGGGGGATTCAAGTATGATGACAGGCAACACACGGAATGGTTCATCGCCATGTTGCTACCTCACCTATGCGTACCAATGGGCCAGCAGACCTTTGAGTCATAGGAAAAAGCCCTAGAAACTGCTATGAAGCTCGAAGCCGCACCCAAGGATGACATGTTGGGGGGAGTACAACAGATTCAAGACCAGCTCGGAGCCATGCACATGGAAATACAAAGCTTGCGGACGAAACGGGGAAAAGGAGTTAGTATATACCTCTGGTGTATACGATTTCAGGTGTCTGGTCATACTATTGACTAGTGTCCCCCATTGGCGGATTACCTATAGGCAAGGGGACCTATTTCGATGCGCCCGGATCCAAAAGACCTGTGCTCTGGTGTGATGACTGCCAAGTAGTGGGACTACATGATATGGCCTAGTGCCCTCGTTTAAGTATGGGTGATCTGACACAACAATGGTGCAGGTTTTGCCGATCAGTAGGGCACAATGAGAAGAATTGTCGCACATATGAGCTATTGGTAGATCAGGGAAACCTCTATACGGTACAGTTAGATCCCGCATCACCGAGATCTTCCGCGACTTTGGTGGCTCCCCCGCAAGGGGTAGGGGAGGTCGGGGAGGGAGAGCAAGACGGGGTCGGGGGCAGCTGATATGCTATAACTGTGGATAAAAAGGGCACTTAGCAAGAGTCTGTCCAAATCCCACCAGGTAATCCTGCAAATATTGCCAGCAGCTGGACGATGAGATTGAAGATTGCCCAATTTTAATAGCAAAGATGTAGGACAAGAAGCCCACCCCTACGTAGAATGTGCAAAGGGTTAAAACTGAGATACGCAATGGGATGGTCACCCCAAGAGAAAAAATTGAGCTTGCCTCCTAGGAAGGAGTACCCTTCAAAGAACAAAACCCATTAACATTCCCCACGCAGTTGCCAACACAACCTCATATAAAGGAAGGAATTGAGCCCCTTCTAATGGCATGCTTGAAACTTCTACATAACCCACTGGCTATAGAAAATCTTCAAGTATTACTGCATAGCTGCGCAGTCCGGCCTAGTACAATCCCTGAGACCCGAGGTGTCCACCGGCAATATGGCTACAAGAAATGCACTGAATGATAAATGCGACTAACTGCGTAGATTGGTGACTATGAAATAGACCAAGTTATTCTCGATTTAGGGTCAGATGCGAATGTACTATCAAAGTAGACATGGCAAAAAATGGCTAAACCTAAGTTGGAATGGTCCAATATCTAGTTGCGCATGGCGAATCAACAGAAGATCATACTGCTAGGATGGTTGCCAAGAATCCTGGTAGATATCACGGGAGTAAAAGACCTAGTTGACTTTGAGGTCATTGAAATCATGGATGATGAGGATCCGTACCCTACACTATTCAGGCTAGACTGGGATATAGACATGGGGGGTGTCATAAATCTCAAAAATCACAACATGGTGTTCGAAAAAAATGGTACACGCGTAATAGTACCACTAGATCCAGCATAATGCACACAGTATACGGAACCAGCCTACGAACGGGAGGAACTATACCATATTTATAGATTTTCTGTGTAGGATGAAGATAGGAGTAAAACCACAATAGACAGGATATTTTGGAGGGATAGTGAATGTTTAGATGCTGATGAGGAACTAGAAAGTTGGAAAAACCGGTTACACGAAGTGTCAGCAGTATGCTGCCCTTGGGTCGCAAGAACCCTCTATTGCATTTCCTTAGAGGTAAGAGATCTACCCCACATTGATGAGGTTGGGAATGTCCAAGAATTCCTAAGGACATTATAAGCTAGGGTGCCAAGAGAACGATGGATCTGGGCCCTTAATCTGGCCATGCATGAGACACGTGTGCGTTGGTGGGACACCCATAAGGAAGTGTTCCCGGATTGGGAAATGTGTTGGGAAAGGATGCTTCTATGGTTCGCCCCTCCAGCTAACATATGCACTAGGGTGTTCCTCAGACCCGGGGATCCCCGTGCACATATGTGTGTTTGGATGACCAAGTGGTTTGACCGAACTACAGAAGAATGGGTCCATCTGCTTGTTCATGCCTTGGGTCGTATCCCGGCTGCTTGGTACCTAGACGCAAAATTGCATCAGTGCACCAGCCACTGGGAGATACTAAAGGAGGATTTTGTTGGTACATTCGGATTAATTGGAGGAACAAAGACGATCGACGAAGCACTGCAGGAAATTGATGCATTTGTATTTAAGAGTACTCCCTATCATTCCGCCCCAATGGTCCTAACATGGGACGCGTAGATGCACGACATAGCCAATTGTCGGAGCATGGCGATTGATGAGGACGAGGATAATCCTCGAAACATTTATGTCCTTGAATCTGAAGGAGAACGCGCTGTTATGGGGCCATCACTACAGAATCTTGACATAACATAGCTGCTTAAGCTACATGACGTTAATATTGGGACGGAGGAACAAACTAAGCTGGCTAAGATTGGGGACTATTGGGATGAGGGAACTATAGGAAAAATCACAGAATTACTCACAGAATATCAGGACCTATTTCCAACGAAGTTCTCTAAGCTTAAGGGAATCACCGGGGACCCCGGTATTATGCATATCACTCTAAAACCTAAGGCGCTCCCCTTGAAGCAGCAGACGTACTGACTGAATCCCAACTAGAAGAAAAAGGTCAAGGAAGAGCTGGATAAAATGGTTGTCGCTGGTATCAATGAATTAGTTGAGAAATCAGACTGGGTAAGTCCAATGGTCATTTAGGAAAAGAAGACCAAGGGAGAAATACACATCTGCATGGATCTGCACAAGTTAAATGATGCCTGCATCCATGACCCCTTTTCTACACCCTTCTCCCACGAAATCCTTGATAGCGTGGGCATGCAGGAGTCCTATTCATTTACCGATGGGTTATCAAGGTACCATCAGATTTGGATTGCAACTGAATATCGTAGTAAGACCACTTTTGTGACTGAATGGGGGTATTTCCAGTATAGGGTCATGCCCTTTGGTCTAAAAAATGAACCCGCTATTTTTTCAAGAGTCATATTTCCAGTATTCAAGGAATTTGTTCATAAGTTCTTCTAGGTTTATTTTAATGATTGGATGGTTTTTGGCTTAGTCAAGGAACATGTCTCTAACCTGCGACTAATGTTGGATGCGTGCTGAAAGAACCAGATCTCCTTGAATATTAAGAAGTGAATTTTTTGTGTGCCATTTGGTATCCTGCTTGGACACATAGTCTGTCAGCAGGGATTGATGGTTGACCCTGCAAAGGTAGTTGTCATTATAAACCTGGCAGTCACCACAATGGAGAAACAACTACATTCTATTCTTGGACACACTGGTTACTACAAGAAATTCATTCAGGGGTACGCCTTAATTACCACGCCTATGGAAAAGCTATTAAAAAAGGATGTTTCTTTCTTTTGGGATGATGAATGTTAGAAGAGATTTGAAATACAAAAAGAGAAGATGATCTCTTCCCCCATACTAATATTTCTTGATTGGTCAAAGGAATTTCATGTACACGTGGATGCGTCGGGTATCACCTTGGGAGCTATTCTCACTCAACCTGGAGAAGGAGATATTGACCACCCGGTTGCCTTTGCGAGTCAAAAACTCTCGGGCACAGAATGAAAATACTCCACCACTGAGCACAAAGGATTGGCTATGGTCTACGTGCTATAGAAATATCAGTACTATCTACAAGGTGGACACTTTAAGATGTTCATTGATCATTCATCTTTAAAATACCTGGTCAACAAGCCTATGTTGGGGGGAAATATTTTCCGTTGGCTGTTGCTATTTCAGGAGTATGATTTTGAGATCATCATCAAGCCCGAAAGGTTAAATGCTAGCCCGGACCATCTATCTCGCATTGAAATAGGAGAAGAGCCTACTAGTTTGGATGAAGGCTTACCGGATGCGCAGCTATTTACCATTAAGGTGGTTGACACACACTTTGCTAATATCATTGAGTTCCTCACTACAGGCAAGGCTCCGGCTGGGTATTTAGTACAGCAGAAGAAGGAATTGGTTACTCAGGCTGTGGACTTTACTATCCTCACTGGTCAGTTATACAAGCTAGGTGCCGATGAAATACTACATAGATATGTCCTCGAACATGAACGACCTGTCGTGTTAGTGGAAGCACATGAAGGTGTCGCATGAGGCCACTACGCAATACATGCAACCACACAAAATATTTTGAGGGTTGGGTTATGGTGGCCTAAATTGCATCAAGATTCATACACCTATTATCGATGTTGCGATACCTGCTAGCACATAGGCCGACCTTCACACCAAGATGAGATGTCATTATAGCCTCAAGTGGCTTTACAGGCTTTTGAAAAATGGGCCATTGATTTTATAGGACCCATCAATCCACCTGGAAAGAAAACAAGTGCGCACTACATTATCACCACCATGGACTACGTCACTCGATGGGCTTAGGCACAAGTGGTAAAGGATTGTACTACGGATACTGCTGCGCACTTCATCTTTGAGCAGATCCTGACTAGGTTTGGCTGGCCAAAAATCCTAATGAGTAACTGAGGTACACATTTTTTCAACCAGATGATTCAAGCCTTGAATGAGAAATTCTGGATCCACCATGCTAAGAGTACCCCATAAAACCCTTAGGCAAATGGGGCGGTTGAGGCTTCTAACAAATTTTGGAACAGGCATTAACTAAGGTCTACAATGCCGATTGCAGTGACTGGGATGTGCACATTCCCTCTGTTCTATGGGCCTACCGAACAACCTGCAAGAAGCTAACAGGCAGAACCCCCTTCCAGATGGTCTATGGCAAAGAGGCCATTATGCCCATAGAATACGTTGTTCCTAGCTTACGCATTGCAGCATCTACCAATATGGCATACCCCTATATCATAGAGGAGCATCTTGCACAACTAGTGGATCTAGAGGAAGATTGGTTTATTGCTAATTTTCATCAACAGGTTCAGAAGGCTCATGAAAAAGCATGGCATGATTGACATATTCACCAAAAGACGTTCGTCGTAGGTGACCTTGTCATTTTATACGATAGCCAATTTGCGAAACATCCAGGAAAATTTTGCCAGCACTGGCTGGGTCCCTACACAGTTAAAGAAATCAAAAATGGAGGAGCAGTCCAGCTAGCTACCCTACGCAGAGACATTGTACCAGGCTTTGTCAATGGTAGTCGACTCAAGCCTTATCGGGTTCAATGACTATATGACAGCTGCAATGACTCGGGACGAGTCACAAGATTGTATTGGGGGACTGTTGGAATGGGGTCCCCTAACAGACTGTGAAACCGGCCCAATTGTGATATTTTTTATTATATTTAGCCTAGTGGAGGGGTTTTGGGGTGGGTTAAAGCCCTGAACGCATTGTAATGGGTCAAAGGGTAAACTAGGGGTCCGAAAACCATGGGGTGCAGACCATAGGAAATTTGAGGCTAGATTGTTATAAATAGAGATGCATTTTGTATTGTAAAGGATAGGAAATGATGAGCTATTGATGCGATCTATTGTTTAAGCTATATGTTTGGATTTTGGGGAACGAACTCCTGCTGGCTGTCTATGCGGAGATCCTAGTCCAGCTGTGTGCAGACCCTGCTGCTGTGTGCACAGGTTGGGAAGGGAATTAGAATTGTAAGTAAGAATTGATGAATGAATGAATGTGAAAGATTGTTAGATAATTGAACCTATGAGTAGTGTTATATGAATTACTGGTAGTTGTTATATTATTATTTTTATGTCCTTAAGCTGCGAAAGATCTTTGTACTGTGTTTTTGGATCTAGATCTATTATGTTCTATTTATGTAGTGCTATGTTGATGATATAAAAAGCATATAAATATAAATCTAGTGCACGTGGATGCGAATAGATATTCAATTAACTCTGTGTAGAATAAGGTAATCGGGAATTACAGGATCTAGCACTACTCTGCTTGCTTTACCCATCCTTTCTCAAGGTGCGAAAGCCTAGTTCCAACACCCACCCATACTACTTTGGGTGAGACTTTGACCTGCGAAAGCAGGTCACTGCCAAAAGGGCCAGTAGTATAGGGGTTTGTTGGCAAACCTTACTTACCGAACCTAGGTCAAGACCCCTCGAGCCAACATGGCTTGTGCTTGGGGGTGTAATAATTCGACCAAGGGTGTTTAGGGACTGCTGCCATGGGATAAAAATATGGATGAGAGGGTGGGGGGACGTAGTGCAGCATTTTCAGTCTTTGTACACTTACCAAAAGAATAAAATAATGGGGTTTGGTTTGTAAAAAACACAGAGACGGGTACCCCAAAACACGAAAGTATTAGCTCACTAATGTTGTGAGGAAGGTTTTTTACTGAGGGTGGGGGTACCATTGGTTGGTCTCATGTTTGGTTTTGATGAAGCGGATGAAAAATTATCGCAAATGGGATTATGCTGGTGGAGGTATAGTGGGCCAAATGTGAGGCGCGAAAGTGCGCTTTTGATCTCCTTGTACAACCTGATCATCTGTGAAGGGGGTTTTAGCTTGTATGATAAACTTGACCTTATTCATGGTGAATGGATCTGCATGAGGTGCTTCCTGGACTAAAGTGGTATGGCCATGGTGTCACTTTTGCTGTGATATATGGTCTATTGTGGGTGACGAGTGCCATGGAGGGGAGGCTCTATCGACCAACGAGGATTTTTATCATGTGCAGGGTGAGGTGATGATAAACGTGGTCGGATACGAGGACCCTATGGTTTATTTCTGATGGAGAAATGATGTCATGATATGCAAATTTTACTGGCAATCTATCATGCTGGGGGTAGAATGATACCTGCTCTGGAACTTTCAGTAGATGGACTTATGGATGGTTTGCGAGATTTTCCTGAAAAGATAACTACCTCAAGTGAAAGAATCTTCTTTATCAAATATTATTGAAATTCATGAGCTTTAAAAAAGATGAGAGAGGGCATACCTGTCGGCGCTGAAAAATTAATTTTTTGGGAGTGCGATAATGTGGCATCACCTCTGTTCATTATGGAGTGCTGATCATGGTGCAACTTACGGTTCAGAGAATGAACCTTCTTATCTCGTGTTATGGTCCTCCCAATTTTTTAAAAAGGGCGATATATGGGTGAATATGACACTAATTCAATTCTTTTGTACTTGTTGAGTTCTTGAGAGGTCAGAAGCTTCAACGTAGAAGTTCTTACCATTGCGGTCATCTTGAGCACTAGGGATTAGTGAGATCGTTCCCAGGTAACCTCCATGATGTCCTGCACTTTAATTTTTTCAGTTTGATAACGCTAGGGTCCATATAGAATTGGTTTGTACAGATTCTGAGTGTTTTTTTCCCTATATTGCACGAGCGATCAGGGTAAAGATGTGCCCTCTGTGTGCATTTTCCGGGCATAAGCGCACTAAAATCTCTCTGTTCCCCTTCTTTGGCGTGCCTTAAGTGCACCCGTGGAAAATACAGGCATGCCCTAAGTGTGCCTATCTAAGGGACAGGCACGCAAAGCCAAGGCATAATTTTTTTTTTGGATTTTGCCTATTTTTGGTGTTTTTTTATTATTGATGGGTACCTGTTTGATGACAGGTTCTTGTGGATGGAGCGAGATTGGCCCGAGACCGAACTGCATTGGCTGATGATGCTGGGGCACGTCATTAGCTGGCGCAATGGGGGCTCTTGAAGTTCACGTAGAACGAGCTTCTTTAGTCACAAGACCGATTTCTACGTTGCTTGATCTGTCATTGGCGTAGGAGACGCAACATGTTCATGGTACGTGGGAGGAACCTTGTCATATGTCCCAATATGGATGTGTATTTTGTGACCGGGTTACTGCCTCATGGTGAGACACTGAGGTATCCACTCCCTTTCGGGAGAGTGGACTTGGAGAGGTTTCGGAGACGTCACTATGGTGGGGCGCCTCTGACAAAGGGATGCATCAGCATTGCTTCAGTGACAGATTTGGTAGAGCGATCTGCTTTGGAGGTGATTGTGTGACTTGTAGGGTCATCAGCTCCTCATTAGGCCCACAGGTTAGAGTATTGCACCAGTTGAGGTCTGGGAATTTCTATGATTTTTCCCGTTTTTGCTATGACAGGATGGTGGCGCAACTGAACAAGGTCCATAGTGGATTGAAGTTGTTTACGTATGCCAGCATTTTGTGTAGCATTATGTATGAGAGGGTAGTGCTACTGAGGCTAGTGGTGGCGGTGCCTCCTGGGGGGTCACGAGAGCCTTGTATGAGGAGGTGGGTTCTGGTGATGCCATGAGGCGGTGGGGGCATGGTGGGGCGTTACTGGAACACCATGACAAAGGCCTGGTTCGAGATGAACCTGCAAATGTTCTTAACATTCCCATATGCGGGGATGGACTTCTGGGGGGATCCAGACATGGGTCTCACTCCTAGTTATTCTTGGGGGCCAACAGGTACATTTTCTATGTTTTCTGCATTTATTTGAGTATGTATGTGCTTATGTGTTTTTCTAGTGACACTGACATAGTTTTGGTTACTCTTGTAGATGTTGGTGAGGTGGGTTGCCTCGTGGCTTGGTTGGCTAGCCACAATCCTCTACGGTGACCTAGGGGTGGGTAGGGAGGAGAGGCTATCGTAGGACCTGATGGTGGTGGTAGCCCTTCAAGAGAGGGTAGCATCTCGGCTGCTGCTGAGGTTGTGACCGAGTGAGCTCATGCCGATACAGCGGTGGAAAATGCAGATACGACGAAGGATTGTATTGTGGAACTGACTTCTCGAGTGTCAATTCTAGAGGATGCCTGAGGTCTAGTGGACTGCTTTACCCAGGGGTTGCCTGCACAAGGTTTTATGGATGACTTGGAGGAGGTCTGGCTGGAGACTATGATGGCTGTGAGAGGGAATATCTGCCTGTTTTACATCGGGTGGCAGTCTCGGTGGTGACGATAGCTCCAGTGGTGGAACCAGGAGCAGTTTTAGGTCTAGGTGCCTCTCTTTATGGGGCACTTCCCTAGAGTATACTTGTACATGGGGAAAGCACCCATTATGAGGAAGCTTTCCCTATTTTTGTATCTTTGGTCTGGCCATTGGGTCAGTGATGCTATTTTTGTACTCAAACATATATATTTTGATATATATCTATATATATATATATATATATATATATATATATATATATATATATATATATGAGAGATATTTTTTGTGGCTCTACATGTTGTGTCACCTATTTCGGTTTATGGATGATGTTATGCTGATGGATACCTATATTTTTTATTTTTTTATATATGATGGTTTATTCGAGATACATTCCAGTTTAGGATATTATTGGCTATGAGATCAGCTACTTGGTTTTGACTCCTTGGTACATGTGTGAATGTAATATAGTCAAATTGTCTGCTTAATATTTTTTCACATAAACATTTTCTAAATAGATGTGCATCTCTTGTCTCAAATGTTTGGCTTAACTGCAGCACTACTAACTAGAAATCAAGGTAGACATGCATATGGTGTATGCCCCAATGAAGGGCATCTTACATAAGTCCAATGATGGTGTCATATTCCACATTATTGTTTATTATTGAACTGATGCACACACCATTTGAGCAGAGTGGCGATCGGTCAGGGTGGTAGATGACCCAGGCGGCTACTGCTAAACTTTGAGACCATCTTGATGCTCCATCAGCAAATCCGAAATAATATTCAAGTTGGTGGTCCATGGCAGCACTTTGAGCATGTTTATTAAGTATTTTGGTCAAAAAATTCGGTGTTTGGTTTTGTGTACGTTCACTCTAGGGGAGGGTCGTATTGGCCCTTTAGGGGTAAAATTTCTCGAGGGAAAGACCGTTGATGGGGTTACTGAGGCATGTCTCGTCCGGTTTCGTAAAGATTTATGCCCCCTACCAGAGGAAATGTTTGATGATGTAGGGTCCTTTCCACAGGGTTTCAAACTTTCCTGGCCCTAGGGCTTCTTTTGCAACATCATAGTGGAGGACTAGTTGTCCCTCAGTGAATGAGCAAGGGTTGATGTGGCGGTCGAATGATGCTTTTACCCTTTTTTTATGGGCCTTTTTGTGTTGCAGTGATTGTCATCGACTTTCGTCGATGTGCTCTAGTTTTAATAGGCGCTATTCTAGACGCTGGGTATCATCAAGTAGTTCGATGGTGGCGTGAAAATTTGGGATCTTGCATTCTATGGGAATCATGGCCTTGACCCCGTATACCAAGTGGAAGGGAGTGAATCTAGTGGATGCGTTTACATTCGTGTGGTATGCCCACAGAGTAGAAAAGAGCATGTGGTGCTAGTCGGTTTCATGATTATTCACCATACGTTGTAACATAGTTTTGAGTACTTTATTTATAGCTTATACCTGTCTGTTGGACTGGGGGTAGTATGGTGAAGCAAATTCGTGGGTGAATCCAAGGTGGTTAGATAGCCTCCTCGAAAACTTCATTCTCGAAGTGTTTCCCATGGTCGGAGACTAACTCTTTAGAGACACCGAACTGGGCGATCATGTGTTTAAACAAAAATCGAGCGACAGTTTCTGTTGTGTTGTCATACGTATGCATGACCTCAGCCTACTTGGTGAAATAATCGACAGCTACTGTGATGTATTTATGGTTGCTCGATGAGGCAGGGTTGCAAATCATGAATTTAATCACCCATTTACAAAAGGGATCGGTGACAATGATAGGATGTAGAGGAGCGAGAGGTGCTCTTGCTTTGTGGGTGAAGTGTTGGCATCATTCGCATATTTTGACTGCTGTGATATATTCGCAAAATAGGGAGGGAAAAAAATATCCTTCCCGCAGGAATTTTTGGGCAGTGGCCATTCCAGATAGGTGGTCGTCGCAAGAGCCTCTATGGCAGTCATTAAGGGTTTGTTTCACTTGGTCTTGGGTGAGTCATCGCCATAAAATGGTGTCGATGCCTCATCGATATAAGACATCTCCCATGAGGAGATATGGGGGGGCCTGCTGGTGTATGCACTGATGGTTGTCTCAAGTGAGATGAGGTTTGAACTTCTGGGTTCACAGGAACAGGAGAATGTCTCTGTACCAAGGGTTTTCAATTTCTACAAAGAAGAGATGTTCATCGGGTAGCGAATCATTCACTCATGATCCCTTGGTATCTCCTAGGAGGTCTGTAATGAACTCTGTTAAAGTAAGCACCTTTTTGCTTTTTGGGGAGAAAAATTCTAAGTCTTATTCTTGGATAATGATTATCTAGTCGGCATACTTATGGTTCATTAGGTGACATGTAAGCAGGTATTTAATGGGATTAATATCTACAATGATCATAGTGGTTCATAAGATGATGTAGTGGAAAAGTTTTTGGACTACATAAATTAATGTTAGTGCAGTATTTTCTTCAGGATCATATCTTAATGATGGGACCGATAAGTTTTTTATGACGTAGTAGATTACATGCTCCTTCCCATCTAGGCCTTCCTAGATCCAAACTCTAGTTAATATGGACTCAGAAGCTGATAGATACAAGATATAATCTTTATCATAGTCTTGGGGCCTGATGAGGGGCACTGAAGATAATGTTTCTTTCAGCACATCGAACACTTGTTAGGCGTAATCATCCCATTTAAATGGGATTTCCTGGCGGAGGAGGCGCAGGAACCCTTGAGTGCAGGTGGCATAATCTGTGACAAAGTGTATCATAAAATTGGCCTTCCCCTGTAGGATTTGAAGTTTCCTGAGGCTTCGAGGTGGTGGTACCTCTTTGATTGATTGGACCTTGAGGGGGTCCACACAAATACCTAGCTAGGACACGATAAAACCTAAGATTCATCCTGCGCATATGAAAAAGACACACTTGAGGGGGTTCAAGCATAGGTTGTATTGAAAGCATTTTTGAAATACCAATAGAAGATCCTTGAGGTGGTCTAAGTGCTTCTTGGAGTGGAAGGTTAGGTCATCCAAGTAGGTGAGGATAAGGTGTGCCAAGTCATTAAATATATAATCCATGACCCTTTGGAAGGTGGCTCCTACATTTCTTAAGCCAAATGGCATTACCTTGTATGTGAATGTGCCCTAAGGGGTGGTGAATGTGGTTTTGTACCGATCTATATGGCAAATCTCGATTTGATTATACCTGGAGAACCCATCCATGAAGGATAAAGCCTCATGTCCTGTGCAAGAATCGATGACTTGGTCAATGAATGGGGTGGGATAATTGTCTTTAGGACAAGATTTGTTCAAATCCCTAAAATCGGTGCAAACGCATATAGTGCCCTATTTTTTCATGACGAGAACAGGGTTGGAAACCCAAGATGTGTAGGAGATGGGGTAGATAAACCTAGCTTTGTGAAGCTTTTCGATTTCTCATTTTATTGCTTCTGCCTTAGATGGGTGCAGTTGACATTATTTCTACCGTACTGGGGGTACGTCAAGCCAAGTTTCAATATGGTGCTCTATGATAGTAGGACTAAGCCCAGGAATTTCTAAGTAATCCCACGCAAAGATATCTTGATACTCTTTTAGCAATTGGGTATAAGAGGTTATTCCGCTGGAGAGCATGATTCCCCTAGTGAGATTTCTTCGACCTTTGCAGGATTTTGGGATATGTTCACCTTAATGGTAGGTGAGATGTGTAACATGTTGCCTTTATCAAATGCATCGGGTGCTGGGATGGGATTTTTTAACCAATCGAATTTCCATAATGGAAAAAAATATTTTTATTCGATCGCGTATATCTCTTGTTATTTTTTCTTGTTAGCACTGAACGTGTGATTGGGGAGAAAAATCGAACGGTGATGCATTGCATCGCATGGACAATCTGGCTCCATCATAGCCTCTAGGATGTCTTCATCAGAATGAAACAAGGATCCTAAGGGGGACTGTTCCTGTGCAAGGTTATGTTGAATGGGGTTAATCTGCACGGAGCTAATTGAGAGACACGAGAAGGATTCCATCGTCGATGTGGTGGAACCAGACGCGGTTGACAGAGTGAAGATATATTGGGTCTGCAATGTGATAGGTATATCTACTCTCGTATTTGCAGCTGACTCGACACCTATCGTAGATGAGTAGATAGCTCGAGTCATGGTTCTAATACACGATGATATGAATCGTATATGGTGTGTTGTGTCGTCGGCATTTGGTGGAGGAAGAATTTACCTAATTGGTCGCCTCTCAGTTGACAACCATAGGATGGATCTGTCCATCACATCCTCTTGGGTTTTCAAACTGTTCATGGAATCTGAGTTTGTGCCATCTTCTTGGGAGAGGTGGACTATGGTTGATCGCATACAGGCTAGTGTTGTGCAGAATCTCAGTATGTAGTGACAATGATGTACTGGGTGGTTTTCACCACATATCTGACATGAATATGGGACGTCCATATTGGCACAGTATACTATATGGAATGGATACCATCGTTCAAACATTTCCAAAGCTGGGCATTCAATGATGAAATGATCAAGTTCATCACCAAGTATGCACCTTTCGATTGGGGGAGGGGGTCTGGTAGGGAGCCTTCCAGGTGATCGTCATTCTTCCTGTAGATACAGGATGATACAAGGTTCATCCCCGACAGATTGGGTGGGAGCATCCTCTTGGTAGGATCGCTCAATGGCGTGTAAGGATTCCATATATCAAGGGATCTCTAGGAAAAGATAGGTATAGTTCCTGTAGTTGTTGTAGAGAGCACATGTGTGATGCCTTTCTCAGAACCAAGGAATGGTTTTAATTCATCTAGCTCTGGACAGATATGGGTAGGGTGACATATTATGTCGCATATGGTGCAGACTGGTGATTCTCGTTGTATGGCGGGGGTCACCATCTTCTTTCCTCTCTTCTCAGCTTTCTTAGCCGCAATCACTAGTTTTGTAATGGAAATTTCCTTTGCAGGGGTAGTTTCGACTATTTCTTAGATGGGTGGGGCCTCGTCGAGACTGAGGGGCTTCAACACTGTGGTAGTGATGTGGCTGGCTCCTGTTCTTGCAGGGGAATGAAGTACCAAACTGGTATTTCCAATGATATTTTTGGTAATACCAATGTTGCCAAAACCTACTGGGAGACGAAACTAGCTGGGGGGTAGATGAAAGGAGTTTGGGAGGAGGCATAAGCTAGAGAGGCTGTCGTGGCTGATGACTCAGTGCCATTACTGCTTATGTCTTTGTCCTGACTAGCTTCAATGCTTGATGTGAACATCACGCACACTAGAGCCCCTATGACATTGGGTGATGACTCAAGGATTATGGGCAGATCTCCTAGGAATAACTCTAGAGCGAACGACAGATTGAATTGGCCTAGACCATATTATTTGTACCATGAGAGAACATCCGAGGAGGTATCTAAATATGGTATAATTACTTCAATGTTTTTTAGGGGTCTGTTAACCCTAGAAAATCATACAGTAGAAGATGAAATTAATCAATGTCAAGCCTAAGGATTTATAGGGCAAGAAAACATTATGGAATCAAGAAGTATTTAAAATCTCTAAGGTTTTGAGAAAATCAGATTTGAACTAGTCTTAAATGCTAAATTTTGTGCTTAATCCTTCGAGAAGAGTGCCTTCTGCGTGCCTTTTTTCTCGATAAGCACACATTTCTGGAAATATAAAAATGTCACTTTCCAGGACCAGACAAAGAAAAGGATAGTTACTCCTTATATGAAGCCGCCTAAGGACAACCACCAGCACCTCCTTACACACTATGTGAGCACACAAAGGAATATTTGGAGCACACAATGGAATTATACCTCTCCCTTGGGTCACCATCCATCATGTACCAAGGGAGGGAAGGAGGATTTGAAATCCCCTATAAAAAGCCACCAAGAGATGAAGAAAGGGTGATCACATTTTTATGTTGGCTATAATTTCCCAAGAAATACCAGCAGTGTGTGACCTGAATCTGGAGATAGAGGGGACTCGATTGTTGGCCACCCAACAATCCTAGTCCATCACAGCAGAGAGAGAGGAAAACTGCACGAGAGGCAGAGCTTGGAAACCAATATCCTTGCATCGGGACCTAGAACCATTGTCTAGGGGCCATTTGGCAAGTGGGTAAAATTTCTTCTCTATATCAAACGTTTAATAAGAAGAGGCCTTGAGCCATTATTTGCATTATTATTGTTTTGACTCTCTTCAATAGCTTCTATATATTTGTGTTTTAGTTTTTAGTTTACTTTGTGCATACATTCACAAATTTTTCCCTCTAGATTATTTACTTTTGAGCTCCACCACTTTCTGCCTGTTACCAATATTTTATAGGGGTAGACCACACCCCTTAAACTGGTGCGATTTCATACACCCATGCGTCAAATCCACCACTACAGGATTGGCAACTCCACTAACGATTTATAATTTTATGTGGTTGTGTCATCTCTTGCAAGAGACCTTTTTCTACGCTGGAGAGTGGAGCTGATAGTCCTCTGATCCATCTTACAGTCCCTAGATTCACTTGGAGTGATAGATTGAATAAGGCAGCTCCTAATATTTTTACTTGCAATATTTTTGCGCAGAGTTTTTTCTCATAGATGCACACTGCGCGCATTCAAGACTGACCTGCGCGCAGGAAAGCGCACCTGTCAGATCCTTTTCTGCACAAATTACAGAATGAGATTTTTCTCCCTATATTCTACATTTTTCTACTTGTAACTATGTTGTGCAGCCCCTAATTTATCTGCTAGCACTTGTGTTGATATCCCACAACTTCTGAGAACTTACTTTTACCAACCTTCTGTAGGCTTAGAGTTAGTTTTTCTTTAAGTTGGTTTTTTGCAAAACAATTTCACATAGTTTTAGGGGGGGAATTAACCATTGCATTTCGAACGATTTATGTTTTTCAAATTCTGGTATGCACAATTAGATTAAATAGTCCAAATAAGTGGCCCAAGACCACACATGCATAAACTATTTTTATTTTCCAGTGTAGAAATTGTTTAATTTAGTTGAATTTGTGTTTAATTTAGTTGATTTAGTGGATCGATTTTTAGATTAGAGCAAGTAATATCTGCTACCTTTGCACCATTAATTGATCCTAGGTAAGCATATGAATTCTCTATATTTACAATTCACCATCTCCCTTTACTTAGTCATAGAGATTAACTAGGAAAATTTGAAAGCGGCCCTTTATTCGCAAATGTTTTCCATTTGAGCCAGGAACAACATCACATAGTTTAACTATGGGACTTTTTTAAAGGATCACTAATATCCATATGTTCAAAATATGATATTTTTCACCATATGATCACACACACTCACCCACTAAGCAAAGAAAGACACCTAAAACTAACTTAAACAAACTCACTAAATTCTCTCCATAGGGGCCACAAAAGAATTTATAGTTTAAGTTAGGATCAAGGGGTTAGGCATCCAATAAGCCGCCTTGATCATAATTCATATTGAAACATAGAATTTTTGTATTTAGGGAGCTTCAAATCCACCTATCATCCCACGGAAAATAAAACCCAAGCGCAGCAGAGACCCGATTCAGAGGGGGTTAGGCTTAGGCGCAGTGCGTGTGGTATCAGTTGGAGCTACCTGACCTGGCTGATACTCGGTACTGTTAGCTGACTACCAAGAAGCCCAAGACTGGAATGATAATGTGGGATAGTGGTTCTTAGTGGCCAAAAACTAGGGCATCCTTTACCCTATAGGTGATGGTGCAAGCAAGTGCCAAACCCTCTATCGTTACCTTGGTGGTTTCTCTTCGGCTGACTGGGGGCATCGCCAACTCTTACGGGACGTTGTGCCAGCACTCGTAAGAAATATTCTCAAGGCCCAGTTACTTTTGAGTGTGTGAGGATGCATTGGTCTTCTAGGATTTTGAGTATCACGTGCAAACAAACAAAAAATATCTTTTTTTTCTTGATTGATCACATAGATTAAGTTAAATGGAAAATTCATTTCATTTTCACTTTTTTTTATGTATGTGGCCATAAACTTGTCGTGATCATAGACTCTATCCTCTAAAAATTTTCCAAAACCTAACTTGGTCGACACCCAAACGGTCCCAGTGGAACCTCGTCGATGCAGGCGTCTTTTGGACCTCTGCCCATTACAGGGAGGGATTCCAGATATTTCGCCATTCAAGCGTCAAAGACGAAACACTACTACCATCATTGGTTAATCCTTCATTGGAGCAACCATATTTGGGAACCCTAGTCAGTATCCCAACACCACACCACACACCACTCCCCCCTTGACCCCTAGTGGGCAGAGGAGTACGTCCCATTCAGGAAGCCAGCTGAACACACATCAAGGTACGTCACATACTAACCCTCGTTCTAACCCAAACTTAGTGTCTTCACACGTGGAAATGGCGTCAACCTCCCAGTAACCTTTATTAACTTCGTTGAATCTTCCTAATTTAACCAAGCTAAGGAATGACCCCATCACAAAATATCCGTCATGACCTCCCATGCCCACGAAGCTCCCTTCGGTTATACCAAAGTTCGAAGGAAAGCAAGCGAAAGACCCAGGTAATCATGTAATGATATTTCACCTATGGTGTTCATCAAATAGTATCATCGATGACACTATTCGATTCAGGCTCTTTCAACGCACTCTTACAAGTGTAGCTGCAAAAGGGTACGTGGAGAAACCTCCTGCTTCACATGAAACCTTTAGCGCTCTCGCTACCGGATTCCTCACTTATTTTTAGTTACCCATTCACCATGATTCGGGAATGGAGTTACTGACTCATTTTAGACAAACCCCCGCCATCCATATCTCTGAACATCTTCATGAATGGAGGTGATGTCACAGTTTATGTAAAGAAAAACTTGACGATTGGGTCCTCTTTGATTTATTCTTGAAAACTCTGACGACGAAGATTTCAAAGGATGTGGCACAGTAATATCCCACATCCGAAGAGGACAAAATCAGTAAAGCCCAGAATCTTAAACTGATTTATACGCAGTCAGGATACATTTACAATATCTTGCCTAATGCCCCGTGTCTACAAACTTATCAAGAATTTCTAGGCGTGTCAAACTCTACAGACGAATTAATTGGGTCAATGACCCAAGGTTACCTAGGCAGCAGTAGTCAAAATCATAGTTACGTAGATAATTCTACTGAGAACATGTCTCAACCCATATTTCAAATTCATCATATGCCTTAGCAAGATTTGACTAGTAGGGTGCAAGCATATCACCAAGGAGGACCTTATCCTCCAACTGAGGGGACCCAGTACGCAGAAATAAACAATGAAGGAAGAGCTCCCCCCTAACGGCTAGGTGCAAACAAGGGACAACATTATGCTCAATCCTAAGCACACGACAGACCTACATAAACCAATGCACAGGTGAACTTTGTGCAGTCGTCCCAAAATCAACCACACCAATATAACCAAGAGAACTACCCTCCTAACGTGGTTAAGAAGAAATAAAAAAACAAGCCAAAAGGGAACCCTAGATAGGGGGGCAACAACCAACAATGCACACCGCGACCCCAAGCTGGAGGCAACTCCAGTAGGAATTAGAACCAAGAGCCAAGAAATTCCCAACGGTAAGGCAAAAGGCCACCTATGCTAATAAACCATTCTTGTTCAATATGTGGTGAGTACGCGCACTATAATCACCACAGTCCCGATCTCCCCAAGCTAAAAAATATTTAGAGTAACCGAGGACAAGGAGGATCTTCCCAGCAACCCGGTGTTATGCAAGAACCTTTACCCCACTAAGGGAAGGTCAACACTCAGCAACAAAACCCAAAAAATTCTGGGAAAAAGCAGCCATGAAATCTACATTACTAGGGAAGAAATGTTTTTCCAAACATGGAACCACAGTTACAACACCCCACCAGACACCACTACATCAGGGGCTAGTACCATTGCACCGACTGCACCCTTGACCATTCCAAAGATGCCTAAAGAACCATTTACAAAGATGGAAAAGGAGCCTAATAGGAAAGCAGGTAACTACTCCAAAGCGGCCCATAATTATAGCATCGTGGAAGTACTACACTCGTGCTCAAAGCAACAAAAAGCACTGCTTTTCGCGTTAGGTGCTATCGACCCTACCGATACATGCATGATGGATTTTAACTTAGAAAAATCCACCCCTAGGCTTCCTTCCATGGTCACCTTCCAAATGCGGGTATTGGTCCAAAATATCACTATTCACCAATGTGTCATTGATGAGGGTGCATCGACATGCATCATGTCGAAAAATGTTTGGCAAAAGTTGGGTTCTCTCAAACTAAAACCCTTGGTCATAACACTTCGAGCCTACGACAGTCATCCCTCGACCTCCGTCGGCCTCTACCAATATGTCCCCATTTGTTTAACCTGCAAGACGGTCCACATAGACATTGAAGTCTTGGACGCTCACTTGGATTACAATATATTCCTCAGGCGGAGTTATATGTACGCCATGTCCACCATATCCTCCTCTGTCTTCCACATTATGATGTTCCCCGATGAGGATCGCATCATTACTATATACCATCTGACAAACAACAAGAATCATCCCCTAACCAACACGGATGTGACTATATCCTATGTAGTTACAGTCGCATATGGTCTTTCACGGTACCAATAATATGGTCCCTGGCTAGTTCAAACTGTCGTCCATCCTAGGGTCATTCCTAGGGGATCCTCCCTTTATCCTTGAAGCATCGCCTGATGCCACAAGGGCCCTGGTGTGCATTATGTCCACATCAAGCACCGAGGTTAGTCAGGACACAGACTCAAGCAATAACGACATGGATGCATCGACCACAGCAGCCTCTCTAGCCTACGCCGCCTCCCAAACCCCTTTCCTCTACTCCCCAACTGGCATTGTCTCCCAGTAGGTTTTGGCCATGCTAGTGTTAGCCAACATATCGTTGGTGTTCCTAGTTTGGTACCTCGTTCCCCCTTCTGGAACAGGAGCCACCAACGTTAGTACCATAGGGTTAAAGCCCCTCAGTCCCTAGGAGCCACAACCTACCCAAGAAACGATCGAGACCACCCCCGCAAAGGAAGTTCCCATTGTGAAACCAGTTATCATGGCCAAGAAAACCGAAAATAGAGGAAAGAAGATGGTGAACCCCACCATTCAAAGGGAATCACTAGTCTGCACCATATGCGACATTATAGGCCATCCTACCCATATATGTCCAGAGCTAGACGAATTAAAACCACTCATCGGCTCTGAAGCAGACATCTCGGGGTTGCGTTCCCGTAAAAAGGAACCTACCACCAAAGGTACAGGCAAAGTGCTACGTACCAATCACACATGGACTCTCTGTGGCAACTATGAGCACTATACCCACCATTTTCCAGAGATACCATGATATAGGGACACCTTACATGCAGTTGAGCGATCCTATCAAGAGGATCCCTCCATCCAGTCTATCAACGATGCGCCTTGTATCATCCTGTACCTATAGGAGGAGCAACAGTCACCAAAAAGATAGTTATTTTTCCCTTCTCCCCCCAAGCCAACATACACCAACTAGGGATAGGAAAACCTGATTGCCTCATCCTCTTGAGTTATCAGGCGCATCAATTAATCCAGAAAGCTTGGTCGAGTCTTTGGCCTAATGTCACCTAGGCAGCAGTAATCTGTATTTGGAGAGATCCTAGACGGGGGGGAGTAACCAGAAATTCCCCCCCATGATCTCAGTCTGCGGGAAACCATAACCAAAATCAAAACTAGGAGCCAAGTAACAACTCCCAAGAAAACAGAGGCAATGCCACACATTCGCACTCCCGAAAAAATTAAATTTTTGACGCCAGAAGGTATGCGCTCTCTCATCTTCTTTTTTAAAACTCATGCCTTTCAATGATATTTGATCAAAAGAAGATGCTTTCACTTGAGGTAGTTGTTTTTACAGGAGGAACATACAAACCATTTACAACACCATCTACAGAATGTTCCAGAGCAGGTATCATTGTACCCACAACATGATAGAGTCCCAGAAAAATTTGTATATCCTAACATCATTTCTCCATCAAAAATAAACCATAAGGTCCTCATATCCGACCGTGTTTACCATCACCTCACCCTGCACATGATAAACATCCACGTTGGCCAATAAGGCCTCCCCTCCATGGCGCTCGTCACCCAAAGTAGACCATATATCATAGCACAAGTGTGCCATGGCCATACCATTTCATTTTGGGAAGCACCTCAAGCCCATCCATTCATCATGCATAAGGTCAAGTTTACCATTCAAACTCAAACCCCCTTCACGGACGACTAGGTTGTACAAGCAGACTGAAAGTGCACCTTCGTGCATCGCATTTGGGCCACCATACCTCCATCAGCATAATCCCATATGCAACACTTCTTCATCTGCTTCATCAACCCTGCACATGAGACCAACCAATGGGACCCCCACCCCTAGCAAAACACCGTCCTCACACCTTCAGTGAGTGAAACCTTTCATGTTTTGGGGTACCCGTCTCTGTGTTTTGTACAAACCAAACCTCATTATTTTATTCTTTGGTAAGTGTACAAAGACCACAAACAATGTGCTTCACCGCTTTAGCCTCATATTTCATATTTAACCCCATGGAAAAAGTCCCTCATTCCCCTTGGTTAGAGTATTTCACCCCCATGCACGAACCATCCCGAAATTCATAGCCAGTTCACACCAGCCCTGAAAGTCCTACCGACTCCAGGGAGTTTCCCTTCAGAAATAACTATGACTGCTGCCAAGCATCTAAAATTATACTCCGACCTCGAGCCATTGAATCCCCATCATCCGTTTTCAGTCACCTCTCACCAGCATACCTATGTTAAACCCATCACATCTAGGTCCCTGACCCCTCAGGTCGGCGACCCATGGTTTGGTGAAGGAGTCATTTTTGTCGACCTCGACACCTCTTTTTCAAAAAGGAAGTGGTACCTTGGATCACCCCTCCCCATGCAAATGGGTGCCTCAGGTGGCACTGTGGGAGACATCATTATCCACAGATGTCATCGATCCTCTTGAAATTTGACTACAAAAAAAGCTTTCATGTCAAGATGGTATCGTAGCTTACAACTGTTGCACTTTGATCAGATTCGCCGAAGACCCGTGCCTCCATAAGCGTCTCTATCAACAATGCTTACACGAGAAGGTCCCAACCAGTACAAATGCATACATTGCACAGTTATATGCCATACCAAGGTTACGCATATGGGTACCACGTTCCACCTATCTTCAAAGAAACAACGCCCCTAAGGGCTTCAACAGTCGTCGTCAACAACCACCAGGATCACTACCACAACAGTGATGCAAACAACACATGTATCTGTCAATTTTGTTTAACTAGCCATAGCATCACAAGCATGGGACATTCCCACCTTGTTGAAATTTTTTATATATGTTGTATATTTTATTTGCTTGCAGGGGCCCCTTAGGCCATGGTCATCTTGGAAACGATGCAAGGTGTTTTCAATTCCAAGATTCAAATAGGCCTCTCTCTCTCTCTCTGCGCATGATACAGAAAAGAAACTATAATGATTTTCGGCTATACAGTCCTTCCCAGACCTCACACATTAGGGGGAAACTATTAACACTGGAAAATCGTACAATAGAAGATGAAATTAATAAATTTCAAGCCTAAGGATTTACAGGGAAACACACATTATGGAATCAAGAAGTATTTAAAATCTCTAAGGTTTTGAGAAAATCAGATTTGAACTAGTCTTAAATGCTAAATTGTGCGCTTAATCCTTCGAGAAGAGTGCCTTCTGCATGCCTTTTTTCCCGATAAGCTTGCATTCCTAGAAATGGAAAAATTTCACTTTCTAGGACCACAAAAAGCAAATGATAGTTACTCCTTATATGAACCCGCCTAAGGATAGCCACCAGCACCTCCTTAGACACTATGTGAGCATGCAAAGGAATATTTGGAGCACACAATGGAATCATACCTCTCCCTTGGGTCACCATCCATCATGTACCAAGGGAGGGAAGGAGGATTTGAAATCCCCTATATAAAGCCACCAAGAGATGAAGAAAGGGTGATCACATTATTGTGCTGGCTAGAATTTCCAAAGCAATACTAGTAGTGTGTGACCCAGAGCTGGAGATAGAGATAACTCAATTGTTGGCCACCCAACAATCCTTTTCCATCACAACGGAGAGAGAGGGAGACTGCATCAGAGGGAGAGCTTGGAAACAAAAATCCTTGCATTGGGACCTAGAACCATTTTTTAGGGGCCCTTTGGCAAGTGGGTAAAATTTCTTCTCCATATCAAACGTTTAATGAGAAGAGGCCTTGAGCCATCGTTTACATTATTATCATTTTGACTCTCTTCAATAGCTTTTGTATTTTAGTTTTTAGTTTACTTTGAGCATACATTCACATATTTTTCCCTCTAGATTATATGCTTTTGAGCTCCACCACTTTCTGCCTATTACCAATAGTTTATAGGGGTAGACCACACCCCTTAAACTGGTGAGATTTCGTGCACCCATGCGTCAAATCCACCACTACAAGGTCACTTCTCACTATGTGTCAATTGGTCTACAGTAATGATGCGGTCCTCATGGGGGAACATCATGATGCGAAAGATGGAGGAGGCTATGGCAGACATGGCATATACATAACTTCGCCCAAGGAGTATATAGTGAGCATCCAAGACTTCAATGTCTATGTGGACCATCTTTCTGGCTAAGCAGACCATGACATTTTGGTAGAGGCCGACGGGGGTTGATTGACAACCGTCGTACACTCTAAGCATGATGACTGAGGGTTTTAGTTCGAGAGACCCTAACTTCTGCCTAACATTTTTGGACATGATGCGCATCGATGCACCCTCGTCTATGACACATCGGTGAATTATGATATTCTGGACCGAAACTGGTATCTGGAAGGCGAGCATGGAAGGAAGCCTGGGGGTGGCTTTATCTATGTCAAAATCCATTAGGCATGTATCAGCAGGGTCAATAGCGCTTAACGTAGAAAGTAGGGCTTTCCATTGTTCTAGGCATGACTAAAGTACTTCCAAAGCCGACATAGCAGTGGGATATTGTGCTAAATCATCCATGATGCTATAATTTAGGGTCGCTTTGGAGTAGTTTCCTCCTCGCCTATTGGGTCCCTTCACCATTTTTGGCAATGGTTTGACATGCATCTTTGAAATGGTCAAAGTTTCAGTTGGTGCACTGGTACTTGCCCCTAACGTATTGGTGTCTGGTGGGGTGTCGTAATTGTGATTCCATGTTTGGAAAAACATCTCTTCACCAGTCATGTAGATTTCATGGCCACTTTTCCCAGAGTCGTCTATATTTTGCTGTTGAGTTCTTACTGTCCCTTGATGGGGGAAAGGTTCCTGCATCACAGTTAGTTGCTAGGAAGATCCTCCTTGTCCTAAGTTATTCTGTAGCTTCTTCAGCTCAAGGAGATTGGGACAATGGTGAGTATAATGGACGTACTCACCACATATCGAACAAGAATTATTTGTTCAGAAAGGTGGCCTTTTTCTCTACCACTAATAATTTCTTGGCTCCTGGCTCTGATTCCAGTTGGAGTTACCTCTAGCCTAGGATTGTGGAGGGCATTTCTAGTTGTTTTCCCCCTATCCAGGGTTCCCTTTTGGCTTGTTTTTTTCTTTTTTATTCACCGCGTTAGAAGGGTATTTATCCTGGTTGTATTGGTGAGGTTGGTTGTGGGATGGATGCATAAATTTCACCTATGCATTGGTTTGCATAGGTGGGTCTTGTGCTAGGGACTAAGCTAACGCAGTCCCTAGTTTGCACCTGGCTGTTGGAGGGGAGCTCTTCAGTCAGCGTTTCTTTCTGCGTAGTAGGCCCCCTGAGCCAGAGGATAAGGTCCTTCCTAGTGATATGCTAACACCCTATTGGTCAAATTTTGTTGAGGCATATGATGACTTTGAAAATCAGGTTGAGGTATGTTCTGGGTAGAGCTATACGTGTAACCAAGGTTTTGACTACTACTACCTAGGTAACCCTGGGTCGAGGACCCAATTAGTTCGTCTGTAGATTTCGACATGCCTAGAAATTCTTGATAAGTTTACATGTGTGGGACATTAGGCATGATGTTGTAGATGTATCCTGAGTGTGTATAAATCAGCTCAAGCTGTTGGGATTTGTTGATGGCGTCCTCTTTGGATGTGGACCTCTGTTGTGCCACATCCTTTGAAATCTATACTATAAGAGTTTTCGGGAACAAATATGAAATAACCCGATCGTCGAGTTTAGCATTACATAAACTACGAGACCGCCTCCATTCATGGAGATGGTCTGAGATATGGACGGTGGGGGGTTTGTCTAAAATGTGTTAGTGATTCCATTCCAAAATCATGGTGAATGGGTAACTAAAAATATGTTAGGAACGCGGTGGCGAGGGTGCCAAAGGTTCCATGTGAAGCTGAGGGTTGCTCCACGTACCACTTCATGGCTACTCTTGTCAGAGTGTGTTGAAATATTCTCAATTGAATAATATCGTCAATGATATTGTTCGATGAGCACCACAGGTGGAAGGTCATGACATGATTACCTAGGTCTTTCGCTTTCTTTCCTTCAAACTTTGGAATATATGAAGGTAGCTTCATGGGAATGGGAGGCCATGTAGGGTTTTCTGCGATGGGTTCATTCATTAGCATGGTTAAATCGGGAAGATTCAACGAATCTAAGAAAGGTGACTGGGAAGTTGACGCCATTGTAGTGTGCGAAAACACAAAGTTCTAGTAAGGAAGAGGGCTGGTCTGAGACGTACCCTGATGTGTATTTATTTGTTTGGATCCCCGAATGGGACGCACTCCTTTTCCCCCTGGGGGTTGTGGGAGGAGTGGTGTGTGGTGTGGTGTTGGGAGACCGACTAGGGTTCCCAAATACGGATGTCCCAATAAAGGACGAGCCAATAATGGTGGTAGCGTTCCATATTTGACGCCTCAACAACGAAAGACCTGGAACCCCTTCCGGTAATGAGGTGAAGTCCAGAACACGCCTTGTTGGGAAAAATATTGAGAGGGGGGGGGGGTGAATCAATATTTAGTGCAGACTGAAAACTTTTTAACTTTTTCTTTCTCTACAACCCATATGCTACTTTACTGAATAAAACTCGTGTATACACGTGGATATCCTTCATACAACTCATGTATGTACAAAGATATAATTATTGCATTTAATTCTTAACTTGGATCATTGCATCATTCATTCATCAGATGTATAGTAAGCAGTAAACAGATGCTGTAAGAACAAAATAAATCATCACACATAAGCAACACACATCAACACCAGGATTTAAGGTGGAAACCCAATTTGGGAGAAAACCACCGTTGTCGTCATCTCAGTCTTCAATATTTATTATGTAAAGAAAACTTCTTACAACCATGTACTGGCGCAAACTCATACCAGCACACAAGAAACCACCCGCAGAAGGCCACAACCTTCTCTCGTTTACCAGCCTCTCCTGGAAGGGAGCTACAACCCCCTTCTCTCGTTTACCAGCCTCTCCTGGAAGGGAGCTACTACCCCCTGCTCTTGTTTACCAGCTACTAAAGGAAGGGAGCCACTACCCCCTCACTGAAGGCTTGACCCTCAGCACCACTGCAGACCATGTTTCATCAATTTTCACACTGGATCAAACAGCTTCAACTCAACCCTTCATTTTTCAACAAACATACTTTTTCCAATGCTTCAAACATAACAGTGAAACCACTGTAACCAGAATATCAGAGATTACCCAGACTTCAGAATAGATATGCAGAAACACATTCAACCATGAGAAACCATTAGTTCAAATACCATACGTGCTTTTATCTAATAAGACCCGCGTATACACGCGCTTTTCATGAAACAAAACCGCGTATACATCTGTGCATTTCTCAATAAACCCTAACTTCCCATACACACTTTTATTAGATCAAATCTGTGTATACACGGGCTTTTTCCACAACAAACTCACGTATATATCTGTAAATGAAAGCTTTGCAGAACAGAGAATATCTATAAAATTACCCAGATTTCTTCATTACCTTCAGCAGACTTTGCACCAGATCTTCACCAGTTCTTCTTCTGCAGATCGTCTTAGAGATTCATCATCATCAGTTCTAAGGATTTTGAACCATCCACGGGTGCATCATAGATTCAGATTTATCAATCAAGAACAAAGTTCAATCATGCAGATATACTTCAAAGTGAAGTATTCATTCAATACCCAGACACATGCACACCCTTGCACAATGATCTTCTTCTCCTTATATAGGTTTAGCCTTTATCAATACCATGAGCCAAAACCACACCACTTCTGATGGTATTCCTGGACTGGATCAAATAGATAATCCAACGCTGAATACAATGGGTCAATACCATGGTAAATTCCCCTGGTTATGTAAATTTAGAGCGCAATAGGGCATACGCGACTTGTCACGTACTATTCCGCGTACATACGCTACTCCTCCTCATCAAACCCGTGTATGCATTGTGACATACTTTTTTCAACATTATTCTGGAACTTTCTGAATTCCTTTCTTCTGCTACTTCTGTAGATACATCAGAGTTACATCATTAACAACTCATCAAGTCAGTTTCCATCAAGGACAACTTCATAAAGTAGGTTTTCATCAAGGACAACACATTGCATCATATCACCAACAGTCTTATTTCATCAAGTAGGTTGCCATCAAGGACAACACATGCCAACAATATCCCCCTTTGGACTTGATGGCAACCATGATGGTGTTTGATCACCACATCAGATAGATAAATTGAATATAATCATTAAGAAAACACCATGATGGTCTTCCCCTATTCAAATACCATGATACTCTCCCCCTTTGACATCAAGGGCAAAGGGCGGATCAAAGAAGAGCTTTGAAGATCTGATGTGCATTGAAGTTACCATGCTCCCCCTGAGTTCATGCTGAATCTTCAAACATATTTTTTTTCAATGAAGTACATGACTCTATGACCTTTCCTATCACCAAGGACTCATACTTACAATAATGATCCATCCAAGTGGATTTACATATTTGTCTCAAGTACCCAACCAAGTGGGTTGACAAATTTGAACAAGTCCTTACATGACTGAATATTACAATTTTACATCATAGGTCTCAACATGACCTCTTCATCAAATTACAAATATGACCTTTTACAACAAATACCAAAAGGACCTCAAGAAAGAGATCATATTTCAGAATCATCATAATTCCAAAAATGCATTACATTCAGCAAGGCTAATGCTCCCCCTGAAACTGTGCATCCAATGCATCCTTTCCATATGACCAAAACTCCTCCTTAGCTTGTGCAACCTGAACACTTTCAACAGCCAATCATCAAGGCATATTCACCCAATATCAGAGAATGAAACATAAATATAGGAGATGAAACATCATCAGAGATACCAAACAGCACTGCAGCTGTGCTGAAGAATGCTGACCCCAAGTAAAATTTGTCAGCAATTAACCATACGCGGTTTTATTTGTATAAACTTGCGTATATACACGACTGTCTTTCAGGAAACCAACGTATCCAATTTAATCTTCTGAATTTAAGCAGATCTGATCTTCTGCATGGCAGAGAATACTCCCATATTCTGTCTGAGATATTCGAATGCTTCCCTGGGCAGAGGTTTGGTAAATATATCAGCCACTTGTTCTTTGGAGGGAACATACTCCAGCTTCACCTTTTGTTCAAGCACTTGTTCACGTAAGAAGTGATACTTGATGGGAATGTGCTTGGTCTTTAAATGCATAACAGGATTCTTTGAAATACTGATGGCACTTGTATTATCACACATAATGGAGATAGGAGGTGAGCATTTGATTTGAAATTCTTGTAAGGTTTGCATCATCCAAAGAAGTTGCATGCAACATGATGCGGCAGCCACATATTCTGCTTCTGCTGTAGATAAGGCAATAGAGTTTTTCTTCTTGCTAAACCAAGATACTAACTGAGGCCCCATATAGAATGCTCCACCACTAGTGCTTTTCCGATCATCAACATTTCCAGCCCAATCTGCATCAGTGTAAGCATGAAGAGTAAGATCAACATTCTTTGGATACCATAGTCCAAAGTCTTGAGTTCCTTGTAGATATTTGAATATTCTTTTGACAGCTTGAAGGTGAGACTCTTTTGGATTAGCTTGGAATCGTCCAAAAATCCCAACAGCATGCATAATGTCCGGTCTATTCCCAGTGAGATAAAGTAGACTTCCTATCATAGATCTATATTCTGGTTGATTCACCGTGGGGGAATCATCATGAGAACTAAGATTACATCTGGTTATCATTGGTGTACTTACAGGTTTGCATTTTTCCATGCCATACTTCTTTAGAATTTGCTTAAGGTATTTTGCTTGTGATAAGAATATACCATCTGTAGTTTGATGCACTTTCAAACCAACAAAGAATGTTAGTTCCCCAAGTAAAGACATTTCAAATTCTTGCTGCATGACAAAAGCAAATTTCTGACTCATAGATTCTTCATTACTTCCAAAAATGATATCATCAACAAATACAACCACAATCAAAAGTTTATCATTTTCAATTTTTGTGTATAAGTTGCTATCAGCAGACCCCTTTGAAAATCCTTGTTGATGAAGATATTTGTCAAGACGATAATACCATGCCCTTGGAGCTTGTTTGAGACCATATAGAGCCTTTTTAAGTCTACAAACAAGATTTTCATCATTTCCCAAAATGAATTCTTCTGGTTGTTCTATATAAACTTCTTCTTCTAGATCACCATTGAGAAATGCAGATTTAACATCCATTTGATAAACTTTGATTTGTTGAAAGCTTGAAAAGGCAAGAAACATTCTTATGGCTTCAAGTCTAGCTACAATAGAAAAAGTTTCTTCAAAGTCTATACCTTCTTGTTGAGTATACCCCTTGCAAACAAGTCTAGCTTTGTTTCTTACAACATCCCCATTCTCATTTAACTTGTTTTTGAATATCCATTTAGTTCCAATGACATTTTTGTTATAAGGTCTTGGTACTAATTCCCAAGTGTGATTCTTTTCAATTTGATCAAGCTCTTCATTCATGGCTTGAACCCAACATTCATCTTTTCTAGCTTGATTGACATTGTGAGGTTCAATAGTAGATAGAAATTCCAGATAGCTAGAAGATCCCACAAGAGTCCTTCTTGTTTGTACACCTGATCCCTTATCTCCCAAAATTTGAGATTCTGGATGATTCTTTTGAACATATCTAGATGGAGCCTTTTCAGATAAATCATCTTCAGGTTCTTCATTGGGTTCACTATATATATCATTGCTATTTGATGTAGAATGACATAAATCACCATCGTCTTCATTTGTTGTTTGTTTTTCTTCCTTTGGGGCTGCAGGAGACTCATCAGTAACAACATAAATACATTCAACAATCTTCCGAAGTCTTTTATTGTAACATTTATATGCTCTACTCGTAGAGAAGTAACCAAGAAGTATTCCTTCATCTACTCTAGGTTCAAACTTGCCAAGTTTTTCATCATTATTTTTGATAAAGCATTTACTTCCAAAAACTCTAAAATGCTTCACAGATGGAGAATTACCATACCAGAGTTCATATGGAGTTTTGTCACTATTTACACAAACATGTGCCTTGTTGAGAATGTTTACCGCTGTATGTGCTGCTTCTCCCCAAAATGTGTCAGGTGTTCCAGAATCATCAAGCATAGCTCTAGCCATTTGTTGAACTATTATATTCATTCTTTCTGCTACGCCATTTTGTTGTGGAGTTCCAGCTACAGAAAATTGTCTTTTTATGCCATGTTGTTCACAAAATTCAAGGAATTCATTTGAAGTATATTCTCCTCCTAGATCAGATCTAAGACATTTGAGTTTTAGATCTACTTCATTTTCAACCAGAGCCTTGAAGATCTGAAATTTATCAAATGCTTCATCTTTGTGCTTAAGCAACCCAATCCAACACATTCTAGATAAATCATCAATAAATAAGATATAGTATTGTTCACCACGAGGTGACTTTTTCCTCATAGGTCCACATATGTCAATATGAATGAGTTCAAGAGGCCTACTTGATGATCCTTCCTTGGCATTAAATTGCAGTCTGGTCTGCTTACCGAATTGGCAAGATTTGCATATGATGCTTTCAGGTAGAGTAATATTGGGAAGACCACGAACAACATTAAGTCTGCTTTATTTGTTGATCTGAGAGAAGCTCAGATTCCCCAACCTTCTATGCCATAGCTAGTTTTCTGAATATTTGCTCATGTAACATTGTTCTTTGCAGTTCTTCAATACATACAGGTTGCTTGGAGTTCTTTTTCCTTTTATAATTGTTTTACCTGTATCAATATCACGTACCACACATTCTTTTGAACTAAAGACAACTTCAGTTCCTTGATCACACATTTGACTTACACTTAACAGGTTATGCCTTAATCCATCCACATACATGACATCATTTGCCTTCACCTTTTCTTTTAGAAACACATACCCTTTTCCCTTAATCACAGCTGGAGTATCATTTCCAAAAGTAACTTTCTTTTCCTTTTCTAGAGTATTATATGCAAGAAGTTTGTTTTTGTCACCTGTCATGTGTCTTGATCATCCACTATCAATGTACCATTGATTTTCTTCACCTTCTGCAAATAACACTATGCCACAATTTTCAACCTGCAATTCCTTCTTTTTCCATACTTTGGAGCTTGAAGGAACATGCTCTTTTGGCTGAACTTTGCTCTTGCATTCAGATTCTTCATGGCCAAAGTTATTGCAATAAGCACATTCAAATTCATTTAGAAGAGGAGAAAAGTTGTTATAGGTATTCTTCTTTGTTTCAATATCAATCCTTTTCTTTCTTGCTTCTCTTGTCATAATGGTTTTATATGCAACACATTGAAAAGTTTTATGACCAAAATTGTGACATGAGAAACATTGTCCATTGAAGAAGAAATTTCTGCGATCATGAAATCTTCTACTTGAATTTACATGTTGATTTTTGTTTCTTTGAAAGATATTCTTGTTGGTGTTCTTTGAATTGAGATGATCATGCTTTACCTGTAATGATTCTTTATTCTCTTGCTGAGTGGTCGAATGTTCTAAACCAGCTGTAGCTGCTTTTAGATAATTTGGTGCTAAAGCCTGAGAAGATTCCTCGTTATATCCAAGACCTGTCTTTACAAGAGGAGAGCGTTGTACCTTGATAATCTCATTTAAGGTTTCAGATCCTTTAGCAAATCTAAGATTCAGAGTCTTTTCTTTCTCAAAATATTTTCTTAGACTTACCACTTCACTTTCTAATTTCTCAATGTGTTTCTTTGCTTCTTCATACTACCTTTCCAAAGTCTCTATGGTTATTTTCCTTTCTTCTAAGAGTATTTTCCTTTCTTCTAAGTGTATTTTGAGTTGATTGTTTTCTTCAAGAAAATCATTTTCCTCTAGAGCATACACAAAAGTATCATTTTCTTCTCTAGATTCAAACACCATGAGAATTCTAAGATCTTGTTCACATTCTTCCTCACTATCAGATAACCCATCACTATCTTCATGAGTATAGTAACTTTTTCTAGTGCTAGACCGGTTCTTATTCCTTCTTGCTACTTCTTTCCCTTTTGCAGATATTTCTTTATAAGGACACTTAGCAGCATAATGACCAACTCTTCCACAATCAAAACATTTGAAAGGAATCTTGCCTCTGAACCGTCCTGTGCCAAGTTGAAGTTTCTTTACAAAATTTACCTCATCTTCTTCTGAGATATATCCTGATCCTTCTGCTTCTTGCACTTATTTCCCTTTTGTAGAAGCTCTAAAGATGGCTTCTTTAACTTCAGATGGTCCTCCTCTTCTCATTTCATATGCAGTTAGTATGCCATGAAGTTGCACCACAGTAAGATTTTGAAGATCCTGTTTTTCTTCAAGAGAAGAAACTTTTGACTCAAATTTTGTTGTTAGAGATCTTAAAATTTTCTCAACCAAAGTAGATTCGGTTATTGTTTCTCCCAGATTTCTCATACGATTTACAACATCATCAAGACGTAAAAAGAAACTGGCAATACTCTCATCATTGTGCATCTTCAAATTTTCATATTCAATTCTGAGAGTTTGGAGTTTTGCACTTTTTACCTTTGCATCACCTTCATAACTTAGAATGATTTTGTCCCAAATTTCCTTTGCTGTATTTAGCTGCATGACTTTGACAAATTCCGATTCAGTTAGACTTCCTATTATAGCATTGACTGCCTTTGCATTTGATTCATAATTCTTCTTTTCCGTCAGATCTGTTGGTACTGTGGTTGGATATTGATATCCTCCTTCAACAATGGCCCATACATCTGCCCCCAGAGACTGAAGATAGGATCTCATCCTTATTTTCCAGAAGATTAAATTGTTTCCGTTAAAGAGCGGAGGCTTGATAGATGCTATTCCTTCTTGATTGCTCATCTTGCTTGATATTTCTTCTAGCGGCTAAGCTTTTTTAGAAGGACCTCCTTTGATACCAATTGTTGGGAAAAATACTGAGAGAGGGGGGGGGGGGGGTGAATCAGTATTTAGTGCATACTGAAATTTTTTTAACTTTTTCTTTCTCTACAACCCATACGCTACGTTACTGAACAAAACTTGTGTATACACGCAGATACCCTTCATACAACTCGCGTATGTACATAGATATAATTATTGCATTTAATTTTTAACTTGGATCATTGCATCATTCATTCATCAGATGTATAGTAAGCAGTAAATAGATGCAGTAAGAACAAAATAAATCATCACACATAAGCAACACACATGAACACCAGGATTTAAGGTGGAAACCCAATTTGGGAGAAAACCACCGCTGCCGTCGTCTCAGTATTCAATATTTATTATGTAAAGAAAACTTCTTACAACCATGTACTAGCGCAGACTCATACCAGCACGCAGGCACCCACCCGCAGAATGCTACAATCTTCTCTCGTTTACCAGCCTCTCCTAGAAGGGAGCTACAACCCCCTGCTCTCGTTTACTATCCTCTCCTGGAAGGGAGCTACTACCCCCTGCTCTCGTTTACCAGCTACTACTGGAAGGGAGCCACTACCCCCTCACTAAAGGCTTGACCCTCAGCACCACTACAGACCACGTTTCATCAATTTTCACACTGGATCAAACAGCTTCAACTCAACCCTTCATTTTTCAAAAAATATACTTTTCCCAATGCTTCAAACAGAACAGTGAAACCACTGTAACTAGAATATCAGAGATTACCCAGAATTCAGAATAGATATGCAGAAACACATTCAACCATGAGCAACCATTAGTTCAAATACCATACGGGTTTTTATCTAATAAGACCAGCGTATACACGCGATTTTCATGAAACAAACCCGCGTATACATCTGTGCATTTTTCAGTAAACCCTAACTTCCCATATGCGCTTTTATTAAATCAGATCTGTGTATACATGAGCTTTTTCCACAACAAACTCGCATATAGATCTGTAAATGAAAGCTTTGCAGAATAGACCAGATCTATAAACTTACCCAGATTTCTTCATTACCTTCAGCAGACTTTGCGCCAGATCTTCACCAGTTCTTCTTCTACAGATCGTCTTAGAGATTCATCATCATCATATCTAAGAATTTTGAACCATCCATGGGTGCATCATAGATTCATATTTATCAATCAAGAAAAAATTTCAATCATGCAGATATACTTAAAATTGAAGTATTCATTCAATACCCAGACATATGCACACCCTTCCACAATGATCTTCTTCTCCTTATATAGGTTTATTCTTTACCAATACCATGAGCCAAAACCACACCACTTCCGATGGTATTCCTGGACTGGATCAAATAGATAATCCAGCGCTGAATACAATGGGTCAATACCATGGTAAATTCCCCTCGTTATTTAAATTTAGAGCGCAATAGGGCATACGCGACTTGTCACGTACTATTCTGCATACATACGCTACTCCTCCTCATCAAACCCACGTATGCATTGTGACATACTTTGTTCAACATTATTCTGTCACTTTCTAAATTCCTTTCTTCTGCTGATTCTGTAGATACATCAGAGTTACATCATTAAAAACTCATCAAGTCAGTTTCCATCAAGGGAAACTTCATCAAGTAGGTTGCCATCAAGGACAACACATTGCATCATATCACCAATAGTCTTATTTCATCAAGTAGGTTTCCATCAAGGACAACACATGCCAACACGCCTAGATTGAGGAAGTCCCATTGGGTCCATTCTAGTTTCGACTAGGTTTGGTTTTGGAAAATTCTGAGAGGATAGAGTCTATGGTCAAAGAAAAATTCTAATCACATACATAAAACAAAGTGAAAATAAAATAAATTTTCCCTTTAAATTAATTCTATGTGATCAAGCAATCAGACTAGTGGTTTTTGTTTGTTTGCATATGATACTCAAAATCCTAGAAGACCTATTCATCCTCACACACTCAAAAGTAACTGGACCTTGAGAATATATCTTTCGAGTGCTCTCACAACGTCCTGTAAGAGCTGGTGACACCCCTAGTCAGTCGAATAAAATCCACCAAGGTAAGGGTAGAGGGTATGGCGCTTGCCTGCACCATCACCTATAGGGGATGCCCTAGTTTTGGTCACTAAGTACCACCATCCCATGTGAGTGTTTGAGTCTTGGGCTTCATGGTAAGTCAGCTAATAGTACCTAGAATCAGCCAAGTCAAGTAGCCCTAACTGATACTTGCCTGTAATATGCCTAAGCCTAGCCCCCTCTGAAATGGGTCTCTGCCGTGCTCGTGATTTCTTTTCCATGGGCTGATAGGTGGATTTGAAGCTCCCTAAATAGTCAAATTCTACGTTTCAATATGAAGAATGATAAAGGTGGCTTATTGGATGCTTACCCCCTTGATCCTAACTTAAGCTAGAAATTCTTTTGTGGCCCCTGTGGAGGGAATTTAGTGAGTTTGGTTAAGTCAGTTTTAGGTGTCTTTTCTTTGCTTAGTGAGTGAATGTGTGTGAGCACAAAGTGGAAAATCACATAGTTTGAACATGTGCATATTCGATGATCCTTTACAAAATCCCCTATTTAAACTATGTTTTATTGTTTCTTTCTCAAAAGAAAAACATGTGTGGATATCGGTCGCTTTCTATTTTTCCTAGTTAATATATGTGATCAACTATACGGAGATGGCGAGTTGTGAATAGGGAGTGTTCATATGCTTACCTAGGATCACCGAAGGGTGCAAAGGTAGCAGATATTACTTGCTCTTCTATCAACAATTCAATCCTAGTGCCGAAAATCCTAGTGCAAAAATTGAACTAAACTAATAACTTTTACACTAGAAAAAAGAAACTAGCTATGCATGCATGGTCTTGGGCCACTTTGGCTAGTTATCTAGGTGCGCTGGTACAAAAATTTGAAAAACATAAAATCTTTTCGGAATCCAAGTTATTTTTCCCCCCTACTTAAACTATGTGTGAACTTTTCAAAAATCAAGTTGAAATAAAACTGACTCTAAGCCTACAAAAAGCAGCTAAGAGTGAGCTTTAGCAAGCTACGGGGTACCACAACCAGTGTTGGAAGGTGTATTAGGGGATACCAAGCACTTTACAAGAAGGAAAAGATAGAAATAGGAGAGAATTTTCTCTTTTTGTCTTTTGTGCGTGTTAACTCCCTGTAATCAGCAAGATTGGCAAAGTCCGACAGCAGGGAGAACACCGTTTCAACCACTTTGGGATTCTAGGATCTAGCCCTCCTGAATCCGGAGAGGGATCTCTCCAATAAGTGCAAATATGGATTTGTCTTTGAAGGTTTATGGGTAGAGATATTAGGCTAGTTATGAAGGCCAAGGGTTTATTTTGTTTTTGGATGGTTGAGAATGATTATTATTTGAGGAGAAAGTTCTAAGTGCAAAGAGTTTCAAAGATGTGAAGTTGCAAGCAATCAGAACAATATTTGGCCAAAAAGATAGATAATTGTAGGTTTTATTCCATTGGGCTATGGATTCATAATAGGGTTTAATTGAAACAACCAGAGGCAAGATTGGTCCATGGGGCAAGTCATCTATGTCTAAGGATATCTTTAAAGTTTTATTTATGGAATGAAGTGATACAACAAGAAGGGGAATTAAACAAATGAAGAACAAAGAGCAGCCCAGGATCTGGTAAGTACTTTGAAACTAGCCAGCCTTTGATACACTTTCAAAAGAAAACATTTTAAAACAAAGGGAAACTTGAAGGAAACTGTTGGAGTAGAAACTAGTTGGCCGGGCTCACCACAAATCCTCTCCTAGCTCTTCTTTACTTGGTAACTTTCAAGACAAACAAAAAGATAACAGAGAATGGTCTAAGATCTGGTAAGTACTTTGAAACTAGCCAACTTTCAACACATTCCAAGGGAAACTTTCAGACAACTTTTGGGGATAAAACTAGGACCAGGGCTCACCATATCTTCCTTAGTTCATCTATACTTAACATGAAATGAAAATAAAATTCAATAACAACAATTAGCCTAGACAAGAGGACAAGGGAACGCCAGCATTCCTACTACTCGAATTGAATTAAATCATTCTTAAATAACACAATTTGGAAGAAAACATTTAGATAAACCTTTTTCAGTCAGAGAAGAGTACTGATATACAGTAAATCCTAACTCTATGCATGTTGTTCTTTATAAGAGAAGATGGAAAAAGTGAAAACAGAAACAAAATAACGAGTTACAATGAGAAAAACATCACTGTCGACATAGACCAGGATCCCATAAATCAGCTTGTATTGATGCTGCAAACCAATTGCACCTTTAAGTCCAAAGCTTTAGTTTAGCAATCATCTACACTTCCCAGACTAACTTATCTATCACAAGCAGAGCTTCAAGAGCCAATGAACACTATTTACAGGTAGAAGTCTCAAGCTCAAGTATATTTCAAACTTCAACAACCAAAATTTTCTCATCTTCTACAGTAGTATTTATAGAAGAATGAGGAGATGGGAGAGGATAAAAGATCTCCCAAGTTAATTAATACAGATTAATGACTTCTCGGCCTTTGAGGGGCTCGATGGAGAAGTTTACAGGTGTTTGTTTGTATTAAAGTTTTACAATTAATATTAAAGCTCGGTTAGAGCTTTTGTTGACCTTTAGGCTCTGTTTTAGGATGTAATAACTCTGCTGATGTTTTTTGCATTTAGTTCATCTAGAAAAATTAATTGTTTGGCTGTGCTGAGGAAAATATCTTTTCTCTGATCAATAAATTCAGCCTCTGTTTGAATGCTTTGAGGCACAGGTGGCTTTGTGGTAGCTGAGAGGAATCAATTTTCCTCTGATGTGGTGTTAGAGGCTTTTCTACCTATAGATATTTATGATTTTCTTTAATTATGATTTAATTCAGAGGATTAGGCTTTTGATAATCAATCTTAGCCGTAATCCCCAAATTGTCTTCAAACTTCTGTTTCTGCTGTGGAAAGTCTTCGACACTGATACTCTTTTAATGTGAACCTGTGTGTCTTTTTGATGTGAAGGGCCACACAAGGCTCATAAGGCATCAATTCCCATGAAGCGTTGATGAAACATGGAAATTGAACCCATGGATGGCTTCTATTTAATGAATCGAAGGCGTGAGAATCGTCATTCCCAGCCTTTGGCTTTTTCTTCAATATAATGGAAAACCATTAATCACCTGCAAGACATAAACTATTTAAGAAATCCTGTGATTATTGGGAAAAATTGCTTAGAAAGTTGCAGGGAGGAGCGTGGCCGTCGGATGGCATCATCCAACGGTGGGGATTCATTGGAGGAGGTCAAAAGGAGAGCAGAGGGAGAAAATATGTTAGAACCATTGATCGCTCAGAGATCAATGGTGGGGATTATGCATTAAAATCCTCTTGGTGGAAGGTGGAGGGCGATGAAACCATGAGGGAGAGATCTGGGACCATCCGATCTGGACACATGGACGGTCTAGATCCAATTGGAGGATCGTAATCGGTGGGGAAAAAACAAATGTTAAAAATGTACCCAATGAAAAAGATCCGATGCGATCAAATGTAGACCATCGATCTACAGATCAGATCGATGGTGGGAGTTGAATTAGAGGGGTTCGAAAAGCGAAGGAAATACTTGTGATCGGAGTGAATGAGTACCATTAAATCAAAGGAAAAGGGGGGAGGGGATCAACGGTTGATGACTGATCGGGGAATCGCCAATCGGAGGGGAGAAACAAATGCACCCAACAGAAAATGCGATGGAATAATGCGCAGGCTATTGATCATGTGGAGATCAACAGTCAGGATTGTTTCAACTTATGTACCAGCGGAAACCCTTTAAAACATAGGAAAACCGAATTTTAACATGAAAAAAAAAGGTTTGATGGCGTCGGGCAGGTTTATATATATGGAATGTTCATGGCGCCCGACTGCGGGGCCTGTGGTCTTTATGAAATACAATACGCCCGAGGCATATTTAATAAAGGGCTAATTGTAATCGAAAGCTTGGGCTTTCAAGATTTTCAATATAACCATTTTATATTTGCGATGCGATTACCGCCTTGGGATATTTAGCATTTGGTCTTGGGTGAAAGTTATATGGAGTAAAAGCGAAGGGTGGAGTTTATATGACAGGGCTCAATCGCATCGGAGAAATGATGCGGGTCTTTCAATCTACCAATTTTTTCATTTAAAAACATAATTCTGGCGCATTTAGACCAAAACTTTAGGTAAGTGGGTTTTATGACTTTACAAAGAAAAAATGTGATCGGGAATGGATTATTAAAATGTTTTAAGCGCCAAATGCGGGCCTAAGGGTTATATGAAATAATAATATGATCAGGGGATATAATGCGCAGGGCTAATCGGCATCGGAGTTTTTTGTTTAACGCAAACAACAGTGCTCTGTGATTTGCTCCAATGTGATAAGCGCTTGGGACCCTTAGCACTTGGTTCCAGTGCTGGGGCACATGGAGAGGAAGTGGTTTAAGACTTAGCCTAAGGGGGCTTAAGCCTGTGGTAAACAAAACTTACTTTTTATGAGTTTTTTCAAGTTTTCAATGGGTTTGGGGGTTTCGGCAGAGTCCAAAAAGGAGTTTTAAACTCTGTAAAAAGGATTTTATGAAAGGGGAATAGGGGAAAATGAAAAGTAGAGGAATTTCATGAGAATGAAAAGGGGTAAAAAATGAGGTTAGTTTTGTGGTGGAGGGAAGGGAAAAATGGCCTTTGCAGCAGTATTCTCTCTATGAAATTAGCAGAATTTCAAAGCTTTGAAATAGGAACAACATTGAAGATTTGGATTGAGGAGATGATGTCTTCAAGAGTCTTCAAGAGATAACACTTTTTAGCAATAAAATTTGTTCCTTGAAGGCTCCAAAAATGTTTTAGCCACCATTTGATATGATAAATTTTATTGGTGGCTAACAGTGGCTCCACTTGGGGATGGTGCCTTCTTGAAGGCATCAAGAACTTCAGACTTGCATTCTCTGGGAGGTTGATCAGTTCCTAATCCATTGGGCTGCCCTTCCTTTACTTGAATGATCTTCTTTTGGTCTGAAAACATATTAGCAGCCATGGAAAACAATGGAACTTCATCAATACAAGATTTCTACCAACCCAATCCTACTGATCTAACATTTTTTCTTCATTAGAGTGCACTTGGATTGGCAAACTCTTTTCACAACATTTTATTCTTTTGAAAACAGGAAATCTAATCTATTTCTACTCCTTATTTCTCCATGAACTCAGATTAAAAAATTGATTCCATATGATTCTCTACCTAATCTATCATCTGTTGGGATTAAACTGTCCAACAGATTTTATTCACTAAATTCTAAAACAAAAATTCAAAAGCATACAAGTCGGGATTGAACAGTCTAACTTGATGCTAATCTATGGCATAAAAAACAAGCTGCACATAGATATTATTTTGTAGAAAATTAAATCAAAATGGAAGGCTTAAGATCTGAAATTGCAAAGAACTTCCTTCATCCTTTTTCAGCTTTGTTTTTTACTCTTGTTTTGAGTTGTTCTTCTTTTATCAAGTGGTTCAGATTTTGAGCTGATTAGGACCAATTTTACCTCTGTTTTGACTCAAAAATTTAAGTAGATTTGAGTCATTCATGTTTTGGAAACATAGGTTCAGATTTTGAGCATGTTTGAACCTTTAATTTCTATTCCTAATCTACCTACTGATAAGCCAATATTAAACAATTTGGAAAATCGAATTCGCTATCCTATCAGCAGGAAATTTAAAGCTAATTGGTCATAATTAGGCTGTATGACTAATTATAAGTGTGTTTTGCAGTAGTGGCATTTAAGTTTGCACACTTTCAGATTTGTTTCTCTTTTTGTTGGTATGGGGTTGTACCTTTATTGTTTTTACAAACTGCCCTCTTTTGTTTCTTCTATTGTTTTTCTATTTTTTATTTTTCTAACTTTTAATGCAATGATGGGTGAAATATTTATAATGTAAAAAATATAAAAAGGCTTCAAAACATGGCATGGATCAAGAGAAGTAATGTTTGAGTATCCTGCCATTGACAGGTCCTCCAAACAACTCTACTCCATTCAACTCTTGTAAGAAAAATGCATTATTTCCAGCAGTTGAATGAATAGAGTAAGGGCCAAGCCATAAGTTGTCAAATTTCCCATGCTTGCCCTTGTCTTCCCTCCTTGAGTCCCACTTTAAAACTTTGTCCCCAACCTTGAAATTGCTGGCCTTTGTTCTTCTATCAAAAATCTTTTTAATGCTGTCCTGCTTTTGTAATGCTTTGTTGTAAACATCCTCTCTAGTTTGCTGAAGATGAATTGTTTGATTGATCCTTATGATCATGTCATTATCTTCAGTTTGCAACTCTTGAATCAAATTTATAACTAGCACACCAAGGCTGGTAGGAAATATTGCATCAGTGCCATACACAAGCTAGTAGGGTGACATGCCAATAGATTTTTTTAATGTCAATCTGTCAGCCCAAAGTGCATGAACAAGTTTTGTGTGCCAATACTTCTTGTTGTCCTCCAATAGTTTCTTGATTATGTTCACTAAAATCTTGTTTGAGGATTCTGTAAGTCCATTACCTTGTGGGTAATAGGCTATGGAATGCCCCAATGTTATCTGATACTTGTGACAGAACTCAACCATCTTCTTTGATCCAAACGCTGCTGCATTATCAGTGATGATCTTGGTAGGACAGCCAAATCTATAGAGAATATTATTCTCTTTGAATTTTATGATAATATAATGATTGGACTACCTACAAGAGATGGATTCTATCCATTTAGTGAAGTAGTCTGTGGCAGTGAGAATCCATCTATGCTAGGCAGAGGATGGTGGATGGATTTCACCTATGAAGTCAAGTCCCCACTATTGAAATGGAGCTTCAACAGTGATTGGATGCAGAGGTAGAGGTAGCAACTTCCTTTTGCCTTCAAAAATTTGACATTTGTGACAAGCAATTATCATCTTGTGTATATCGAGAAAAATATAAGGCCAATAGTAACCAGCCCTCAAGATCTTGTTGGCTGTTGTTTTCCAGTACAAGTGGCCTCCACACTCCCCTTCATGGAACTCATGCTTAATCTTCTCTGCATCAAACTCAGGCAAACATTTAAGCAATATACCACTTGCATTTTTCCAATAGAGACATCCATCTATAATAAAATAGTTTACAACTTTCAATTTTAAAAACCTTGCCTTTGTTTTTGTCAAACTAGGAGGTGTATTCAAATTAAAAAAAACATAAATAATATCAGCATACCAAGGGGAATTCATAAAATGGTCTTCAACAATGTGAGTTGAGATTTCTTCTTGGTCATCTAAAGCATTAATCATATAAATATCAATAACTTCAAAATTTGATTCAGCCATTAACCTAGCTATACCTTGGCCTTTGATCAACTTAGTGGGTTTTATCTCTAAATCATATTCAAGAATAATTCCTAATTAACATTAGAACCGGTGTTTTGGTTAATGCTTGTTTCCCCAGTTCAAAGGACTTCTTTGCTTCTAAGGTCCATTTTACCCCTTGCTCCTTCTTCAACATGTTTGTTATATTCCTAAGGAGCTTAGCCAAGTTGGGTATGAACCTTCTCAAAAATTTAATCTTCCCAATGAAAGATTGCAACTCTTTGATGTTTCGAGGATGAGAGATTTGCAGTATGGCCTCAATCCTTTTTGGATCTATCTTAATACCCTCTTCTAAGATAATGTGCCCAAGAAGTTTACCTTCTTGGAGACTGAATAGTGTATTCTTAGGGTTTAAAGATATTCCAAAACATTTTCATTTGTCGAAAACTTTTCTTAAATGTGCTAAGTGTTATTCATCTATTTTTGAAAACACAGTAACATCATCAAGGTATATAATGATGAAGTAGCCTAGTTCTTCCAAGAATTCTATGTCCATGGCTCTCTGAAAATTTTCTCCAACATTCATTAGACCAAAAGGCATTTTCACATACATGAAAGTGCCCCAAGGTGTATTAAAAGTTGTCTTTAATTGATCATCAGGGTGGACTAAAATCTGATTGTACCCTGAGTAGCCATCCAGCAAAGAAATTCTTCTAGAACCTACTACCCTTTGTAAAATATGATCCATCTTAGGTAAAGGGTAGTTTTCTTTTAATGAAGCTTTGTTTAAGTCTCTAAAGTCTATACAAAGCCTGATCTCACCTATTTTCTTCCTAACTGGCACCAGATTAGATACCCACTCAGAATATCTAATAGGGACAATAATACCATATTCATACATCTTCTTAATTTCCTTCTCAACCAAGGGCAACTGTACATGGTTTATTCTGCGCAAATTTTTCTTGAATGGTTTTTGGTTTTCCTTGGGAGGGATTTTGTGTTGTATTATTTTAGTGTCATAGGATTTAAGATCTTCATAACTCCACACAAAAACATCAGAAAACTCCTTAAGAAGCTCTATGTATTTGAGTTTAATTTGAGCTGGTAAGGTCTTAGATAGTTTAATCATCATTGGTTTAAGTTCACTGCCTATATTGCACTCTTCCACTTTAGTCTCTACAGGTTCCAGTTTTGGCTTCTTGGCCACATCATTAAAATTGAACAACTCTTCTAAAGGGGCGAGACCCTTGGTCAAACTCTGATCATTAGACTGCAGGGTTTCTAACTCCTCTGTTTCTAACTCCTCTGTTTCTAACTCTGCAGTCAGATCTGTTTTGTTTTCAAGTTTTCTAGATAGTAGATTAATATTGGCAAGTTCAGGAGACGGTTCTTCTTCACCAAGAAAATTTTCTTCACTATTGCCGTCTGTTTCATAATCTGAATATGAACTATGTAGCTCGAATTCATTTCTAAATTGCATAAAGTCTTCTATTTGCTTGTCTCCGTCGAACACTTGCCAATATTTTTCGTTATCAGGAATGGCTAGTATGAATTTTATCTAAGTTTTGCAGTCTTTGGTTTCATATAGTGTTAATCATGTTCTGGATGCGGAAGCTAGGTTGTGGGCTGCATTATTTCTTCTTCTTGGGACAAAAATCAATTGGAATTCCTCGAAAGTCTTCAAAAGATCCATGACATCATTTCGATAGGCCCTAAGTCTTGGGTGATTTGCATTGTACTCCCCATTGACTTGCCTAATGATTAACTCGGAATCCCCATGCACTTTGATTCTCTTGGTTCCTAACTTTTTCAAAAAACGTAAGCCTAAGAGAAGGGTTTCATATTCCGCTATGTTATTTGAACACTGAAAGTTTAATTTACAGGAATTACTTTCTTTATGGTTGTTTTCAGTGTTGTAGATCCAGGCACCTGCACCAGCGTTAGTTCTAGTGTATGACCCATCAAAAAACATACTCCACAGAGGACTATTTTCGGTTTCATCTTGGTTACTGCCTCTCCAACTAAAGCGCTTTCGGGTTGTTGTGGGATATCAGCTCTTAGTTGTAATTGTTTTGATTCCCCAAGATTTTTTTTTATTTGAGGGATGCTTGCTTGACTGTCAAGGTTTACTATTAAAGGATGCATGGCCTGAAGCTCAAGACCTATGTTTGGTTTTCTAAAGCTTTCAAATGCAGCAAACTGTTGTGACACTTTTGTGTTGTGTTCCTCTTCCTCCCTATCGGCCATTAATTCTATTAGAGTGACTTTTTCACTAAATGTTTCATCGTTAAACAGAATAAAAGAATCAAGGCCTATATTCACAAAATATAGAGGAGATTTTTGTGGTGTATCTTGGCTTGTAACTGTGTATTTCATATGAGACTCCTTGGAAAGTCTTCTAGTCTAATTGAAAACAGGGATAGTCACAAAATTCATATCCATCTACATGGTCCCCTGTAACTTAGCCCCCCAAGACCTAGATAACAACATTCCATACTTTGAGGGTAAATCAGCCACAACAATGTCCATTATTAAGCATTTGGCTGGAATCTGGGCTAAGTTAACATAGATGTCTTTGATTAATCCTAAACATTTTACTCTGCTCAAGTCGAAGGAGTAAAGGTCTTTATAAGGTCAGGTGATTTCTAGACCCAGGCTCTCCATTACAGCTTTTGGCATTAAATTATGAGAAGCCTCGGAATCATGCATAGCGCTATGCAAAATCTTGTCATGAACTTTTAAACTTACATAAAAGGGAGGAACAGGTCCCTCTTGATATTTTCCTTCAATCTTTGGACCAAAAATAAGCTCTAGCTAGTCATCATTAAGATTGACTGTGTCATTATTCTCTTCAATGTTTAAAGCCTACAAAATTTGAGTCCTATATACATTCTGGGCAGCTAACTCAGTTAGGGGAACAATGATTTTAATCTTTGAAATTTCCTGCTCCAAGCTAAAAGGAATTTGATTCTTTGATGTGCTTGTCTCATCTTTATTAGCTGCCAGTCTATCAGCAAAATCTGTTGGCTAATTTGTTCTATTTACATTTTCCTGAAGGGTTTTAATAGGAGTACTAGTTGAAGCATTAGTACTACTAATGTCTGCACTCTGTTTTTAACTATTTTGATTATATTTCTCTTTACCTTGATCATAATTTTCATCCACTATTTTGTCCTTCTTTTTGACAACTTTATGCTTGTTTACAGGGCTGTTTTGTGAAGATTTGCCAGAGGTTTTGGTGTTGGGAGTTTTTTTATTGGTTTTACTTCTAAGGTCATATTCTCTTTAAGAATCTATGATAACATTTTCCATGTCTTGATAATAACTTTCATCATTATCTCTTTTGTCATCATAAGGTGTGTACAGACCTTGTTTTCTATCATAATGAATCTCAAAGTCATCATTATCTACTCCCAGCATGTTGATATCATCTTCGTTTGTTATTTCATCTATTTCCTCAACCTCACTCACATATTTTTTATGAAAGGGAGGAGTGATCTGTTGATCATATTCCCTGGGTCTGTTTGGAGGTTGGTTCCTTCTAAAATTCTGATTCTGGTTCTGGTTTTTGTTTTAAGGAGCGTTTTGGTTTTGACTTGCTTGTGCTCTCTCAAGGATGCTCATTTTCTTCATAATCTCCTCCATCATTCTTTCCATCTTTGAGCTGGAAGTAGAAGGAGTGGATTCCTCTCTGAAGGATACTCTCTTCTCATTTTTCATTCTTTCTCTTTTCTCCATCAAGTTAACCTCCACAGTAAGAGCCCCTTTTTGCATATCCTCAAGGGTTGCAGGATCTCTCTCTCTCAGCTGATAGGCCATCTCGGGGTCAAACCCTTCTGGAAACTTGTTTAACGCTGAGCATTGTGGATGCTTTAGATCTGGGGGAAGTGCATTGTACACACTATTAAATATAGTGCAGTAAGCTTGTACACTTTCCCCAGTGTTTCTGTGGAGGTTCTTGTAATCAGAGAAGATTTGGAGAGGATTCTTCTTCACTTCCCATTTATTTAAGAATTTCTAGTGGAAGGCTTGGAGATCATTGATACTGTGGGGGGTTAAGCCCTTGAACCATTTTCTAACTTCTCCCCCTAAGCTTTGAGAAAATAATCTAAACTTGATAGAATCATCATCAATTTCATTTCTGTCAAAGTAGTCATTCATATTATCCACACGTTGTGATGCAGTTGTAGCATTACTCGCATCATACAATGGTATTTTGGACTGATAGTATTGTGGAAGATTGACTAGTGGTACAGGAAGGACTAAGGGAGCATACCATGCTACCATGATATGTGGTGGGGGTGGATTTACAAGAGGTGGATTAACAAAAGGGAAAGTGGGCTAGATTGGAGTGGTGTGAACAGTGGATGTTGGATGAATGGACGTGGATGGACCAGGGATAGATTGTTGAGTTGATCTTGGATAAGAGACACATAAATTAAGAAGGAAATGTGAATCAGGTGGTGTTGTCTCTCTACCACTAGGATGTTCACTTGTTTCAGGAGATGAAAGTGAAGACTCAGAATCTAGCTGAATTATATCATCAAATGACCTAGTTCTAAATGGATTTGCCAAGTCAGCTTGTGTCTGTTGTAGAGCTAAAATATTTTCAGGAACTGAATTAGCTCTCAAGGGTGATCTGAAACAGTTGAAAATTTTATCTTAGGAGACTTCCTAAGGATACTTTCTGGGTTATCAACTATCTCAGGTGGGTTAGGGTCAGGATGGGATCTAGTATGAATCTTTCTAGGAGCCACTATGCTGTGTTTTTAGACCCAACTAAAGAAGAAAAGTTCAAACAGATATGACAGTCTTTAAAAGGTTAACTATTCTGTTTCACACAAATTTTAATCCTACAGTCCTCTAACCGAGTTTGAATAATGTTACAAAGATTATAATGGTTCTTCCCAGAAGAGTCTTAAGGTCTGTTTGGATTGTGGAGTCGCCAAGTGGGAGTTTTTAGCTCTTTTGGAGGTAAAAGGTTTTATGGTCCACCACCATGTTTATTGAATTTCAATCTAAAAGATTTTTGGGTTTTCTGAGTTATTTTTCAGTTGTGTGGTTTATAAGAGTGTCCCAGATCTATTTCACAACTTAGCTACGGTTATGAGACAAAGACAGTCTACTCTTATGGTTAATCCATATGATTTTTCAAGGTTAGATAAAGACTTATGAGAATCCTAGGGTTTGCCTAGCTTATCACTGATTCAAACAAGTTTTACCATGATTACCATTGCTTGGTAGTGCTTGAAAAGGCTACAATTTACTCACAAGGTTTTAATGAAGTGTTGAAGGGAACCTAAGATGACAAATCAACTCAGTTCCCCAGCGGAGTCGCCAGAGATGTTAGCTCTGGTGGCTCAACTGGCCAATATGCGAAATTTTTTAGTGAGTAAATGGGGTTTATGAGATATCTAACGTATTCAACAAGACAATAACTCAAAGTCCTCAGTGGATTCGCCAGAGATGTTAGCTCTGGTGACTCAACTGGCCAATATGCCAAATGTTTTAGTGAGTAAATGGGGTTTATGAGATATCTAATGTATTCAACAAGACAATAACTCAAAGTCCCCAGTGGAGTCGCTAGAGATGTTAGCTCCATTTAATCAGCAAGATTGGAAAATTATGACAGCAGGGAGAACACCGTTTCAACCACTTTGGGATTCTAGGATCTATCCCTCCTAAATTCGGAGAGGGATCTCTCCAATAAGTGCAAATATGGATTTGTCTTTGAAGGTTTATGGATAAAGATATTAGGCTAGTTATGAGGGCCAAGGGTTTGTTTTGTTTTTGGATGGTTGAGCATGATTATTATTTGAGGAGAAAGTTCTAAGTGCAAAGAGTTTCAAAGGTGTGAAGTTGCAAGCAATTAGAACAAGCTTTGGCCAGAAATATAGATAATTGCAGGTTTTAGTCCATTGGGCTATGGAGTCAAATAGGGTTTAATTGAAACAACCAGAGGCAAGAGTGGTCCATGGGGAAATTCATCTATGTCTAAGGATCTCTTTAAAGTTTTATTTATGGAATTAAGTGATACAACAAGAAGGAGAATTAAACAAATGAAGAACAAAGAGCAACCTAGGATCTAGTAAATACTTTGAAACTAGCCAGCCTTTGAAAAATGCTTAAGAAAAGACATAAAAGCAATCCAGGATCTGGTAAGTACTTCGAAACTAGCCATCCTTTGATACAATTTCAAAAGAAAACATTTTAAAACAAAGGGAAACTTGAAGGCAACTGTTGGAGTAGAAACTAGCGGGTCGGGCTCACCACAAATCCTCTCTTAGCTCTGCTTTACTTGGTAACTTTCAAGAAAAACACAAAGATAACAGAGAATGGTCTAAGATTTGGTAAGTACTTTGAATCTAGTCATCTTTCAACACATTCCAAGGGAAACTTTCAGATAGCCTTTGGGGATAAAACTAGGACCAGGGCTCACCATATCTTCTTTAGTTCAACTCTACTTAACATGAAATGAAAATAACATTCAAGAACAACAATTAGCCGAGACAGGAGGACGAGGGAACGTCAAAATTCCTACTACTCGAACTGAATTAAATCATTCGTAAATAACACAATTTGGAATAAAACATTTAGATAAAGCTTTTTCAGTCAGAGAAGGGTACTGATATACAATAAATCCTAACTCTATGCATGTTGTTCTTTATAAGAGAATATGGAAAAAGTGAAAACAAAAACAAAATAATGAGTTACAATGAGAAAAACATCAGCATCGACATAGACGAGGATCCCATAAATCAGCTTGTATTGATGCTTCAAACCAATTAGAGCTTTAAGTCCAATGCTTTAGTCTAGCAATCATCTACACTTCCCAGACTAACTTATCTATCACAAGGAGAGGTTCAAGAGCCAGTGAACACTATTTACAGGTAGAAGTCTCAAGCTCAAGTATATTTCAAAGTTCAGCAACCAACATTTTCTCATCTTCTACAGCAGTATTTATAGAAGAATGAGGAGGTGGGAGAGGATAAAAGATCTCCTAAGCTAATTAATACAGATTAATGACTTCTTGGCCTTTGAGGGGCTCGATGGAGAAGTTTACAGGTGTTTGTCTATATTAATGTTTTAAAATTAAGATTAAAGCTCGGTGGGAGATTTTGTTGACCTTTAGGCTCTGTTTTAGGACATAATAACTCTGCTGATATTTTTAGCATTTAGTTCATCTGGAATAATTAATTGTTTGGCTACACTGAGGCAAATATCTTTTCTTTGATCAATAACTTTGGCCTCTGTTTGAATGCTTTGAGGCACATATGGCTTTGTGGTAGCTGAAAGGAATCAATTTTCCTCTGATGTGGCAGTGGAGGCTTTTATTCTTGTAGATATTTATGATTTTCTTTAATTCTGATTAAATTCAGAGGATTAGGCTTTTGATAATCAATATTAGTCGTAATCCCCAAATTTTCTTCAAACCTCTATTTCTGCTGTGGCAGGTCTTCGACACTGATACTCTTTTAATGTGAACCTGTGTGTCTTGTTGATGTGCAGGGCCATGCAGGGCTCGTAAAGCATCAATGCCCATGAAGCGTTGATGAAATGTGGAAATTAAGCCCATGGATGGCTTCTCTTTAATGAATCGAAGGCATGAGAATCGTCATTCCCAGCCTTCGGCTTTTTCTTCAATATAGTGGAAAACCATTAATCACCTGCAAAACATAAACTATTTAAGAAATCCTGCGATTATTGGGAAAAAATGCTTAGAAAGCTGCGGGGAGGAGTGTGGCTGTTGGATGGCATCATCCAACGGTGGGGATTCGTTGGAGGAGGTCAAAAGGAGAGCAGAGGGAGAAAATATGTCAGAACCGTTGATCGCGCAGAGATCAATGGTGGGGATTACGCGTTACAATCCTCTCGATGGAAGGCGAAGGGCGATGAAACCATGAGGGAGAGATCTGGGACCTTCCGATCTAGACACGTGGACGGTCCAGATCCAATCGGATGATCGTAATCGGTGGGGAAAAAACAAATGTTAAAAACGCACCCGATGAAAATGATCTGATGCGATCAAATGTAGATCATCGATCTGCATATCATATCGACGGTGGGAGTTGAATCGGAGGGGTTTGAAAAGTGGAGGAAAGACCTGTGATCAGAGTGACTGAGGACCATTGGATCAAAGGAAAAGGTAGGAGGGGATCAATGGCTGACGACTGATCGAGGAATCACCAATTGGAGGGGAGAAACAAATGCACCCAGTAGAAAATGCAATGCGATAATGCGCGGGCCGTTGATCATGTGAAGATCAACGGTCGAGATTGTTTCAACTTATGTACTAGCAGAAACCCCTTAAAACATAGGAAAACCCAATTTTAACATGAAAAACGAAGGTGTGATGGCGTCGGGCAGGTTTATATATATGGAATGGTCATGGCGTCTGACTGTAGGGCCTATGGTCTTTATGAAATACAATATGCCCGGGGCGTATTTAATAAAGGGATAATCGCAATCAGAAGCTCAGGCCTTCGGGCTTTTCAATCTAACCATTCGATATTTGCGATGTGATTAGTGCCTTGGTATCTTTAACATTTCGTCCTGGGTGAAAGTTATATGGAGTAAAAGCGAAGGGTGGAGTTTATATGACGGGGCTCAATCGCATCAGAGAAATGATGTGGGTCTTTCAATTTACCCATTTTTTCATTTAAAAAACATAATTCCGGCTCATTTAGACCAAAAATTTAGGTAAGTGTGTTTTATGACTTTACAAAGAAAAAAGGTGATCGGGAATGGATTATTAAAAATTTTTAAGTGCAAAATGTGGGCCTAAGGGTTATATGAAATAATAATATGATCGGGGGATATAATGCGCAGGGCTAATCAACATCGGAGTTTTTTTTTAACACAAACAACAGCACTCTATGATTTGCTCCAATGTGATAAGCGCTTGGGACCCTGAGCACTTGGTTCCAGTGTTGGGGCACATGGAGGGGAAGTGGTTTACGACTTAGCCCAAGGGGGCTTAAGCCCGTGGTAAACAAAACTTATTTTTTATGAATTTTTTCAAGTTTTCAATGGGCTTGGGGGTTTCGGTAGAGTCCAAAAAGGAGTTTTAAACTTTGTAAAAAGAATTTTATGAAAGGGGAATAGGGGAAAATGAAAAGTAGAGGAATTTCATGAGAATGAAAAGGGGTAAAAAATTAGGTTAGTTTTGTGGTGGAGGGAAGGGAAAAATGGCCTTTGTAGCAGTCTTCTCTCTATGAAATCAACATAATTTTAGAGCTTTGTAATAGGAATAGTAATGAAGATTTGGACCGAGGAGATGATGTCTTCAAGAGTCTTCAAGAGATAACACTTTTTAGCAATAAAATTTGTTCCTTGAAGGCTCCAAAAATGTTTTAGCCACCATTTGGTATGACAAATTTTATTGGTGGCTAACAACTTGCAAAAGGATTAAACAGACGTGATGTCTGCAAGCGGGTCAGCTCTGAACGCACGCCCTGGGCACATCTGTGGGAAGGAAAAGCGTGCAAATTCCTGCAAAACTAAATTTTGGATTTTTTCTGCTTTAGGCTGTCACCTGGGATGAACTAAGGACTGCAAGAGAAATCTGGGGAAATTTAGTTCCACTCTGCAGCACAGACAAAGGTCTCTGCAAAAAATGCACAACCACATAAACTTGGTAATAAACGTAGTGGAGTGGCCAATCCTATTGAGGTGTGTTTGGTGCACATATGTACAAAATCACACCAACTTAAGGGGTGTGGTCTAACCATTTAAGTTATTGGTAACAGGAAGAAAAAGAAGTGGATTCAAGCAAGTTAGTGGAACAAGCTAGAATCATAAGCATACTATATAGAGAAATAGCATGCATATATAAACTAAAACTAAACTAAAACTAAAACAAATAAACATGAGCTCTAAAAAGAGTAAAACATCTACAGTAATACGAATGGTGGCTCTTCGGCACCTCTTATTAAGTGTTGGTACGAAAATAGAGTGAAACTTTACCCTCTTGCCAAAGGGCCCCTAGAACATGGGTTCTAAGTCCTGATGCAAGGATGTTTTTTACCCAAGCTTGCCTCGGTGCAAAGTCTCTCTCTCTCTCTACTATGATGGACTAAACTTGTTGGATGGCCCCAATTGAGTCACCTCTATCTTCAACTCCGGATCACACACGGTTAGTATTTCTTGGGCAATTCTAGCTAGCATAACAACGTGTTCATGAATTCTTCATCTCATGGTGGCCTTATATAGGAGAATTCAAATCCTCCTTCCCTCTCTTGGTACATTGTGTATGGTGACCCAAGAGAGGGGTATGATTCCTTTGTGAGCTCCAAATATTCCTTTGTGTGCTCACTTGATGTTTAAGGAGGCTTTGATGGTTGTTGTTAGGCGGATTCAAGTGAGGAATCACTATTCTTGAGTATGCTTTATGTGGTCCTAGAAAGTGACATTTCGCCACTCCCAGGATTGCACGCATTTGGGTCATAAGGCACGCAAAGGCGCTCTTCACGAAGGATAATACATGCAAAAGCATTTATGAATTTCTCAAATTTGATTTTTCCTCAGACCTTATATATTTTTAAATACTTTCCATATTCTGTAATTTCTTCCAGCTCTATAAATCCTTCTTCTTGACATTAAATAATGTTGTCTTCTGCTTGTACGATTTTCCAGTGTTAACACACATGATGGAAAATAAGATATTTTCAGTCTTATTCAAAGGAGGGTTGGCTGCAGCAATCCACTCGCGCTCTCGGTTGTCCCTAACTGCATATGAAAATTCTAAGGTCATTGCGTGATTTTAGGTGCCGATGCATAACGTACAGATCCGCACGCGCAAGGATAAGGTATGGTACAACCTGTCCTACATGATGACAGAGGCCACAATTGACCAGGGCATTGCGACTTGGCCAAAATCATGGAAAATCAAGCTCAACCCCACCAAGTCTCTTCCAGACTTGACTTCAGGAAAATATATGACAAATTCTAACAAAGAAACAAATGTCGGAAAACAAGTCAAGAAGGGCATAGAGAAAAAAGTGGAGAAGGAACCTGAGATTGAAACTAAAGTTGATCTTGGTGGTGGAAATGGAAAGAATGACACCGAAGTGGAGTCCCCAGAGGCACCAAGAAAGGAGCTAAAACTCCCAAGGGTGCATGCAAGAAGAGAAAAGGATCTAAGACAGGGAGCACGAACGTTGTCACCCTCATGGAGGATGACCTGGAAAAAATTGCATATGCGGTCACATCTACCTCTGAAGACTGATGGGTTGTGCTGGAGGAGCAGTATAAAGTTGCACTAGATGCAATGCAAGTCAGTCTATAGGTAATTTAGCTCAATATTCACAACATTCAAGTGAGCCTTTCTTAGGCAAGGCCAGATCAAGTGAGCACAAGTACCAGCATCATCATCAGTATACCAGATAGCCAGATTTTCCCATTTCTTGTATTTGTGATCATCTTGGAGCAGCCCGACTTGTGCACATAGGTGCAGACATGCTCTGAGGTCGATATCGACTTGTCCCTTCTTCCTAGAAACAAGTTGCATGTGATCCAGTCCATCATCATAGATGAGTTGTAGTTTTGAGAGGCATGCATGCACCAGTAGCTCATAGCAGTAGAGCATACAGTTGTAGTGCATACACAAGAATATATGCAGGCTCAAACAACCCAGCAAGCAGCGGTGGCCCAACGCACAAAATTAGAGAGCCTAATTGATCACCTCTGTGGTGACCTTCCCAAGGTTTCCATCCCTGCCTTTGTTATGCCTCAAGACAAGGTCAAAGGATTAGTGGCTGCCTTGAAGGCCTCCCACTCAGAAGTCCAAGCGGCCAAGGCATATTTTGAAAAACATATTGTGGAGTTACAAGCGAAGATCCAGCCAGAGACTCTACCCAAAGTACAATCCCAGTGCACTGCCCTGGTAAAGGAGGTATCATCCATCATTGCAGAAAGTGTTGACAAGCGAAAAAAACTCCTGGATACAACCATGGGATTGTGGACTTCCGTAGAGACAGACCCCCTCGTCTAAAATATCTAACAGGAATTGTGCACAAAGGATCAAACATTTGATGAGCTCCAGGAGGTGTTGCCAACACTTTTTCCTGCTCAGAGAATGGCTCGCTTAAAGACAAGCCGAGTGCTATGCAAAAAAATTGAAGATCTGCTCCACAAGAAGATTATCCTCACCACTCATATGAATCCATGAGCTGACGAGCCCATGAAATTATCTCAATACCTAGACTTTGTCGTGAAGACCCTGGGCCACACACAACGGAGCATCAGTGTTGCATCAGATGGACCTGCATTACAGAAGTTGGTGGAGGAGGCTCAGAGTGTTGTTGTTTAGAGTGCGGACACCCTTGCGCCCTTCACTGCATCCATCTAAGAGCTAAATACCAAGATGAATACCCCACCTCCTCTGTGACTTGGGATGAGTCACAAGATTGTGTTGGGGGACTATTGGAGTAGGGTCCCTTAGGACATAAATTTTGGGGCAAATATTAGTATTTTTGTTAGTTTTGAGTCGTCTATGCTATGCAAAGAAGATTCAAGGGGATTTCGGGTGGGTCAAGGTCCCTTCATGATTTTTAATGGGTTAATGGGTAAACCAGGGGTCTCAAACCACGGTTTGAGGACCATAGTATGAGTGCAAGCGAAGGTATAAATAGAAGTATAGATCAAGTTATATATAATTCAATGAGGAGATATATGAATTATGAGATATTTTAATATCATTAGGGGAATTTTGAGGTCTAAAATGAGCCTCCTAAGGAAATTATAAAATAATAGTGGAAATAATAAAATAAAATTGGATTACATCATCAAATTTTAGAGGGAAAAAAGAAAAATATACTTTTTCAACTCGTATTTTAAACATATCTCCCAAAGTTTGTATTCAAATTTCGAGCGAGAGTACTCATTGGATGCATAATTTAATTCGTCATCCAAGGAGTACCAATGTTGCATACTTTCGATTGATCCTTCTACACAAAAAATGAGAAATACATGAAAAACGTGATTGCAATCACGTTTTTTCATGTATTTGTCATTTTTCGTGTAGAAGGATCCATCAAAAGTATGCAACATGAGTACTCCTTGGAGGAGGAATTACATTTTGCATCCAACGAGTACTTCCACTCAAAATTTGAGTAAAAAATTTGGGAGATATGTTGAAAATATGAGTTTAAAAATTAGTTTTATTATTTTATTATTTTTACCCTTTTACTTAAAAAATGGTGAATCATCCCCCATGGTTGACATCATCATCTTGAATCGTATTGGTTCTTATAAAGTTTAATTTTGTTGTAAATTTTTCTTAGGAGGCCCATTTTAAACCTCAAAATTCCCCTAATGGATAGAACTATGAAGTGAATTTGTAGTAAGTGTTTGTGTCTAAAAGGATCCTGCTGGTTGTGTGCATAGAGACCTTAGTCCGGCTATGTACGAACCCCACTAGTTGTGTGCACGGGTAGATCTGGTGAATTGTAAGGGTTTCTGTGAACACTGATCAATAAAGATCTGTTTTTGAAATTATGTGTAGCAAATCCATCTATGATTCACTTATGTGTATGAATTATTCTTTCTGTGTATGATGTATGTTATCAGTTATCCAGATCGGTCTATGTACATGTTTATACTATTGATGCGTAAGTTATTTGCATGGAATTTTTTCTTTAAAGGTATAATATTATATTAAATAGATATGTTAGAGTGGACTTCGAAACTACTGTCTGTGTGCGCGTGTAGGGTTAACCTATGTTAGTTGACCTAGGGTTTCTAGTACGCAAGGCAGTCTGTTTAATAAGATATATCTCTGGACGCCCACTTCATTTAATCCTCTCTCAAGGTGAGACTTTGGTCTGGGCAAGAGGATCATTGCCGAAAGAGCCAATAGTAGGAGGGTTTTGTTGGTTGTACACTAACTCCAAACCTGGGTTAGGACCCCTTAAGCCAATAGTCGGGTAGCCATAAATAGTACTGCATGTGTTCAACCTAAGTTGAACCCCCTCTGAGTCAAGTATCTGTAATGCTCAAGAAATATTTTCCGTGGGCTAATAGAAGGATTTTGAGCTCCCTAAATAGTCAACATCTATGTTTCAAAATGAAATATGACCATGGAGACTTATTGGATGCCTACCCCCAATGGTACTAACCTGAACTATAATTTCTTATGTGGCCCCTGTGGGGAGAATTTAGTGAGTTAAAGTTATGATTGTTTTTTAAGAGTCTTAATTTTCTTTAGGGTGTGATATTGTAAGCAAATGTAAGATAAGAATAAAAGCCCCAAAAAATGGGTTCCTCTTGGTTCAAAGCTTACCAATGCTTAGTGTGTATTTTGAGATAATAACTAAGAGTGTGATAAGATGTGGATATGCGATGATCCTTTACTATACCCCTCTAATTACACTATGTGTTTTGATTGTTCCTTGAAAAAATTGAAATGATTTCCAGATAATGGGTCGCTTACACCTGTCCTAATTAGATTATATAGAACTAAAGGGAGATGGTAGTTCAAACTTCTTTGAGAAAGCGTTCATATGAAAGCCGAGGTTCACCAAGAGGTACAAGGGAAGCAAAGATTACTTGCTTTCTTTACCAACACTTTGACCCTAGTCTCGAGCCTAATGAAAAAATTGAAAAATTAGCTTTTATAGTAAAAATATTTGTGGATAGTGGGCCGCTTACTCCTTTACTAATTAAACTATGTGTTCTGAATAAATATCATAAAAAAAAAAGAGTTTGAAAAATATTTGTGGAATTTGGCCACTTACTCTTCTCCCCAACTAAGCTATCTGTGTGTTGCAAATGTAAAAAATAAATAAAAACACTTAATTCTATACTAATGGTGGTTAGTGCAGCAACTATTTAACATAAAAATAGAAAAATGTAGAACAGTGGTGAAGACAATACATTATGGGTTGCCAATCACCTAAAAATTTGAAAAAATACAGATATTTTTTTTTTTTTTTGTAATACAATGCGGGTTTTTTAAATACATGCTTGGTGTACGCATCTGTCTGAGAGAAAGGCGTGTTGTTGAGAAAAAAAGATCTCTTTGCCTCTTAGAACAAGCACTGAATGTCCTGAATAATTCACAGAGAGGCCTTGAGTGCCTTGTAGTTGGTTATGTAGAGAGGAGGTCCTGCAAAACAACCATTAACTGAGGAAAAATAAACTAATTGAGTCGCCAATCCCATGGTAGTGTTTTTGTCACACTAGTGTACCAAAAGACACCTCTTTAGCAGTATATTGCTTCCTAAAAAGATCATAGAGAATATTATGGTGTTGTTAATGGACAAACTGAAAAAAAAAAGAAAAAAAAGGTGAGTAATGCATACAATAACATGAATTTAAATAGAAAAGACTCAAGACAATAATGCTCAAATGGAGCAAACAAACCAATACAATTATGGAGAAAAATTCCTTTATTGGTTGCTGGTAGTAAGAATAATACAATGCTAACACACTTGTAGTGAGTCCTTTGAGCTATGGAGTTCAAATACTCACAGCAAGGGGGTTCCTTTCCTTGGTTTTATTGCAAGATTCTCCTCCCTCTCTCAAAAGGAATGTGACAACTCTCCAATGGTGGAGTTCTCTTATTCATTAGGATGTTGGATGGCAAACATGCTAGTGCCTTCAATCCTCTTGCTTAAACAATTAAAATCTGGTGTTTCTATGGTATAAATTTGGCCATCATAACAATGTGTCTCATTTTTCTCTTCCCATGGATATTTTATATAGAAATTTTTGAACTCTTCTCCCCTCTCTTTGCTCGAGATTTATATTCACTCAAGATTAGGAAAAGATATTTCTTTGAGGGTTGCATAACTCTTTAAGGTGGCCTTAATTAGTTTTTCCTTGACTATTACTAAAAGATAACCATCTTCACCAAGTGTGAGAAGTGGTCCCGGATGGTGACTTTTCGCCATACCTAGTGGTGCGCGACTATCAAAGGAAAATGTGCATTGTGCGCAAAAATTCCATGATGTTGGTGCATTGTCTACCAATTTCTGTCTGAACCTTAAGAAATTATTAAATTTTTTTCCTTCATAATGTATTTCTCTGGAAAATCTTTATTTTTACTGTTTTCTTGACTGTAGCAGAGCTTTATTGGGCCTTGTTCCCAAACCCGACGTTTCAACCCTGTTAATATTTTTCCACCAACAAATGGTTCCATTGTCGGGACCTAAAATTGAAAAAAGAGATTTGGAATATGGAATCGAGGATCTTTAAGAAGGAGCTGCAAGATTGGTGGCACGAAAAAGTGGAACAATTCGTCTCTCAATAAGCTCAAATCTGTCGGCAAGATGGGGAAAGTTTGAAGGAAAATATCTTCTACACGGAACCAGCTAATGGCCAATACAAGATATTATGGAAGAAATTCCTAGAGGAGATCTATAATTGGTGACAGAGAGTGCAAGTAAAATGAAATACCAGTGGACAAAGTCGATCTCATCGTACCTAGAATCAATTGGATATTGTCAAGATACATCGACTTGACAAAGATCTTATGCGAGCTGTGGATTTCTAGATGCATACCAAACTAAAGGGATACATTATTGAGTATGTTGTGGAGAGTCATTAGTCCTTGTATAAATTTGAAGGCATATTTATCTGAGTATGAATGTTATTTTTGATGTGCTAATTTCATTGTCATATTTAAAATTTATTTTATCATCTTATGCTTGTTGTACATATGTTTTCTTGTTGCTTATGTCTATCAAACAGGTAAATTAACTGAATTTTACGAGTGAATTCAAGAGCATAAGTTATGAAATTCAAATGTTGAACAAAAACAACATAAATAAAAACAAACCATCACAATTGATCCATCAACATAAAGTTTTGATGAAGGAGTTCAACCCTCCTAGGTTACATCTCCTTGGTCCAGCTTCCATGGATTGGGCCTCTGTATTAGCTCAATATTGAAAAAATTGCTATTTACATGCATCAAATTGTCCTGAAACATAATAGAATGAGTCCAGAATGTCTAAATCTATCAGCAATGAATATTTATGCACTGAATTTTCCCTTCAGCTGATCTAGGCATGGCCTTCCTTCCTGGTGGCCCTAGGCTTCAATTTTCTTCAATGTGACAAAAACACATGTAGAATTCTCCTCTACCTCTGCAACCTATTCCAATGTGTTTAGAGCATGCCAATCTACTATGAATGACTCTTCCTGAGCCAAATTTGTTAGGTCCCTATATTACTAGTATAGTCCCTTATTGTTGTTAGTGTAACCCCCTTATTGTTATTATTGTACCCTTGTAACCCCCATTTTGTTATTATTGTGCCCTTAAATTATTATTGTTAGGTCGGCTAGGGTTACATTGTGGCCCACTAGGATTACATTATGGCCCCATGGACTCCTATATATAGAAAGGAGGTTTTGTAAATTGTATCATCCAAGAATTGTTCATTTATGTAATGTATTGGAGGTTGCCCCCTCGAAGTGGCTTATTTCTAAGGCGTTCATATCTCTTTTCCTCTATTTTTGGAGCTGGTTACACAACATTTGGTATCAGAGCTTTGGATTCTAGGGTTTCGCTGCTCCAAACAGGTCATCGTGGCATTTTCGCTATAACTTTTTTTCTACGAAGTTTCAGAAGCTGAAATTTTTAGGGTGCGAAGCAGAAATCCTGAGGAAGCTTTTCTAAAAATTTCAGACCTTGGTTCGCAATATTTGCGGAGATATCATCTGTGGAAGTCAGGTCTTTTTTCAAGCTCCTAAACAGGTCATCGTGGAATTTTCGCTATAAATCTGTTTCTACGAAGGTTCAAAATCTGAAATTCATATGGTGCGAAGCTGAAATCCTGAGGAAATTCTTCAAAAAATTTCAGAGCTTGGTTCGCAATATTTTTGGAGATATGATCTGTGGAAGGTAGTGCTTTTTCAGGCTCCTGAATTTCATCTCAAAGAGGTGATCGTGGGAAAAGTTCAATAACTCTCTCTCTGAAGATTGGATTGGAGTGCCGTCAAAAGTGGTCGCAATTACACGGCCTGTAGTTTCTTCGCTATCAATTTCAGAGACAAAGGACAAAACAGTGACACGTGGCAAGTCGTACAAGTTCGCTCTACTGAACCAGTCCATAATTAGGTCATTGTGGGAGATTGGACACAACTTTGTCATGGAGAATCCAAATCAGGTCAAACTTGTGGCATTCAAAAGATAATTCAGAGGGCTACGTTGGTACCAAAAATCAAATATTGAAGTGTTGCAATCACAAATATAATCCAATTTCAATATCGAGCTCCTCAAAAGAAAGAAAAAGGTGTGTATTTTTTTTTCGAATTGCATAAGTCTTGTTAGAAGAATCAATTTGAATTGATTCCAAGGGCATATTGTAGAATAGATATCAGTATTGGGTTCTAAAAGATGCCCTGTAAAAATAATTCAACACCCATTAAGCCTTTAGAAGGCTCTACTATGACTCATGAAGATGAAGAATTGCAACATGATTTATCAAAATTACAAGAGCAAGTGCAACAAATTTCACTCTCGCAAAGAGAAACAAAAAATGAAATGGAAGTTTTGAAGAAAGGTGTGGAAGCTAGGATGGATGGCGTGGGAGCTAAGATGGATGGCGTGGAAGCTAATATGGATGGCGTGGAATCTAAGATGGATGGCATGGAAACTAAGATGGATGACATGAAATACAACATGGAAAACATGAAGAATGATCTAAAAACAGACATCGAAGGTTTGAAAAAGTTGATACAAGAAATTTTTCCTAATGGTGAAAAGATAGTAGAAGAACCTCATGATGAGAACAAAATCAATGTTAATCGTGATTTCATAAACTCTAATGTTGGCGGGAAGAACCACCATATTCCAAAAATGGATATGAGGAAGTTTGATGGAAAGGATCCTGTAACATGGATACTACAGATGGAGCAATAACTTGATCTCCATAACGTGAAAAACACACAAAAGGTACGCATTGCAACTTTAGATTTAAAACAAAATACATTTGCATGGTATCGATGGTTTTTCTCCCGTAAAAAAATTGTCACTTGGTCAATTTTTACGGAAGAAATGATAGCACATTATGAGGATACAAAGAGCAACACCTTCTTTAGCCAATTGATAAATCTCAAACAAAAGGGTTTAGTGAGGCAGCACATTGAGGAATTCCAAAAATTGAATATAAGGGTAACTGATATTCTAGAGGAACACATGATCGATCTCTTCATAGGCACTTTAAAGGATAATATCCAACATGAAGTTCGCGTTTTGGAACCAGATTCATTGGAGAAGGCATTCAAGTTGGCAAGAAAAGTTGAATGTAAAATAATGGCGACAAGGAAGCCTACCACTCAATTCTATAAAGAAGGAAGTGTTGCTACATCTAGATTTCCACAACCTACAAGGTTGACACCACAACAATTGGAAGAAAAAATAGCAAAATGGCTTTGCTACAGTTGTGATAGAAAATACACTAAAGGTCATAAGTGTGCTGAGAAGAAATTATTTTACATAGATTGTGAAGAGGAAGAAGAAAATGAACAAGAAGAGGATATACACCAGGAACCAGCCCTAGAAGAGGAAAAAATGAATCCGACCATATCGTGTAATGCACTGGCAGGAATTACCACTCCTCAAACTCTCAAGATAGAAGGACATATCAAGAAGAAAAGGGTAATAGTGTTGATTGATTCAGGTATCACCCATAATTTTATTCATTGTAAGGTAGCCAAGGAATTAAATTGTTTCCTATACCCAGCACCAGAATTTCAAGTGATTGTTGCAAATGGAGGAACTATAAATTGCTCTGGAAAATGCCATAATATCAAGCTAACCATGGGGGAATATGTGTTGACTAGTCTAATGCTTTCCATTCCTATGGGAGGTGCTGATGTTGTACTAGGAGTACAATGGTTACAATCTTTGGGGACAGTAGCTTTTAATTTTCAAGAACTTTCCTTGAATTTTTTTTTAGAAGAAAAGGAAGTCGAATTACAAGGTATTGAAGGGAAGCTGGGAAGGACAATAAGATCTAATGTCATGACAAAGCTTCTAAAGAAAGAACAGTGAAGCATAATTGCACAATTATGCTCACTAGAAGTTCCGACATCAAAATCATCTATTTCTGCAGATCTCCAACAAGTCTTGGGTAATCATTCCAAGGCATTTGAAACTCCCAAAGGACTCCCACCTATTCGTGATCATGATCATGATATTCATTTTATTCTAGAAAGTGTTCCTCCAAACATTAGGCCTTATAGATATCCTTATGTCCAAAAGAGCGAAATTGGACGTATGATTGTAGAAATGTTAAAGGCTGGTATAATTCAACCTAGTCAAAGTTATTTCTTTGATCTAGTAGTATTGGTGCACAAGAAGGATGGATTATGGTGCATGTGTCTAGATTATAGGGAGCTCAATAAGATCACCATTAAAGATAAATTTCCCATTCTTGTGATTGATGAATTATTGGATGAATTACATGGAGCAATTTATTTTACCAAGTTGGATCTTCATTCATGATATCACCAAATTAGAATGAAGACAAAAGATATTATGAACACAGCAGTTTGAACTCATGAGGGTCATTATGAATTTTTGGCCATGCCTTTTGGCCTTACCAATGCAGCTTCTACATTTCAAGGGTTGATAAATTCCATTTTCAAACCCTTCCTTAGAAAATTTGTGCTAGTATTTTTTGATGATATACTAATCTATAGCAGATCTTGGAAGGATCATGTTCAACATGTTGACAGGGTGCTCAAACTATTGTAGGAGAAAAAATTATATGCAAAAATATCCAAATGTTTCTTTGGAGTACAGGAGGTGGAATATTTGGGTCATATTGTATCTCACGAGGGTGTTAAATTAGACCCTAACAAAATTAAAGCCATTACGGATTGTAAAGTCCCCATGACCATAAAGCAGTTGCGAGGATTTCTTAGCTTAACAGGGTATTATCACAAGTTTTCTAAGAATTATGGGAGAATAGCAGCACCTCTAACAACATTATTCAAGAAAGATGCATTTTCATGGACTCCTGAAGAAACTAAGGCCTTTGAACATCTTAAAGAGGAAATGTGCCTAGCACTGGTCTACTTACGCCGTACTTCCCAAAACTCCTTTATTGTGGAATGATGCTCAAAAAGAAATGAATTGTGCAATTTTAATGCAGGAAGGAAGGACCCATTTCTTTGGAAAGTCGTCCAATCAAAGGAAAGTATTTACTCTTGGGAAAATACCGAGAGGGGGGGGAAGGGGGATGAATCAGTATTTAGTGCAAACTGAAAACTTTTTACTTTTTATTTCTCTAAAACCCATACGCTACTTTAACGAAACCAAGTCACGTATACACGTGGAAATCCTCAATTAAACTTGCGTGTTACCAGAGATCTCATTATGTAGACAATTCTTTACTTAGATCATTGCATCATTCATTCACTAGATGTTTAGTAAGTAGTAAACATGTGCAGTAAAAACAGAATAAATCATCACACATAAGAAACACACATGAACACCAGGATTTAAGGTGGAAACCCAATTCGGGAGAAAACCACCGCTGTCGTTGTCTCATTCTTCAATATTTATTATAAAGAAAACATCTTACGACCATGTACTGGTGCAGACTCATACCAGCACGCAGGCACCCACCTGCAGAAGGCTACAACCTTCTCTCGTTTACCAGCCTCTCCTAGAAGGGAGCTACAGCCCCCTGCTCTCGTTTACCAGCCTCTCCTAGAAGGGAGCTACTACCCCCTGCTCTCATTTACCAGCCTCTCCTAGAAGGGAGTTATGATCCCCTACTCTCGTTTACCAGCTACAACTAGAAGGGAGCTACTATCCCCTCACTGAAGGCTTCGACCCTCAGCACCACCATGGACCACGTTTCATCAATTTTCATACTGGATACAATCAGCTTCCATACAACACACCTTGTAGGCCTCTTTTCATCATATTTTCAGACTGGACCCACTTCACACATTTAAGCTCATCACGCATCAAACTGAAACTTATAACCCCATCAATTCATTCATTGAATCATCATCCAATCAATAAACATCTTGATCTTCAATCAACATAATCAGCAGTCAAATAGCCTAGATATGTATGAATAAATCATTGACAGATAGCAGTAAAACAGCAAAACAGGTCAGACATTTCATTCCACTTACTTCAGAAAACCCTAGATTCCATACGCGCTTTTACTTCACTGAACCTGCATATATACGCGCTTTAACAGAAACAAACCTGCGTATACATCTGTACATATTTCAGAACTAATCTCACATTCCATACGCGCTTTTGCTGAAGCCAACCTGCGTATATACGCTCTTTTTATGCCACGAACCAGCGTATAGATCTTCAAACATTTCAGGACTATGCAGCTCTTCAGATCAGATAAACAACTCAGATTTCATCCTTTACTTCAGCTAAAGATTCGCCAGATCACAGATCTAAATATTCCATAAATAGATCTAGAACATACATAGCCATTTCAGATCTAGAGATCCCTTCTCATCATTTTCTTCATCCATCATTGTATTCATAGGTCCATAAACAGATCTAGAACATACATAGCCATTTCAGATCTAGATATCCCTTCTCATCATTTTCTTCATCCATCATTGTATTCATAGGTCCATAAACAGATCTAGAACATACATAGCCATTTCAGATCTAGATATCCCTTCTCATCATTTTCTTCATCCATCATTGTATTCATAGGTGCATTATTTGTTCAAATCTAACTGTAACCCTTTTCATACAGATATACTTCAGAGTGAAGTATTCATTCAATACCCAGACACATGCACACTCTTGCACTATGATCTTCTTCTCCTTATATAGATTTAGCCTTTGTCAATACCATGAATCAAAACCACTCAACCGCTGATGGTATTCGTGGACGGGATCAAATAGATAATCAAGCACTCAATAATTTGGGTCAATACCATGGTAATGTCCCCTAGTTTCCTAAATTTAGAGAGCAAATGGGCATACGCTACTTGTCACGTACATTTCCGCGTACATACACAACTTATCCTTAACAAACCCGCATATGCCTTATGACATACCTTGTTCAACATTAACAACTCATTCAAGTCATTTTTCATCAAGGACAACTTCATCAGGCAGATTTCATCAAAGTCAACACATTGTATCACATTGCCAATAATCTCCCCCTTAACTCATCAAGTAGGTTGTCATCAACTTTATCAAGTAGGTTGCCATCAAGGACAACACTCTGCATCATATTGCCAACAATCTCCCCCTTTGGACTTGATGGCAACCATGATGGTGTTTGATCACCACAACAGATAGATACATTGAATATAACCATTATGCAAACACCATGATACTGTCCCCATATTCAAAAACCATGATACTCTCCCCCTTTGACATCAAGGGAAAAGGACGGAACAAAACCAAAACAAGGTTTTTCTTCTCATGTAGAAAGAAGAGCTTTGTAGATCTGATGTGCACTGAAGTTACCATGCTCCCCCTGAGTTCATGCTGAATCTTCAAACATATTTTTCAATGAAGTACATGATGCTATGGCCTTTCCTATCACCAAGGACTCATACTTACATCAAAGATCCAACCAAGTGGATTTACATATGTGACTCAAGTACCCAACCAAGTGGGTTTACACAATTGATCAAGTCCTTACATGACTGAAAATTACAATTTTACATCATAGGTCTCATCATAACCTTTTCATCAAAATATGACTTTTTATAATCAAGCCAAAAGGACCTCAAGAGAGAGATCACATTTCAGAATCATCATAATGCTAACAATGCATTACTCTCATCAAGGATAATGAGAATGACAAAAATGCATCCTTTCCACAAGACCAATGCTCCCCCTTAGCTTGTGTATCCTGAAAACTTTCAACAACAAGTCATCATGGCATCTTTATCAAGAAACATCAGAGAATGAAACAGAATTATGAGAATTGGAACACCACCAGAGATACCAAACAACACTACAGCTGTGCTGAATAATGCTGACACAGAAAAATTGTCAGTAACCACCCATATGCGGTTTTCTGTGTATGAACTCGCGTATATATGCGACTGTCTTTCAGGAAACCCGCGTATCCATTTTAATCTTCTGATTTTAAGTAAATCTGATCTTCTGTATGGCAGAGACTACTCCCAGCTTCCGTCTGAGATATTTGAATGCTTTTCTGGAATATATATGAGAGAATATAGATAGAAAAATGTAGCTATGTTTTCAAGATTCATCCAACAGTTGTAGCATAAGCACATCAGTAACCAAACCTTCAGGCTCTTTGAAGCATCAACATATTCTTCCCAAGAGGAATTATCATACCAGAACAACTTCAAGCAATCATCCATGTGATCTGATATCACCAAGATATTCATGATTCATAAACATATGTAGGAGTTATGTATAAAAGGACTCATCCGTGATAAAAGTCATCAGCAACAATCTCTGCATGATCTATCCTTTTCTCTGAATCATAATACTTCCATCTCATCCATGTGAAAAAACAAACAATACTCTTCAGCAAAAAGCAATCAGGGCTCATCCATAATCTCATCATAAGAAACCATGTATCATATCATCATTATTTGAGCATGAGTATTACAAGAGCTAAGGAATAAACAGATACAATGCCAAAAATGCACTCATTAGTAGTTAGACTGGTGCTCCCCCTGAACTTGTGCTCCTGTCCTTGAGCCATCTCACTATTTTCCTTAACAGAAAATCATACGCTTCTGTCTATATTGAAACATGATTGTATACACAGCTTTAGTTCATGAAACCCGCGTATGGAAAGTGAAATACTGAAATTTTCACTGCTCCATCTCCCCCTGAACTTGTACCACTTGTACCTGTCTTCTTCACATCAGATGCACTGTCAGAAATAAACATAACCAAAACTACCAACCATGAGAATCATCATACATTGCTCCCCCTGTGACGATACATTAATAATCACCAGAATGTGTCTCACATCACTCATGCAGTCGTTATGAGAAATAAGCTTTAGAAACATATGACTGCAGTAGGGTCAATATTCCCTACGTTTCTGACTGGTCCTCCTCCTTTTTCCATCTTTTCTTGAAATTTCTTATTGTGTGCTGGAAATTGTCCAATTTCTCAGATCTATTCATCCTGCATTCTTTTTCTACATGTCCATACTTGTTATAGGCATAAAATATTGCATGACCAGAAAAGTAAGCATAGTAATCATAATGTGTTTTTCTATTCTTTATTCTATTGCAATCAGCAGCTTTATGACCATACTTGCTGCATGAAAAACAATATCCCTTGAAGAAACCTGAGTGCCTTTCTGTGTAGAATCTGTTTGTTTGTGACTGATACAATCTACTTCTGCAATTGGCTGCAACATGCCCATAATTGTGACATTTAAAGCATTCAACATTATTGATCAAAGGAGGGAATGATTTCTTTTGAGAGTTCAAGATTGTCGGTTGACCTTTTGTTTCTCTCAACACTTCAGGTTTTGCATTGATATCCTTTGAATATTTAGCACTTCCTTGTGAACTAGATTCACCTTTAACAGTTTCATGAGAACCAAGACCAAATTTAATAGAAGGAGACCTTTGACTACTAAGAATATTGTCCAGAATCTTAGTACTATCTTGAAACCTCAAAAGTTTATCCTTTTCTTCTAATTTACCTTTTAAAATTTTTATCTCAACCTCCAATCTTTGGCATTGCTGCTTCATACTTTCTTCAACCCTTTTTCTTTCTTCTACTTGATCATTCAATTTCAAAATCTCTTCTTTCAACCCATTTTCTTGTTCTTCAAAATTTTGTAAAAGATCTTCATTCTTCTTGTTTGATTTTTCCAGATCTTCTTTGAGAGAGATGATTTCTGCTTCAAGTTCTTCATTCTTCTTATTTGATTTTTCCAGATTTGTTTTGAGAAAGAGGATTTCTGCGTCAAGTATTCTATTTTGATAAGTTGCTTTGACTTGCAGTCTTTGATGTATTTCTATCTATTCCTTCATTGTTTCTATCTGTCCATTCATTCTAGAGATCATCTCTTTGTAGATAGATTCTCTCTTATTAGATGATCTTTTTTGATCTTCAACTTTAATCTTGAGAGCTTCTTCTAGACCCATACTGTTACTTTCACTATCATTTTCACTATCTTCATAAGGAAGTGAATCACAAAGATTAGTACCTTTTTCATCTTCTTCATTTTTTTCTGCACATGTTTTCTGAGATATCTCCTTTCTTTGAGTAGCCTTCTTCTTTTGCTTCCTTGCCATGAGTACTAGCAGATCTTGGTCAAAATCTTCTTCATCCTCATTTGAAATTTCATCATTATCTTCATTTGTATAATAGCTCTTTCCCTTTTCAAATTGTTTCCCTTTATCATGATTTTATTCATAAGGACATTTAGCAGCATAATGACCAATTCTTCCATAATTAAAACACTTGAAGGGAAGCTTACCTCTGAATATTCCAATACCTGGTTGGAGTCTTCTCACAAAATTTGCTTCTTCTTCTTCTGATATGTGACTTGATTCCTTGACAACTTCCTTTTCTTTTCCTTTTGCACATGCCTTAAAGGCAACTTCTCTGATTTGAGAGGGACCTTCTTTTCTCATTTCAAAAGAAGTTAGAATACCATGTAGTTGAACAATAGTAGGAGTTTGTAGATCTTTCCTTTCTTCAATAGCAGATACTTTTGACTCAAATTTTGAAGTCAAATATCTTAAGACTTTTTCAACCAGAGTAGTATCGATTATGGTTTCACCCAAATTTCTCATGCGATTTACAATATCATCTAAACGTAAAAAGAAACTGGAAATACTCTCATCACTATGCATCCCTAAATTTTCATATTCAATTATGAGAGTTTGGAGTTTTGCGCTTTTTACCTTTGTATCTCCTTCATAGCTTAGAATGATTTTGTCCCATACTTCGTTTGCTGAATTTAGCTGCATCAATTTAACAAATTCTGATTTAGATAGGCTTCCTAATAAAACATTGACTGCTTTGGCATTGATTTCATATTTCTTCCTTTCTGCTGCATCAGTAGGAATAATTGCCAGATACCGATAACCTTCTTCCACGATTGCCCATACTTCTGCACCAAGACTTTGCAGATACGCTTTTGTTCATATCTTCCAGAATAACAGATTACTTCCATTGAATAGAGGTGGCTTTAGAGAAATTACTCCTTCCTGACTTCCCATTGTGACGGATCTCCTTCAAGCGATCAAGGTTCTACAGAAGAACATGCTCTGATACCAATTGTTGGGAAAAATACTGAGGGGGGGGGGGGGGGTGAATCAGTATTTAGCGCAGACTGAAATTTTTTTACTTTTTCTTTCTCTAAAACCCATACGCTACTTTAACGAACCCAAGTCGCGTATACATGCGGATATCCTCAATTAAACTCACGTATTACCAGAGATCTCATTATGCAAATAATTCTTTACTTAGATCATTGCATCATTCATTCATTAGATTTTTAGTAAGCAGTAAACATGTGCAGTAAGAATAGAATAAATCATCACACATAAGCAACACACCTGAACACCAGGATTTAAGGTGGAAACCCAATTTGGGAGAAAACCACCGCTGCCGTCATCTCAGTCTTCAATATTTATTATAAAGAAAACATCTTACAACCATGTACTGGCGCAGACTCATACCAGCACGCAGGAACCCACATGCAGAAGGCTACAACCTTCTCTCATTTACCAGCCTATCCTGGAAGGGAGCTACAACCCCCTGCTCTCGTTTACCAGCCTGTCCTAGAAAGGAGCTACTACCCCCTGGTCTCGTTTACCAGCCTCTCCTGGAAGGGAGCTATGACCCCCTACTCTCGTTTACCAGCTACCACTGGAAGGGAGCTACTACCCCCTCACTGAAGGCTTCGACCCTCAGCACCACCATGGACCACGTTTCATCAATTTTCATACTGGATCCAATCAGCTTCCATACAACAAAACTTGTAGGCCTCTTTTCATCATATTTTCAGACTGGACCCACTTCACACATTTAAGCTCATCATGCATCAAACTGAAACTTATAACCCCATCAATTCATTCATTGAATCATCATCCAATCAATCAACATAATCAGTAGTCAAACAACCCAGATCTGTATGAATACATCATTGACAGATAGTAGTAAAACAGCAAAACAGGTTAGACATTTCATTCCACTTACTTTAGAAAACCCTAGATTCCATACACGCTTTTACTTCACTGAACCTGCGTATATACGCGCTTTAACAGAAACAAACCTGCGTATACAACTGTACATATTTTAGAACTAATCTCACATTCCATACGCGCGGTTTCTGAAGCCAACCTGCGTATATACGCGCTTTTTATGCCACGAACCAGCGTATAGATCTTCAAACATTTTAGAACTATGCAGCTCTTCAGATCAGATAAAAACCTCAGATTTCGTCCTTTACTTCAGCCAAATATTCGCCAGATCACAGATCTAAATATTCCATAAACAGATCTAGAACATACATAGCCATTTCAGATCTAGAGATCCCTTCTCATCATTTTCTTCATCCATCATTGTATTCATAGGTCCATAAACAGATCTAGAACATACATAGCCATTTCAGATCTAGAGATCCCTTCTCATCATTTTCTTCATCCATCATTGTATTCAGAGGTGCATTATTTGTTCAGATCTAACTGTAACCCTTTTCATACAGATATACTTTAGAGTGAAGTAGTCATTCAATACCCAGACACATGCACACTCTTGCACTATGATCTTCTTCTCCTTATATACATTTAGCCTTTGTCAATACCATGAGTCAAAACCACTCAACCGCTGATGGTATTCCTAGATGGGATCAAATAGATAATCAAGCGCTCAATAATTTGGGTCAATACCATGGTAATTTCCCCTGGTTTCCTAAATTTAGAGTGCAAATGGGCATACGCTACTTGTCACGTAGATTTTCGCATACATACGCAACTTATCCTTAAAAAACCCGCGTATGCCTTATGACATACCTTGTTCAACATTAACAACTCATTCAAGTCAGTTTTCATCAAGGACAACTTCATCAGGCAGATTTCATCAAAGTCAACACATTGTATCACATTGCCAACAATCTCCCCCTTAACTCATCAAGTAGGTTGTCATCAACTTTATCAAGTAGGTTTCCATCACGGAAAACACTCTGCATCATATTGGCAACATTTACATAAACCTATTTATGAGAAGGAAATGTTAGCAATACTACATGCACTAAAGAAATGGCAAACTTACCTAATGGGAAGACACTTCAAGGTAAAAACTGATCATGATAGTCTTAAACACTTTTTGGAACAAAGACTATCTTTAGAAGAGCATCAAAAATGGGTCACAAAGATGTTGGGTTATGACTTTGAAATAATCTACAAAAAAGGAAAGCTTAATGTTGTTGCAGATGCACTCTCAAGAAAGAATGAAGAGGTGGAAGCATTGCTTTGTGCCATTTCTATTATCCAACCAGATTGGATAACCGAAGCAAGAGATGAATGGAAGAAGGGAAAAGATGTATGGACACTCATTCAAAAGTTGCAGCAAGATCCTAGTACATCTGATACATTTAGTTGGAAAAATGATTCCTTATGGTACAAAGATCGCTTATATCTTTGTAAGAATTCCCAACTAAAACAAAAGATTCTTCTGAATTGCACACTTCTCCTTTAGGAGGACACTCAGGATTTTTAAAAACTTACCACAGGGTGAAGAAAGAATTTTTTTGGGATGGCCTTAAATCTGATATTCGAAAGTTTGTGGCAGAATTTTTGGTTTGCCAGCAGAATAAAGTGGAAACAATTAAGACCCCAGGACTTCTACAACCTTTATCCATTCCAAGTCAACGTTGGGAGGAGATTTCAATGGATTTTATCACAGGTTTACCTAAGTCCGAAGGAAAGAGTGTCATCATGGTGGTAGTTGATAGACTTACTAAGTATGCACACTTTTGTGCTTTATCTCATCCATTTAAAGCAAGTACAGTTGCTACTACATTTATGGATAGAATTCAAAAGCTACATGGAAGCCCAAGGGTTATTGTGAGCGACAGAGATCCCATTTTTACTGGAAATTTTTGGACGGAGTTATATTCTTGTTTGGGTACTCAATTAGCTCATAGCTCATCTTATCATCCTCAATCTGATGGTCAAACTGAGATAGTAAATAAATGTTTGGAAGGATATCTTCGTTGTTTTGTATATGATAAACAAACAAAATGGGTCAAGTGGTTACCTCTCGCTGAATGGTGGTATAACACTTCTTTCCATACTGCAGCAAAAATGACCCCATTTATGGCACTTTATGGATATCATCCACCATCAATCACATCATCTTTAAGGGAAAATTCGAATGTTCAAGTAGTGGAAGATCACATCGAGCATCAGCAAGAAGTTCTCCAACGCTAAAAGGATAACCTGAATTTGGCACAAAATCAAATGAAACAACAGGCAGATCAACATCGCAACGAGAGAAGTTTTGATGTATGAGATTGGGTATTTTTATGGCTACAACCATACCAACAAATGTCCCTCAAGTAAGCTAAGAAGGACAATAAATTATCGCCAAAGTACTATGTTCCTTACAAGGTGTTGCAAAAGATTGGTACTATGGCATACAAATTGGAGCGTCCTGTTTCTTCGCGAGTACATCCAGTTTTCTATGTTTCATGCTTAAAGAAGGTTATAGGTGAAAATCTTCCAGTTCAAACAATATTGCTAGAACTTGATGAGGAAGGAAAAATAATATTGGAACCTGAAGTGGTCATGGAAACAAGAACTCGACAGCTACGGAATCAATTTCGCAGTATCTCATCAAGTGGAAGAACTTAAACAATCGAGATTCTACATGGGAGGATGAGAATTTTATACAGCACCTGCAGCTACTCAAGCATTGAGGACAACACTTTTTGAAGGAGAGGGGCATGTTAGGTCCCTATATTACTAGTATAGTCCCTTATCAAGCTAACCATGTGTAACCCCTTCATTGCTATTATCAGAATTTCGTAACCCCATTTGTTATTATTGTGCCCTTAAATTATTATTGTTAGGTCGGATAGGATTACATTGTGGCCCACTAGGATTACATTATGGCCCCATGGACTCCTATATATATAAAGGAGGTTTTGTAAATTGTATCATCCAAGAATTGTTCATTTATGTAATTTATTGGAGGTTGCCCCCTCGAAGTGGCTTATTTCTAAGGCGTTGATATCTCTTTTCCTCTATTTTTGGAGCTGGTTACACAACAAAATTTGGTCAAAAATTACTCAAGATATGGTTCATTCATTTTTTCTCTATAATCCTCCTCGAAATCTCGAGAATACTCTAGATAAATTTGACAAATTGGTGATTTCGCTGAAAATGGTGAAGTCCACTAAAGTTCCACCAAGTTAACTATAGTATTTAATGAATTTTAATCCTATTTTAAAGGCGGATAAGCACGGATTAAATGCGCACTTAACACGTTTGTTATGGTGCTAAGTTATAAGTTATGTGGTATGGTCACATGGGAGGGGGCTGACCTATGGTGCTGTCCCCCCCCATTCCCGCCGTCAGAGCTGTTGGTTGGTTTAAATATAAAATCTCTGCCAACGTATAACATGTCCACCCGCCAGTGCATTGGTAAAAGCATTGGGTTAGGAGGGGGAGGTCACAGGTTTGACCCGCTCTCTGCCCATCGTATATACATGTTTTGTTACCATATAATTCCATATATAATACAAACCATATTAAAATTTTCCCATATATGTTATACCATAGCCTTAGGACTTTGCCACCGCATACCATATAATTAAACCATGAACTTTGAATAATATAATGTGCGGAACTTTGGAATAAAAAAATGTCGAATTTATAATATAAGGTTTGGAAATTAATAATTAATATATATATATATATATATATATATATATATATATATATATATATATATATATATATATAGATATATATATATATATCATGATATATGATATTAAACCATATAAAATATATATATCATGTTATATATATATATATATATATATATATATATATATATCCAACCTTAATAATTAAAAAATAATTCCAACACATAATAATACATCATGAACCCAGATTCAACCTTGGAGGACATTGGGCAATTTCACATTCTCAAATCCGAACTAGCGAATCCTGTTAGGACATTTTCCACAATGCCACTGGGAAAAAACTGAATAATATTCCCTGCATGCTGACTGGACTGCCACGTCATCAACCTGTCACTGTTCTTCAATTATTTTTTAAAATTTGCTTGTTCTGAACGGCGGTCAGCAAGCTATAACTTCTTCATCTGGAGTCGGTTTTCGACGAAACGAATTGCGTCGGATCTAGTTGCGTAACCAAGTCTTCAGAGATCAAGTTAGCTTGTGACCCACTATCAAAAAGTGTATCAATATTGCTATGTTTAGAGACAACTCTAATATGGAAATTTTATATTTTATATCTTCATCTTGAGTGTCATTTGAACAATTTGAAGAACTAGTGCTTGAAATATGTTTACCTTTCAAACCCATGGTTTTAAACTTTGTTTCATCTCCTGAATTTGACCCTAAGTCATGTTCAACTATTGCAACAATTTTTCCCTTCGCTTTGGCTTTCAGTTTGTTCAACTTCAGCTCTGGATGAAGTTGCCAAAAGTAGTCTTCATTATGGCCAGTCTTTGAACAATTTTTGCCTGTGAGTTTTTCCTTCTCTCTTTTTACAGAGATATTTTCTCTTTCCTCTTCCATAAAACTTTCCCTTTCGTTTTCCCTCACTTTCACTTTTCTCATCTATGTTATGTTTCCTTATTGCTTCTAAGTGTGTGGATTGAACAAAAAATTCATCTATGGTTGTGGGATTAAACAAGAGAATGGTGTGCCTAAGGTAGTTGTGAAAACCCCAAACATATTTTAAAAATGTTTCTCAAGAATATAAATTAATACCCAAAATAAGAGCTCTTCTCCTAAATTCATGAGTATAATCTTGCACACTTTTCACTTTAAACTATCTAAAATCTTTCAAATCTATAATTTCCTTTTGCATGTAAGCTAATGGATAGAATTTCCTTTTAATGGCAGCAATAAACTTTTACCAAGACATAGAGATCTTAACTTAGTTTTTAATCTCTTCTTGAGTCCATGCTTCCCACCATACAAGTGTAGATCCTTCCATCCTCAAAGAATCCAATTGAATCTTTACGTCGTCTTCATGAAGGTTCTAAATCCTGTAGTACACCTCTAATTGATGCATCCAATTTTCCAATATTTTGCATTTATCTCACCATTATACATTGGAAGCTCAAATTTGACATCTAGTTTGAGTAATGGCATTTTTATTTTTGTGGCCTTTGAGTGAGCGTGAGTAGTTTTTGTGGTGGAAGTGGAAGATGATGCTGATGGAGATGATGAGGATGATGAAGATGGTGGAGATGGAGGTGGTTATCCTTGACTACCCTTTGAAATCTTCTCTTCATCCTTCTTATCATGTGAAGTTCCTTCTCCATGTGGAGGCTTAGAACCTTCTCCTGCCATCCCAGCAGTAAATGCATCAAACATAATTTTAACCATTCTCTTTATGTCATTGAAGTCTCTCTTGACATAATCCTCTTCTGAATTACCTTGAGTCTCTCCAACACCTGACATGATGGCTATGGATTCAAGCTCAGCTTCTGATGCTTGTACCTCTTCAATCAACTCAGCTTCTTATGCAGTTTGTACCTCTTCAATCTCAACTTCTTGAGACAAAACATGAGGTTATTCAAGTATAGCGATGAGTGGAAATTTGGGTGAATATGGTGCTCTTGTAGGCCTCCTTCTTCTGGCCCTAATCTCAGGACTTGCAACCAAAAATTTCCCTTCACATTTTTAGAACTTTAACCTTGTCAGCATCACAAATTTGCAACCATTAAACTTGCACAAAACTCAAACAACGATCAAGAAAATAACCCTACCTTTCAACCAAGATCTGATACCAAATTGATCTGAGTATGAATGTTAGTTTTTTTGTGCTAATTTCATTTTCAGATTTAAAATTTATTTGTTGATCTTATGCTTGTTGTACATATGTTTCCTTGTTGCCTATGTGTGTCAAACAGGTAAAATAATTGAGTTTTATTAATGAATTCAAGAGCATAAAGTATGAAAATCAAATTTTGAACAACAACAACATAAAGAACAACAAACCATCACAATTGATCCATCAACACAGATTTTTGATGAAGGAGTTCACCCCTCCTGCGGTACATCTCCTTCATTCAGCTTCCATGGCTTTGGCCTTTGTATTTTCTCAATAGTGAAAAAATTGTTGTTTACATGCATCAAATGCTCCTAAAACATACTCCAATGAGCTCTCTCTCATAAATTCCATCAATTAATTCCCCCCCCCTTCAATTTTCTTCAAAGTGAAAAAAACACTTGTATAATTTCTCCTATGCCTCTAAAAAATATTCCAATGTGTTCAAAGCATGTCAATCTGGTAGGAATGACTCTTTCTGAGCCAAAATTGGTCGAAAAATTCTAAAGATATGGTTCATTCAATTTTTCCCTAGAATCCCCCTCCAAATATATAGAAGACTCCAGATAAGTCTGACAAATTGGTGATTCCGCCGAAGATGGTGGAGTCTGCTAAAGTTCTGCCAAGTTAACTATGGTCTTTAATTAATGCTAATCTCATATTAAAGGCAGATAAGGACGGATCAAATGTGCACTAAGTGTGTTTTTTATGACGCTAAGGTATAAGTCATGTGAAATGGTCGCATGGGAGGGGGTTAGCCTATGGGCCTGGCCCCCCCCATTCCCGCCGTCAAAGCTGTTGGTTGGTTTAAATATAAAATCTCCGCCAACAGATGACACATCCCGCCCGTCGGTTCATCGATAAAGACGTTGGGTTAGGAGGGGGATGTCACGGGTTCGACCCGCCCTCCGCCCGTCCTATATACATGTTTTGTTACCATATAACTTCGTATATAATACGCACCATATTAAAATTTTCCCCTATATGTTACACCATAGTCTTAGAAATTTTCCACCGCATACCATATAACTAAACTATGAACTTTGGAATAATATAATGTGCAGAACTTTGGAACAAAAAATGTGGAATTTACAATATAAGGTTTGGAAATTAGTAATATATATATATATATATATATATATATATATATATATATATATATATATATATATATATATATATATATATATATATAGACATAGATATAGATATAGATATGTATGTATGTATAATATATATATTAATCCAACCTTAATAATTAAAAAATAATTCGAACACATAATAATTCATCATGAACCCAAATTCAACCTTGGAGGACATTGGGAAATTTCACCTTCTCAAACCCAAACTGGTGAATCCTGTTTTGACACTTGTCACAATCCGACTAGGAAAAACTGAATAATATTCCCTGCATGCTCACTGGGCTGCCATGTCATAAACCTGTCACTGTTATGCAATTTTTTTAAAATTTTTCTTGTTCTAAACAGTGTTCAGTAGGCTATAACATCTTCATCTGGAGTCGGTTTTCGATGAAACGATTTGCACCAGATCCTTGGTGACTAGCCAATCATGGTCGTTCAATTCCCAATCAATTCTGAGCACTTTCATTTTTGAGCTTATATACCAACCCTCTAATCACATGTTGAGGTCAAGATTGTGAGGAAGACTACTAAATGAAATTCCATTATGGGTTAACGATTTGATGGTGGAGGAGAATTTTTTAGTGTTCTAGAACCCAAATATGGAAACTTAGATTCCTAGTACTAGGGGAATGACCTAAAGGGAGGGATTCTACTGAGCGGGAAACTATGAAAATATTGAAGAAATGGACGCAAATGAAATCTGAAAGGCCAGGGATATGAGGGCGCAAAGGAGACTGTAGATAGATGAGAAATGGTAGAAGAGGGTTGTACGGGAAATTAATAGATGACAGAAGGGTCTACACTAATTAGGTGTAGTGTTAGGAGGACCAAAAGAGGAAGAGGAAGTGTAAATTGGTCCATCAATAAGAACATAAATGTTTGTAGCAAGTGTGGGTCATAAGGGTGACAAGGACCCCTTCCCACAAGTGGAAGTGGAAATGTTGGAGTGAATGGGATACATAGGCTCAATGGAAGGTCTGGATGATGAAATTTAATTTGTCATAAGGATATTATTTTCAGAAAATGATGCATCCACTGCAAGTAATGACTCGTCTCCCCATAGCTCAAGTAGTACCTCCCCCAACCTTCCCCTCGTACTCTATCATATTCCTAATATTTTTTTGTCCAAGTTATTCAAAGTCATAAGAGTTCATAGTGCACATGCTACCTACAAATTCAATTTTATTGATATTGAAACTATTAATAGTAGTACAAACGTGCAAGGATCATACTCCACCCACAAGTTCACTCAAATATGGTGGGATCATTCACCATATATCTTGGGTTATCTGTTAAAGGGAACGATGATGTAGAGCAACATTGGTATGTGTGCCAAGCCATCTAAAGGGAATGCTATGCTCTTGATGCTATAAATTTAATTGAATTCGAAACCACTCTAAAGGAAAGAGAATTGAGATGTTTCATTAAGTGGTGTTAACATGAATACTTACATCTGATTACCTATATTTGTGGTTGATCTCAGATTTAGGAATTGATTTTAATTAGTATTATCTCTGAGTGGATACTCTACATGCAACAAGATATATTTAAGAATTACCACAACCTATATGTTTGAAAATTTGAAAGGTGAATGGGATTGCAAGATTAAAAATACGCAAGATATGTTGTCTTGAAATCCTTCAACTAAGAAAGGAAAATGTAGTGATGGATTATTGGATTCGAAAGTTATTCAAATGGACTAGCAATCGAGTGTCACCTAAGGCTTTGCACAAATGCTTACTTCAATAAATCAAGATGCTTTTTTTCATAGATGTAGATTAAAATGTGTATGTTCTCTATGGGCCCTTTCTATTCTGGAAGACACAAATCTAATCAATTTCAGAGGTGATATAATGGAAAATTCCACTACCGAAACAATTCTCTATGATATGCTTAGAATGGGAAATGATAAATCTTTTGTGCAAGGATTTAACACACACCACATTAGTCAAGGTTGTCTATAGAAATTATACAATATGCATGTATATTACCAGACTCCCCTGATATAACAATTAAATCCACTATTAAATACATAATCCTTCTACTCAATTCTTTGCGAAATTTAATCACCAATTGCAAACATATGAATAAAAATCAATCGCACATAACAATATGTTTTACCGGGAAATCTTAAATATAAAAACCCCAACTATCATATATTATTTATATCATGGAATCATGAAACAATCTCATACAAATCTAAGCTCATAGAGCTCTCAGTACAATATACAATCATCTCACACTGTCATACAAAAATTGGTTCACACATGCACCAATTTACTGCCTCCTGACAGCCTGCCTCCATTGCACAATCCCTGTTGAAGAAGATCCCTGAATGAATTCAATTTTTCCTTGCCTTTACTATGAAATCCTCATTGGAAACTCAAATTTATGTGTAGATGCATTGAATGCATCACTATAGTCACAACTGATAGTCAAACACACCCTTTCACTTATCTCTCCACTGCGTCTCTACTAGATCTAACATGCAAGTAGTTAACTGTTGTATTTCTTTAGTTGCAAGTAAGACACTACTTGTGAATTAATTAAATAATTAATTCACTCATTTTTCACTAGTGTATCTTTAGTTACAACTAGCAAAACTGAGTTTAACTCATTTAACTGAGTTAAACTAAATAACAACTCCAATAACTACTCTTCCAACTCTATTACAATTGTGTCACACTCAGTTACAACGAATTCCATCATGCATGGGTCACCAACCAACCTTGCAACTCATAATTCCTTCAGCTAATTGGTTTGCCACATCAGTTAATTGAAATCAAGTGCTCCAAGAGAATAAGTTATTATTTATTGTCTGATTACCATTAAGGGCTAATAATAATCGACGTGCATTCTATTTTTAGATATGCGATCTATAAATACACTTCGAACATGTTCTAAAAATAGAAAATCATCTAAAGATAGAATTTTCTCAACCATCTAGAATCAGCATCTTGCTAATTTTAGAATATGCTCACCATTCTAAAAATAGACATACACCTGAAAATAGACTGTGGGCCCCACCTAGTGAAGGTGATTAATTTTCACTAGGATCGTCATCTTGTTGAATCTCAACACTCCCTCTCAACAAGAAAGGGATTATCCTTCACCCCGATCCTGTGTCTATGGTATTTGAATTTTCTCCTAGTGAGTGCCTTCATCAGAATATCTGCATCCTAATCTTTCTTAGAAATGTACTGAAGCAACATGATCTTCCACTACACATAATCTCTGATATGATGATACCAAATATCTATATGCTTAGATCTATCATGAAACACAGGATTGATCAAGAGTTTAATGCAACTCTGATTATCACAATGAGTCAATGTAGGATCTAAATGAGAATCGAACAAACTGACCATGAACTTCCTCATCCAGATAGCCTCACATGCAGCTTGACTTGCTTCCATGTATTCTGCTTCCACTGAAATGAGTGCCACAAATCTATGTTTCCTGCTGTACCAAGAAACCATTGTAGATCTGCTACCGAAAACCCCTCCTGATGTGCTCTTTTTGTCTATTGGGCTGCCTTCCCAACCTGCATCCGTGAAGCCATGCAACTTCACCGCATCCGCCTGTCTGTACCATAAGCCATACTAAGATGTGCCCCTAAGATATCTCAGGATATGCTTGCCCGCCTTCCAAAAGAGCTTGGTAGGCTTAACCATTGCTTGACTAAGTTGGTTCACCGCATAGCATATGTCCGGTCATGTATTAACTAAATACATGAGCGAACCCACCAACTGTCGATAGACATTAGTTTCCAATACCTCTGCTTATGTAGCATCCTCTTTCCTCCAATTTACTGGAAGAGGAGTATCCATGGGTTTGTAGTCCTCCATGTGAAACTTACCGAGTATCTCCGAAGCATACTTTCCTTGAGACACAAACAGTTCACCTTCTCGCTGCCATATTTCCAATCCAAGGAAATAATGAAGGAGGCCCATATCCTTCATCTCGAACTCCTTTTCAAGGTCCTCTTTGCATGAGTGTATCAGCTGCTCATCACCAGTTAGTATTAAATCATCAAAATAAAGAACAATGATTAAAATATTACCCTCCACCACAATCTGGTATAGGTTTTCATCCGCCTCACTCTTGGTGAAGTCAAGTCCAGTGAAATAGTTGTCGGTATGAGTGTACCAAGCACGCAGTGCTTGCTTCAGCCCATAAAACGCTATTTTGAGTCTGCACACATGCGACTCGCTACTGAAGATCTCAAATCCTTTAGGCTGCTCAATGTACACTTCTTCCTTAATGATCCCATTAAGAAATGCAATATTCACATCCATCTGATGAATGTGTCAACCCATCTGCACTGAGAGAACAAGGATGGTCCTTATGGAGGAATATCATGCAACAGGTGCAAAGGTTTCTTCATAATCAATCCCATCGATCTGCGAGAAGCCCTGGGAAAAAAATCTTGCCTTATACTTTTCAAAACTCCCATCAGCAACTTTCTTTACCTTTTAGATCCATATTGAACTTACCACTAATTTATCGACCAGCCTTAGAACAATTTCCCAATCACTTTTTCTGACAATGGAGTCATACTCCTCCACCATTGCATCTACCCATGTGGGCTCCTGCACTACTTCCTGAAAATAAGATGGTTCTGTCACAATGTATTTTCTCATGAGAGCCATGTATCCAGTGAATCAGTCAGGAGACTGTCTCTATCTGCGTTTTGAAGTAGGAGCTCCTACATTTGATGTTGCATCAAGCTTCAGTCTCTCAGCTTCTGTGTTATGCCTTATGCCAGTTCTGATGTTTGGCTCTATGTGAGTGGACTCCTCCACTCCATGATCCTCCTCTTGTGGCTGATCCACATCTTGAAGCTAATCTTTGGGAATAAGCAATTCCTCCTCTGCATGCAAGTGTAGCTCCCTCTCTATTATGCAGATAAATCCTTCTTGTAGACAAGAATGATCTCCCTAGTATCCTAAGGATATCTAGAAACAAACAACCAAATGCAAACAATTTTCTCTAGATCATTTGTGATTCAAAATTATTAACTAACAAAGTATGAGGAGATGCTCATACCTAAAGTCCAACACTTGTTGTAATCTTCAATCTAGTCGCTCCAAAAGAGGTCAATTCAACATGTAAGACCTGCATTCAAAGACAGGAAAAAGGATTAAAAGCACCTACAAGATATAATAATTCAGAAACACTAATATATCTCAGTGATCAAGGAATCCAAGAATTAAATTACTCAAATAGATACATGAACAACTTAATGAGAAAATAGAATCCATTTGCATTAACTTGTATGATAAGAATTAACCTTACAACCTTGTCACCTTGATGTCATACAGGTTCTTTCGGGATCCTGAAAAATCATTTTCTTTCGGTTTCACAAGCCTTCTCCTCTCTGAACTAGCATAAAACTATGGATATGAGTATGTCATCGTTCTTGTACCAATGATGCCAAGTATAGAGAGTTTGATTTCTTTAGCAATTTTAAAATCCACCCAAGTCTACCATCTACAGTCTACCTTTGAGACTGAAACATGAGTTCAATTTATAGGAGAATGGAGGTTTTAGTTCCATAAAGAGGGGGATAAATTCCTCTCATAAAAGGATTTTAGCTCCAAATTATAGGATAATCTCCATTAATGAAGGGATAGAGGTTCATGAATGAAGGGGCGAAGCTCGACCTAATTACACTTCTAGAAGCCTGCAGCTGGGCTTCTAGAACTTATTTTTTCTTTTATTTTACCTTTTTCGAGGGTCTGAAATTTTAGTAAGTAGAATGTGCGGGATGTGCCGCAGGTTATAGAGCAAGAAACTGCGGTACCGCAAGTAAGAACTAGGAAAAGTGCGGAGTTAGGCTTTTTAGGGTTTTAATGAGCTTTTCTCCAATTCCAAGTCTTGGTATGGGAAATTTATGGTTTTGGACCTCTAAGGGAGCATAATATAGGTAATTATAAACTCATATAGATAGCTAAATGTCATGGTGACAAATTTTAGAGTAACAGATTGCCCCCTAAAGCGCGAAGTCTGAAGTAGTTCCAAAGAGTGAAGTGCTTTATCATTCTGAGGATTGGGTTGTAGACATACCAATCAAAACCTGTAAAAAAATTCAATGAAAACATATATATGTATATCATTGCTGAGGTAGGAATTCCCATACTCAGATCAAAACTAACTACATGTTCTGATAGAGAAATGATTTTAGATTAACATCAATAGTAGACACAGCATGGATGCAACCATCTGTCATAAGTAGTCTACTATATCATGAATAATAAAACTCCTCATAGCTTGGATGGTAGAAACTAGATCCAGGGTCTTGATTTATGCTTCCCGAACTAGTACAATTCTATCCATGCGATTGATTGTGTCGAAGTCGAACATGGTAGCAACCACTTTATTACCAGTCAATGATGTGAACTGTTAACAAGTGTGAGAGAAACCACCAATAATGACAATGGCTCTCAAAGTACTCAGTACAATCAATGAAGTGTGAATGAATGATTTGCAATCTAACACTTCACAGAATCATTTGATCGAAGGTCAATGATGCAACCTATCATCGAAGGCAAGAAATCTGCTATTAGAGCATGAAGATCCCAATGTACTGATAGGATTCTAGATCAAATTTCTAGATGATGATTTTTCGTTGACAGAAAGTGACCCATCATAGGAAAGCCTATGACACGAAAACATTAGATCAAGTTTTGAAGAAATATTTGAAAGGACTGACTCAAGGATGGTCAACACGAATGGAGACAAATGTTTGCAATGAATGGTTTATTTAAAATGTTCTCTTTAACTCATAACGACACTGCAGATGGTTTGGTGACAATTGACCTAAAGCTAATACCCAGAAACTGGCTGAAGACCTTCAATGTGGTTTGATTAACTTTTAGACAAAGGATTTTCCCAACCCAGGTATGAGTGTAACAAAAAGTGTCGTGTTCAAGAGTGGTTCGTTCCTGTTTGTAATTGATAGGTCCTTTACTGTTAAGTTTTAACGAGTCCAGTATAGGAGAAAATCGGTGTTTTTAAGTTTTAGGGAGTCAGAAGAAAAACTTAAGAAAACTATGTGGGTGTACTTTTTCGTAAATTTTATCTCTCAAGCCCGAAAAAGGATAAAATAATATAGGAGAGAACTCTATTGACCATGATTAGTCAACATATACCTTTTTCGTAAATAGTCCATTTCAGTCCAGAAAAGGGGTAAAATTATATTGAAGGGACGACTATTCATTTCCTTTAACGAATTTGAATAGTCAAGTACTCGGTGATCTTTTCATATTTAAAGAGTGTAAAAAGGGCTTGAAAGAGAACTCTAGCGTTTCACTTTTTCGTATTTTTTAAGAGCCCGAAAAAGTGATAAAAGCATACTAAATTAGCCGACTTTCAATTTTAATTTTCGATCAAGAAAATACGGAAAGAAATCAACATTTTCATGTGTTTTACGAGAATGAAATATAGCCAAAGAATCTCAGGTTTTCATGAGTTTAATGAGTCTTGGAAATAATAACCGAAATGGATTCAAGATAGGTTTCATTTTTATACAAACTTGAAACATAGGAAAAGTTATTCTTGAGAGTGGTTTCATTTTTATACAAGCTTGAAATAAAGGAAAACTATGCTTGAGAGTGGTTTCATATTTAAACAAGCTTGAAACGTAGGAAAATTGTGCTTGAGAGTGGTTTCATTTTTACATAAGCTTGAAATGTAGGAAAACTATGCTTGAGAGTGGTTTCATTTTTACATAAGCTTGAAACATAGGAAAAATTATGCTTGAGAGTGGTTTGTTTCATTTTAACACAAGCTTGAAACAAAGGAAACTATGATTGAGATTGGTTTGTTTCATTTCCACACAAGCTTAAAACAAAGGAAAAATCATGTTTGAGATAAGTTTTAATGCCCCCCAAGCGTAACTTGCTAGAGCACATGCCCCCCAAGATTCATTGCATTCAACTAAGTAGACTACTAGTTACTAAAAGGTGGATGTAATGAAGGTTCATTTACGAGATCACATGAAAGACTCGACTTGACACATACAAGATCTAATCAAAGACTTGACTCAATTAGGAGAGAATTTGTTTCATTTTTTAATGAGATTGACACAAGAAAAGAACTATGCTCATGGAAACTTGTTTCATTTTTTAACGAGCTTGACACAAGAAAAGGAACTATACTCAAGAGGTTATATTTCATTTTTTAATGAGGTTGACATAGTAAAAGAACTCTCCTCATGGAAACCTTGATCATGGCTTCCAACTGGAAGAAACACATCTCAAGGAATACTCCTCGATCATGGCTTCCAAGAGGTCTTCATCAGATGGGAGAAAAATTCTCTGGAAGGAAAACATGTCAAGGGACTCAATAGGGATAAGGACATTGTGTTAAAATTACCCCATAGGGTTTTCCATCTCAATTACCAGATCTAAGTCAAAGGAAGTTGAGAAAACAGTGAGAGGATCACTTGCATTGGTAACTCAAAACATGGGACTGGTTGCCACATAATTAACCCATGGCAGGGTAGATACCACTTCTGTATAAGGAAAATTTAGGGGTCTCAGATTATTGGTAGTCAAATCAAGACTAGCAAATGAAAGTTAGTTAATAGTCACAATGTTTCCATTGTGAGGGAAAGACATCACGCAAAAGAATGTCGATACGACAACTTTCATTGCATAGACATAATATCGCCCAAAGAGAAAATTGAAATCCAAGGGGCCTCAAACTACCATAAGATCAATACATATAGTTTTACCTTCCAAGGTAATAGGAAAATTAGGAAGGATCTCTAAAGGTTCACTAATTTTTCTGTTAAAAGCTGACAGATTCTGCGTAGCAAGAACAAGATGAGGGGAACCCAAAGCTTGCCAAGCAGTTGAGGATAAAATACTAACAGAAGCACCTTCATCTATATTTGTGTGATGCACATTCTTACCACAAACTTTCACAATGATTTGGAAAGGGATGAAGGAAGGAAGATGAGGTTCTGTCAGTCTATTCCAATCAAAGGAAAAGACCTCGATACTTGGAGGGGGTTTTGTAGAAACAGATGAAATTCCCCCTGGCGTAAAATAATCTGATGTAACAAGAAGAACTTGAGTGGTATGAATTTCACTCTCTAGAGGGAGAGTGGGATCGACCAGATGTGAAATCAAGTTGAGCACTTGATCAACTAATGGTTCATCAACCTTAGTGATATGAGTTTCATTCTTCAATGGAAGAGCGGGATTGATTGTACTTGGAATTAGATAAATCACTTCATTAGTTGACGGTAGGTTGGGAGAAAGTTTAATGTAACCAGTTGAAAGTTTTTGCTGTGGAAAAGTAAGGTTTTCCAACAATTTTGAAGCTTCATCCATGTGAGGGAAAATGTGAGTTTGATGACTCCCTTTGCATAACCTACAAGGAAACCTAACTTTACCCTTTTTCCCAGGAACCTAACAATCACTGGTTGATGGATCAATGGTAAGTTGATGAGAAATTTCTAACCATACTTCCAAGACCTTAGGAATACCAGGACAATTGATAAGGAAGTGGTCACCCTTACAAATCTTGCGATGGTATCTAGTTTTTTTATTCATGTTGGAAGTTTCCTCAAAACTACTAACACTTACAACCATGGTTGGTTGGTTGAAGTCTTTCTTATCTTACTTATTATTCTTCTTCCCTTTATTCTTCTTCTTAGACACCTAGTTACTAGCAACAAGGTTTTTACCAAGAGAAGAAGAAGAAAGGGAGGAATACATGTTGGGTGAATAAGGTAAAGGGTCAACATGAGGTTGGTGATGCTGAGATGGTGAACTCTGTTGAAGTGAAGCATCCAATTGAGGTGGAACAATTTGAGTATTCGAGGCCAACGAAGTTGAAAATAACCATATTGGTAAACCTATTGTAAATCCAGGTAATGAGAATGTAGCCATATAAGGAGGACTAAAATTTCCAAAGAAAGGAAAAGTACTAGGATTCTCGTTAAGAGGGGTTCCTTGGTTGCTAAATTCTGGAACTATTGCCATTATATTCAACTTCAGTGAATTTTATTAACAATTTAAGAATATTAACAATTCATGTTTTACACCTAAAAATTAAAATTCACAATTCACACCTAAGGTCTCTAAAAAGTAAAAACAAATAAATGAACACGCGCTATCAAATCTAGGAGTCAAACCACACACAAAGAGTAGTTGGTGATGAAATCCAACATCGCAGAAATTAATGTGGAAAACTGGCGGTTGGAACAGTTACCCTAACAACCTACTTAATAAAACAAACCAGTGCAAGTACCTCCACTATGCCATCTTGAAGTGAAGTTCACCCTCTAGAAAGTCCAAGTGAGTCTAGTCAATGTCTGCTCTAGGTACAGTGGGACCTTCCCTCCACCATCACCTTGGGAAAAATCCTAAAGATTATGGCCACTAAGGTCACCAACTAAGATAATTATACTTTGGGGAACAGTCTGTGATCCGATATACACATAAGGGCAGAATAACAAGCTCAATCCCCTTAAAGGCTCCTTGACATAATCCAAGGTTTACCGACATGTGACCCCAGGATCCTTGACAATGGTCTATCCAAGGTTTACCATTTTTAATACGTGCACATCTGCTATCTTTCCAAAGGAGATGGGTACGATTACCTCACTGGTTCCGAAATGATCTCATGCTTGACTCTTTTAAGAGGAGCTTCCCAGAGCATAATTGCAATAATTGGGATTTTTCCTTACCTCAAGAAGGAACATCAATGCAACAAAGCATTGTTGTATACAATCTATATAGCCCCAACCACTACAGAGAAAAAGAGATTTTCTGGAACTCTCTAAGGGATGATATGCAGAACAAATAAAGTAAAAACATCATAATGGGAGGCGAACTAAACCTCATTCTCCACTCCAATGAGAAAGGAGGTGGTTCCTTTGGGGAAGATCCTTTTAGAAGAATTCTGGAAGACACTATCCAAGAGCACGAACTAGTTGACATCATTCCTAAAAATCGGAGATACACATGGTCCAATAGGAGAATAGGAAAGGAAACATAATGGAACGGCTGGACAGGATTCTCATCTCTGTTTCCCTCCTTTCCTCTTTCTCCTCAGCTTCGGCATCTATCCTCCCCTTCTCCGCTTATGATCATTATCCCACAACCCTTTCTTTGACATCGCAGTGTCCTCATGGTCCTCTCCCCTTCCGCTACAGACCATTGTGGAATGATATACAAGAGGCCAATAAAATTGTTCGAAAGGCGTGGATCATTCACATAGAAGGATCGCCTATCCACATATGGGAGTCAAAACTTAAAAGGACCAAGCAAGCCCTTAAAGAATGGGCAAAAATTCACTACCAAGAACCAGACAAGATTAAAGCAGAAGTTAAAGCCAAACTGAAGAACGCCCATCGCAATTATTGACTCCCAAGGAACCAACCAAGACATTCTTACTTGGGAAAAGGATCTATATTGGTAGTTGCACAACATTAATAGGAAATAAGAGGGAAAATGGTGCCTTAAATCAAGGAACCTATGGCTCCAAGCAGGAGACAAGAATACTGCATTCTTCCATAAACAACACACAGTGGGTAAAGCCAAAAATAACATTTCCTCCATCGCTGATGAAACAGGTACCATTCACACTGATCTTGAAGCAATCAAGCAGGCTGCCTCCTCCCACTTTAAAGAGCTCCTCAGTGAGGGTAGCTTGCCAGAGGACTATTCAGATCTGTTACAATACCTCCCGACCCTTATCTCTAAAGAGATAAATAATTCCATCAGCCAAGACATATTTGAAGAAGAGGTTGAAAGTGTTTTTTGGGCCATGCATCAAGACAAAGCCCCGGGACCTGATGGGTTCCCTATTTCATCTTACAAAGCCTATTGGAGCCTCATCAAAAAATATCTCATGAAAATGATACACTGGGCCCATCGAAAGAAGAAAATCAGGGGTTATACTAATTCCACCTTCCTAGCCCTCATACCTAAAGAAAATCGTCCATCCTCCTTTTCCATTTCAGGCCAATCTCCCTCTGCAACGCCTCCTACAAAATCATCTCCAAAATCCTGGCCACCCACCTCAAGCCTCACATAAACAACCTCAACTCGGAGAATCAAGGTGGATTCATATCTCAAAGTCTTATCTCTGATTCTATTCTCCTCGTCCAGGAAGCCATTCACTCCAGCATATCTTGTAACGAAAAGGGCTTCATCCTTAAGCCATATCTTGCCAACGCTTTTGACAAGGTAAGGCACTCCTTCCTTTTAGCTGTCCTGCATAAATTGGGGTTCAACCAGAGTTTCATTGATCTCATCAAATCCTGTATCTCCGGGGCTTTGATTTCCCCTCTTGTAAATGGAAGACCTGCTCCTTTTTTCCAATATTCAAGAGGGCTTCACCAAGGCTTCCCCCTCTCCCCTTATTTATTCATTATTATGGCTAACTCCTTCAGTAGGGCTCTTGACCATATGAGGCGGGTCGGTCTCATCACAGGGATAAAATATGGAAATGGAGTCTGCAATATGAATCACTCCCAATTCGCTGATGACACCTTGTTAATGGGAGGAGCCTCCACAACTATAGCTCATTGATTCAAAAAGGTTTTGGACAGATTTATGCACTATTTTGGAGGGCTGATCAACTTCAAGAAAAGTTGTCTCTATGGCTGGAACACCTCCAGAAAAACTATACACAGCATTGCCAGCATTTTTGGGGTACCCTTCAAGTTAAATTCGGATTATTTCAGCTACTTTGGCATGCCTGTCAGCATCAACTTCTTCAAGACTGAAATTTGGAACGTCACCATTGATAAAATGAAGAGGAAAGTGAATCAATGGGGCTTTTCTTGGCTGAATCATGCGGGTCGCCTCACCCTCCTCAAGTCTAGGCTATCCTCCCTCCCACTCTATCAATACACTCTTTTGCAAGCCCCGACCAACATTCATCAAAATATGGAGGCTATCATTTAGCATTTCCTTTGGCATGGGGGTAAAAAAGAAAAAAAATACAACTTATTCAAGTGGAATCAAGTCATCCAAGACCAGGAACATGGAGGCATTGGTGTTCTCTCACCCAAAATCATGAATAAACCTTTGGAGGTAAGATACTTTGGAGATTTATCAATGGGGAACAAACATGGTGGAAACAGGTGCTTGAAGTCAAATATTTAAATTTTTCAATACAACAATTACTTTAGAAAGACATCCCCAACAGGCAGTGCACCAAAATCTGATCCTCTTGCAAAAAACCATCCCCCTCCTAGCAGAAAACCTCTCTAAAGTTCTGAAAGGAGGCACATCCATCAACATTGGCCAACATCGCATCATGGGAGGTATTCCCATCATTGAAAGACCAAATACACAGAACATTCTTCGACATTTGGACAGTCTGGGCATCAAATTCCTAAATTAGATATCTAAGTGGGATAATAGAAATCGGTTGTGGATCAGATGGAAATTCCTTCTATCCCTCCCCTTCTCAATGAAGACCTCAAAAAATTGCAACTCCACCTGCATGGCATAACACCTATCCAAAAAAATTCCTTGGATGGATTTCGTTGGGATCCCACAGGAAACGCCTACACCATTAAGTTTGCCTACCAGTTCCTATGTAAAGAGCAATTTCCAGCCCCTACTTGGCCTATATGGAAAATGGTTTGGCGCTCTGAAGTCATCCCAAAGGTTAAATTCTTCATCTGGACCTTGCTGAAAGGAAAACTCCTCATTGCTGAAAATCTCTAGAAAAGGGGGGTCATAGGTCCTTCTATCTGCCCCAACTGTCAAAACTCTGCAGAGACTATAACCCACCTCTTTCTCAGGTGCCCCTTCGCCACTCTCTGCTAGTCTTTCCTCACTACCTACTACAATCCTGATATCAATCAAGATGGCACTGTTGCAGATTTCCTTCTCCAATGGAAAAGCAGATTACCTTATAAAAATAAAAAGACCAATCTCCCAAGCAGGGTCTAGAACAGCCTTCCACTCACTGCCCTTTGGCACATCTGGCTCTCCTGAAACAATAATATCTTTTGTGTCAAATAACCATCACTCAGGAAGCTCTGCAACAAATCCTGGAGTATCGTCACAGAAATCTTTGCTACTAAAAGTAATTACAGGATCGACACCTCATTCCTAAGTGTCGACGAAAGAAATTTTCTCTGTGAGCTAATATTCAAAGGTAACAGGCATTCTATCCTCTCTGCTCCTCATCACTCCGCCCCTTGGAAAATTCATCTTAAGGAAAATGCCTTCAAAGACTGGATAAAATACAGAGGCAAACCTACTCTATCTTTTGGCGGTGCCTCGAAATCGAATCCTGGTATCGCCGGCGCAAGGGGGCATCATCAGAAGCGCATCTAGGCAGGTGATCTTATCTTTTGAATGGAGCCTTGAATCACTTTCCAACAACAGAGCTGAAGCTCTAGCCCTCTATCAAGGTCTAATATAGCTTAAAAATCACAGACTGGACAATGCAATCATTCTGGTCGATTCAGCCATTGTTATATAGTCCATGATTAGAAGCGGTCCACATCAAATGTTGCCCTCGAGAAAATACTCAGCAGATGCCTCATTCTCCTAAGTGAATTGAATGGTATCACATTTTATCACATTTTAAGATTTCTTAACAGCGACGTTGATCGATTAGCAAACTATGCCTTCGCTCGATCTCCGGGCCTCCTCCTTTGCAATGATGCCCCGTCCTTATCTCCTCCCCCCTAATCATAATCATCGCCCCCTTCAAATTTTCTACATCCTCTCCATTGCATATTCTGATTCTGCCTGCGCCCTCAGCTGCTCTTCTCTCCCCAACCCTGTGACTCTCCTGCTTTGGTCCTCCCTCAGCCCGATCTCTCTACCCCTTCTCGACTATATAAATTCCCCCTCCCTCTTCTCTTCACTTCACCACTGCCTCGACCCTCTGCTGTCTCTCTCGGTGCCCCTTTCTCTCCGATCCCTTGGTGATTGGCAGCGCATCCCTCTGTGCCCTCCCTCCCCCTTTCACTTCTTCCCTACCCCTTTGATTACCCTGCTCCTCCATCTTCCCATCACTGGTTATAGTCCTTGGTTTTTTTTTACTGCTTTTGTCTCTGTCTTAATCTCATGGTCCTCACAGAACAGAATGGCCAGAAGCAAAAATTGCTTCCATTGTGCTGACTTATAGGTGGAAATTGATCAAATTCGTGCTCATCAAAAGACCATGGATGCTAAGCTGAAGAAAGATGTCAAAGCCCTAGAGGACAGACATCAAACCAATGTAAACTTCTTCCTCTCTAGGGTCTCATCCCTCCAGTATCAGTTTGAAGAGGTCTCGAATAGATGTGCCCATGCCGAGGAGCTAGTCCAAATCCTGAAATACATGCTTGAAAAATGCACTGTCCCCAGCACCAGCTCCAACAACATAAGAAATGCGAGGAATGATGAGAATCCTAAACTCTCTACAGCAAGGAAAATCAGTCACATTAACATAGACTAGCTCTCCTTCTTTTTAATCATGTATTTTAAATATGAATTTCTTCTCTTTCAATTCGTCCGTATCTACAATTTCACAGCATCTTTGTATTTTCCAAATACTAGAAACAAAAGGATTGTAACCTCCAGCTGTAGCTGCTATCATTCAGCATTATAGATAGCTCTTATTGTAATCATGGAGCCCCAATTCCCTCTTTTTTTCTTTTTGAAATACAACTAGCAACCGATTTTGTCAAAAAAAAAAAAAACTATTGTTTGTTTAGTTGTTTTGGAAAGTCAACTACAACCTATTCCAAAGCACTAGCCTAAGCTATATTGGTGAAAAGAGCCCTAGAAAATGTAAAAATTTGTAGATGAATTTTAATTAAGCACTATGTTATTTGGTTGTTATTACCCAAAGGGTAAATGGATATGAAACCAATGGTGTTATGACTTGACCCAAAAGTGACTGCAATAAAATATGATAATGTAATCTTTTCAATTCGATGAATCCTAATTAAAGTAAGGAAAGAGGTTCCATTCACTTCCAACAATGAAAAGATTGATAAATAAGAGAAAATATAACAAATTCTCTTAAATGCACTAATTTTATGAAGAAAAACGAATGCTTTTTCCAGAATGTAAACTATGCAAATGTAATCTTCTGCACAATTCACTTGAAAAGTATGCAAATGTAATCTATGCACATTTTTCATTCATATTCTAAAAATGAGAATTCTAATTATGCAAATGTGATCTATGCAAGAGAATTCTCAAACACAAGATGATTCTAATGTAATCTAAAGAACCAATCAAGTGTAAGGAAAGAAAATTGGGTGAGAATTCCAAAGGTCAAAAGTAAAAACACTCAAAGGCGATTAACACTCAGACACAATTTAGCACCCCCCCGGCGAATGAGGGGGAATGTTTTTGCAAAAACAAAAGAAAAAAGATGAAAATTTGTTAAGAGACTGAGACAAACCTCAAAGTAATGACCAAAGGAAATAGAAATAAGAATTTCTCCAAAAAGAATATTCAAAACACCCAATTAACTTAACAGAGTTTGAAGAGACTGTAAAAGTTACTAAAACGAAATTCACACATAATATTTTGACAGTTAAGACAAATTGGGGAAAACACAAAGAATCTGGTAAGCTAGCTCTTGAAAATAGAATTTTAACTTTTTCAAAAATTTTCCACAAGTCCACAAGTTCTAATGGAGAACAGAGCGGTGCCGAACTGTTCTGAACTACAAACTGCAGAGGCCACCACACTGTTTTCAAATGAAAACCGCAGAGGCCAAGAAACATACAGAAAAAATAAAAATTTAGATATGTTTTTCAGGGATTCTAATAATTTATGTACCCAGCCTAGTTTTAGACTAATCAAAAGCATAAAAAACTCTTTCAAAAGTCAAACTGAAAATAAAAAAGGAAAACCAAGTTCATATATTCCCTAGTGGATTCACCAATTTTTTATGCTGATAAATCCTTCTTGAGGACAAGAACGATCTTCCTAGTATCCAAAGGATAGCTAGAAACAATCAACCAAATGCAAACCATTTTCTATAGATCATTCGTGATTCAGAATTATTGATTAAAAAAGTATGAGGAGATGCTCCTACCTAAAGTCCAACACTTGTTGTAATCTTCAAGCCAGTCACTCCAAAAGATGTCAATTCAACACGTAAGACCTGCATTCAAAGATAGGAAAAAGGATTAAAAGCACCTACAAGATATAATAATTTAGAAACATTAATCTATCTTAGTGATCAAGGAATCCAAGAATTAAATTACTCAAATAGATACATGAACAACTTAATGAGAAAACAGAATCCATTTGTATTAACTTGTATGATAAGAAGTAACCTTACAACCTTGTCGCCTTGATGTCATACAAGTTCTTCTGGGGTCCTAAACAGTTGTTTTCCTTCGGTTTTACAAGCCTTCTCCTCTCTGAACTAGCATAAAACTATGGATATGAGTATGTGATCATTCTCATACCAATGGTTCCAAGTATAGAGAGTATGATTTCTTTAGTAATTTTCTAATCCACCTAAGTCTACCATCTACAGTCTACCCTTGAGACTGAAACATGAGTTCAATTTATAAGAGAATGAAGGAGGTTTCAGTTCCATAAAGAGGGGGATAAAGTCCTTTCATAAAGGGATTTTAGCTCCAAATACTAACGGATAATCTCCCTTAATGAAGGGATAGAGGTTCATGAATGAAGTGGTGAAGCTCGACCTAATTACGCTTCCAGAAGCCTCCAGCTGGGAGAATGTTTGACCAGTTGGGCTTCTAGAACTTACTTTTTATTTTATTTTACCTTTTTCAAGGGTCCGCAGTTTTAGTAAGCGGAACGTGCGGGATGTGCCGCAGGTTATAGAGCAAGAAACCACGATACCGCAGGTAAGAAATAGGAAAAGTGCAGAGTTAGGATTTTTAGGGTTTTAATGAGCTTTTCTCAAATTCCAAGACTTGGTATGGGAACTTTATGGTTTTGGACCTCTAAGGGAGCATAATATAGGTAATGATGAACCCATATAGACAGCTAAATTTCATCATGACAAATTTTAGTATAACACTCTCAAGTGACAACTTCATGGCTTTCTCCTCATTGAATTTTATATCCCGTTGCACCACAGTCATCCGACTGTTTGGAAAATACACACGATAATTATGGGGTGCTTCTATGTACCCCAAAAATATCCCAACTTCAAAAATCGGCTCCAGCTTCTTCCTGGCATTCTTGGTCACATGCACATAAACAGATGAGCCCAAAATCTTAATGTGAGAAACATGTGGTTTCTTAGCAGTAAAAGCTTCTTCAGGTGTACTCATGACAAAGTACTCTATGAGGAAAACAGTTTTGCACATAAACTACAGTGTTGCATGCTTTTACCCACAAGTGCATTGGTAGGCCCTGATCATGTAGCATAGCTCATGCAATACCCACGATCATTCTGTTCTTCCTCTCTGCAACCCCATTTTTCTGTGGGTTATGAGGTGCTATGAGTTCTCTTCGAATTATTTCTTTGCTACATAATTCTTTGAATTCATTCAAGATATATTCACCACCATTATCCCTCTGCAAAGCCTTCACTTTCTTCCTCGACTCTTTCTCCACCAATGCTTTAAACTCACAGAACTTTGAGAATGTTTTATCTTTATTCTACATCAAGAAGATCTAGCATCCACGACAATATTCATCAACAAAAATAACATAATACCTATTTTTTGTTTTTGAAGCAATCGAGAATGGTCCACACAGGTCTATGTGTACTCTCTCCAGGATCCCTGAAGCACGGTTCTCCTTTTCATGAAATGTGGTCTTCACAAACTTATCCATAGTACATCCCTTGCACTCAACTATCTGCACAAGTGTACCCTTGGGAAGTCCAGTAGAAATCTGCTGCAAAATCTTCAGGGTGCCATGGTGAATATGGCCCAATCTCCTGTGCCATAATTCACCCTCATCCCAGCTCACCACTTCTTATTCTTTTCCCACCATTGTAGCATAGCCATCTACCTCCATCTTGTAGAGATTCTTGACTCGAATCCCTATCCTCTTGGTTTGACCCATTTTTTTATGTCGCATGAAAGCTTTTCCATCGCTGAAAACAATGTAATAACCTCTATACTCCAACATCGTGACTGAGAACAAGTTCTTCTTTAGACCTAGAACATGCATAAAATATTTCAATAGAAATGGTTTACCTAAATCCCTGTCAAAGGTAATGAGTACCAATGTCGTTCCCACTATATCATTCATCGTCTCGCATATCTATATGCATTTGGATATCTTTCTCCTCCAAGTCACTGAAAATTTCCTGATCTCCCGTCATGTGGAAGGAAGCACCACTATCGAGATACCACACCGATCACATTACGCTTGAAACCAAGCATGTGATCAAAGAGAAGTCAAGTTAAAATTGTGTGGCAAGGGCCTCACCAGTTGTAGCTCCAGTAGCCTTCTTGTTCTTCTTTTTATGTGGGCAGTTAGTGGTGAGATGCCATGTTCGTGATAGTGAAAACACTTCACCTTGGACAAATCTAGCTTCTTGCCTTTAGCGTTATATTTTGGATGGGATTTCTTCCCCTGCCCTTTCCTCACTTTGGCAGCTAAAGAAAAATCCTCTTCATCATCATGTTCTAATGAAGATCCATCCTTGGTACTCTGCCTTATCTCCTCCTGCACTAGATTCGACCAAAGTCGCTCCCAATCCGACAGTTTCTCCCGTCCATTGATAGAGTCTTGATAATTGTGCCAACTCTTTGGAAGTCCAAGGAGAGCCAGGCTCACCATTTCATCATCAGAAAATGTAATTCCCACACCCCCCAGCTCATCCCTACATTGGACAAACTTCGTGAGATACTTTAGAATACTGTCACCCTTCTCCATTTTGATTTTTTGAGTTTATCTTTCAGTGCCAACTTCCTATGGTCACTGCTGCTTTGGAAAAGTTCTATCAAAGCCTTCCACATTGCAAATGGAGTGGCTTTCCCATGAAGGCTTCACATAATATGGTCTTTCACACCTTCCAACATAATTCTTCTCATCTTTGCTACTTTCTTTTTCCATGTATCAAGTAATGCAGCATTTGTCGAAGTGGGCTTAGGAAGATCGCTATTGATGAACTCCTTCAAGCCATTATCTTCAAGCACTACCTCCATCTTGTCCTTCTAGGCTATGTAGTTCGAGCTTCCCTCGAGTGCATACTCCAACCGCAACCCATTGAAAGCCATTTCATTGTTTACTCAACTATCGCACCAAGAAATTATTGCAGCAAATTGAATTTTTCCACCAACACAACTCAGCACTACTTCAATATTGCAATATTCAGTGATTAACACTACTCTGATACCATGTATAAATTATACAATATGCATGCATATTACCGGACTCCCTTGATCTAACAATTAAATCCACTGTTAAATACAAAATCCTTCTACTCAATTCTTTGCAGAAATTAAATCTCCAAGTGCAAACATATGAAGAAAAATCAATCGCACATAACAAGATGTTTTACCGAGAAAGCTTAAAGCTAAAACCCCCAACTATCATATATTATGTATATCATGGAATTATGAAACAATATCTTACAAAGCTCAGCTCATAAAGCTCTCAATAAAATATACAATCATATCACACTGTCATACAAAAATTGGTTCACTCATGCACCAATTTATTTCCTCTTAACAACCTGCCTCCACTGCACAATCCCTGCTGAAGAAGATCCATGAATGAATTCGATCTTTCCTTTCATAGACTGCGCAATCCTCATTGGAAACTCCAATGTGTGTGTAGATGCATTGAATGCATCATTATAGTCACAACTGATAGTCAAAAACACCCTTTCACCTATCTCTTTACTGGGTCTCTACTGGATTTGACATGAAAGTAGTTAACTTGATGCAAGAAAGGTTGAAAGTCCGCCCAAGGAGAACCAGTCAACAGAGACATGGCTCTGTCAGCAACCCAATTCTTATAACCCCATTCTTGGTCTCCGTGGCCCTCTTTTACCTTCTCTGTATTTATTTGTCTATTTCATAGAATTGATAAATAAATGTATTTCACGACCTTTTCATCTATATACCCGACTTTATATTAATAAACACTTTATAAACATTTAGTCCTTGGAACAAGCCTGCGGCTCTGCATCCCACCTATGTATCGACGGTCCAATCAAAGCACGCCGTACCTGGGTTATCAACCGGGCTCTTTTATTAAACTCCGCACATCTTCGTGAAGCGTCTGTCGTCCGATCGTGACACTCCAGATCGACGGCCTGTACGCATATCACGTGGCGTCTTGGTCCGAGGGTTAACGTGCGATGGCATGTTTTAACCAGCGGTTTTGAAATGGGTCTCTTGCCACGTGTCGATTCCTGTATGGAATCTCTCCAATTCAGAAAATACCACCTACGCCTCAAAAGCGATGCGATGGGGGGGGCAATCCGCCTTTGTAAATCTGCCATGGTTTTGCTACAGTGCTTTACCAAGGTTAATGGTCGGTTGCGTTGTTCTTTGCCCGCCTTACTCAGGTCTTCGACTCAGGTTAGGAGTTATAATTATCAATAAACAAATGTATTTCTTTTGTAAACAAAGCAAAACTTATGTTATCATAAGAAAGAGTTAAATGGCCATGATTTCACGCAGAGACCTCGCCTGCGGTGGGATTGAATTCACAGGGTTCTCTCGAGTAAATTAGGGAATACCAGACAGAGATATGTGGGACTCAATACAGATTTTGGATTATACATGCGTTGAATTCATCACTTCACAATTAAACAATCTCCCCACGATCAAGGATTCGAAACGACTCTATGGTAAATGCACACTGAAATTATTTAATTGGAAGCAACTTTGAATACACAGTTTTGATTGCAGAAATCCCCTGCTCTTCCTCGCCCCTTTATACATCTGAGGGACTATATTTATATACATAAACACATGTCTTTTCGGTTCCTCTGTGAGGACTGTTCAGGAAAATCAAACACCTAAGTACAATTATTCAATTAACAGAACTGTTTGACTTCTACAACTCTATCTGCTCTAAAAATACAATCAGCTAAGGTATTGACACCTAGCTGTAACAATTCAAATGCTTTCAAACCCTCCTAGCCACAACATGTGGACAAAACCTCCTACATTGCTGGCTAGTGTCTAATGCCCCTGCATCAGACTCCCGAGGGAAATCTTCTTCATGGGCTCCTGTCCATGAGCTCGTCCACTGATCTACCTATCTTCTGCACCATTTCTTTAGTCATCCAAGTGGCATATTCCTCTGGCTTGTCCCTCCATTTGATCAAGTACTGGAAGTACTCTTGTCCTCTGGTCCTTCTAAACACTCTCTTGTCCAATATCTTCTCTGGTTGCAATGGCTGTGCTGAAGGTAGCCGTTCCTTCCACTCAATCTGTTCCTTGTCTGTTGATCCTTCTTCTACACCGTCATCTTTATACTTGTAAAAATATGCAACATTAAAAATGGGAGATATTCCAACATCAGGTGGAAATTCAATCTCATAAGCATTTGTAGAAAAATTTCTAAGGATCTTGCATGGCCCAATCTTTTTGAACTTCAATTTGTTGTACTGCTTCTTTGGGAACCTCTCCTTTCTCAAGTGTGCCAAAACCTGATCTCCTACTTCGAACTGAAATTCCTTTCTGCTCAAGTCTGCTCTGTTTTTGTATTTGATGCTGCTGCCTTGTAATTGTTGTTTCACTTGTTCATATATGGCCTGGATCTCTGAAGAAAATTCCTCACCATCTACACTCCTTAGCTCCGCTCTTCCCAGATTCCTTAACCCAGATATTCCTCTGGGGTGCATTCCATAAACAATACGGAATGGACTCTGCCCTGTGCTCCTGTTTGGTGAGTCATTATATGCATATTCTGCCTGGGGAAAAATATGATCCCACTGCTTGGGATGCTCTCCTGCAAGACTTCTCAATAAATTTCCCAGACTTATATTCACTACCTCAGTCTGTCCATCAGTCTGGGGATGATAAGCTGAGCTGAAACTTAGTTTGGTGCCAAGTTTCTTCCACAGTGTCCTCCAAAATTGCCCCACAGATCTGGTGTCTCTGTCTGAAACATTGCTCCTGGGTAACCCATGCAATCTAACAATTTCTTTGAAAAACAAGTTAGCAACATGGGTGGCATCACTAGTTTTATAACATGGAATAAAATGTGACATTTTGGAGAATATGTCTACCACAACAAAGACTGCATAATTCCCTCTCTGGGTCTTGGGAAATCCTAGAATGAAATCCATACTCACCATGTCCCAATGCCTGTCTAGAATAGGCAAGGGAGTGTACAATCCTGCATTCTGGCTCCTTCCTTTAGCATACTGACAGATTTTTGAATTCTTCACAAACTTATCCAGTTCTGCTCTCATCTTGGGCTAGTAATAGAAATGACTCAGCTGCTCACAAGTCTTATTAGTACCAAAGTGTCCAGCAAGTCCAGCACTATGCTTTTCTTTGATCAAATTTTCTCTCATGGAACATTTTGGTACACACAGTTGGTTCTTTCTGAATAATAAGTCTTCCTATAGAAAATAATCCAGCCACTGGCTTCTATCTGTTAAAACAGGGTCACTACAGGCCTCAAATGCCTCTTTAAAATCTGGATCTGTTGTATACAATTCTTTGAGAAAACCAAATCCTACAACTTCAAAATTAGTTTCTTGAACAAGCATGTGCCTCCTACTCAAAGCATCAACTAATTTATTTTCTTGGCCACTTATATGTTTCAAAACAAAATTAAAACCTTGGAGATACTCAAGCCATTTAGCATGCTTATGTTTCAACTTGGGCTACTGTACAATATACTGCAAAGCATGATTGTCAGAATATAATACAAATTCCCTGGACATCAAGTAATGTCTCCACTTCTTCAGTGCCTGAACAATTTCATAGAATTCCTTCTCATAAGAGGAATACTTTCTTCTGGTATCATTAAAATTTTCACTGAAATAGGCTACAGGCCTATCATCCTGACTCAACACAGCTCCAATGGCTTCCCCACTGGCATCACATTTTACTTGAAATGGTTTAGTAAAATCAGGCAGAATCAAAACAGGCTTCTCTGTTATCTTTTTCTTCAATAGTTTAAAACTTCTTTATGCTTCAGCAGTCCACTTAAATGGTTGTTTTCTCTTCTTTATGGTCTCAATTATGGGTGCATTAATCTTACTGAAGTTTCTTATAAACTTTCTATAAAAACTAGCAAGTCCATGGAAACTTCTTACCTCAAAAATACTCCTGGGTGAAGGCCACTCCACAATTACCTTAACCTTTTCTGGGTCCATCTTCAATCCTTCTGTAGAAACAACAAAACCCAAATACACCAACTCTTCCTTCATGAATGAGCATTTCTTCAAATTTATCAGCAGTTTCTCCTGGTGCAGCTTCTTCAAGACATGATTAAGATGCCTTAAATGTTCTTCTTTAGTTCTGCTGAAAACTAATATATCATCTAAATATACTATCACAAATTTCCCAATAAATTCTTTCAATACTTCATTCATAAGTCTCATAAAAGTTCTTGGTGCATTTGACAACCCAAAAGGCATTACCATCCATTCATACAGTCCTTCATTTGTTTTAAAGGCAGTTTTCCACTCATCACTCTCTCTTATTCTAATATGATGGTACCCACTCTTCAAATCTATCTTTGAGAAATATTTAGCACCACTCAAAAAGTCCATTAAATCTTCAATTCTGGGCAAAGGGAATCTGTACCTGATTGTGATCTTATTAATTGCTCTGGAATCAGTACACATCCTCCAGCCTCCATCTTTCTTTGGGCTCAAAACTGCTGGTACTGCACATGGACTCAGACTTTCTCTGATCAGTCCTTTGTCCACCAACTCCTGCACTTGTCTCCTGATTTCCTCATTTTCCTTGGGAGTCATTCTGTAGGCTGCCTTATTTGGCAGATTTGAACCAGGGATAAAATCCATCTAATGTCTTATCTTCCTCACAGGTGGCAGCTCATCAGGTAGATCATCCACAACAATGTCACCATAATTGTCTAGCATCTCTTGTATTTCTACTGGTAAATCAGAAATCTTCGTAGAAGTAAGAACTACTTTAGGTTTTCAAACTAAAGCAAAGCTTACCTCTTCTTCTTCTATCTGCTGCAGATATTCCTTCCCGCTCAACAACAAGGTCTTTGGGTCAATCACTCTGCTGGATGGCTCTCCTTCTTCCATGGGTATCAATGTATGATGTACGCCATCTTTGAAGAACTTGTAAGTGTTCTTCTTGCCATCATGCACTGCTGCTCTGTCAAACTGCCAAGGTCTACCCAGTAGTATATGACACACATCCATGGGCATTACATCACACAAAACTTTGTCCTTGTATTTTCCCATTTGCAACTCTATCTCGCACTGTTCTTTCACAACCAGCTGGTGCCCTTTATGCAGCCAGGACACCCTATAGGGAGTTGGATGCTCCCTTGTCTTCAAATTCAACTTCTCTATCACCTCAGTGGAAACCAGATTATCTGTGTTGCTGCTATCAATGACTAGCTAGCATCATCTCCCTTGGACTTTGCATATGCTCCTAAACAAAGTATTCCTTTGTGCAGGCTCAGTGACCTCTTTGGCTTGCTTCAACAGGACCTTATTTATCACTAAGGATTCTCCCCTCTCTGGAAGAATTTCTTCTTCAATTTCTTCTTCTTCTCCAGCCTGGGCAACAACAACATTTCTTGGACTAGCACCTACATTCTCTGGACATTCATAGTGCTTGTGTCCCACCTGATAACATCTATAACACCTCAATTCTCGACCTCTGCCTCTATCTATGCCTCCTCTTCCTTTTCCTCTGTAAGAACCCCTTCTGCCCCTTGCATCATCCTCTGTCGATGCATTCTGAGGTGAGCTACTGCTAGCTCCATCCTTGGGTGTAGCAGGCTTCCCTCTACCACCCTGACTTCCCTTCCCACGGAAATCACCTCTCTTCTTGGCAAACTGTTTCCTCAGGAGTTTCTCCTCTGCTTTCAAGGCCATCTGATAGGCCTCTTCGACTGTCTTAGGAGACAGAAGACCAATCTCGTCTTGAATCTCTAGCTTGAGACCATTCACATATCTGGCAGTCTTCTCTGGTGTATCTTTAAATTGCCCAGCTCTTATGCTCACTCTGTAGAATTCCTCTGTGTACTCTTTTACTGTTAGCAACCTCTGTCTCAGGTTCTGCATCTGTCTATACAATGTCAGCTAGTAATCACTGGGCAGGAATTTACCTTTCAATTTAGCCATCATTCTGGTCCAGCTTTTAATAGGTTGCTTGCCAACTCTCCTCCTTTCTTCCTGCACTCCATCCCACCAAAGTGCAGCATGTCCTTTCAGCTTTGTCACTGCAAACTTGACCTTTTTATCTTCGCTTATTTCTTCATAATCGAAGCACTTGTTCAATTCATTTATCGAGTCCACCAGCTCCTCTGGATTCAGTCCCCCTGTATAACTCGACACTTCAATTCTGGGCTTAACTGCAGACCCCAGAACAGTTATGAGGAGCCTCATGTCAGGAGGGATCTCAACATTTTCTTCTGCTTCTTCAGTCTCAGGTTCGCTGATGTCTTCAGGATCTCTGGGCTGTCTTCGCTCTATGGCATCTATTCTGGCCTCGACCCTCTGCAACATCCCCAATACCTCTGCATTGGCTACAAGTGTCCTTCTGTGAACACCTCTACCAACTCGGATTTCCATGTCAGCAAAACAACTTCAAACAACAAGCTCTGATACCACAAATGACGCAACAAAGGCTGAAAGTCCGCCCAAGGAGAACTGGTCAACGGAGATGTGGCTCTGTCAGCAACCCAATTCTTATCACCCCATTCTTGGTCTCCGTGGCCCTCTTTTACCTTCTCTGTATTTATCTGTCTATTTCATAGAATTGATAAATAAACATATTTCACGACCTTTTCATCTATATACCTGACTTTATATTAATAAACACTTTATAAACATTTAGTCCTTAGAACAAGCCCGCGGCTTTGGGTCCCACCTATGTATCGACGGTCCAATCAAAGCGCGTCGTACCTGGGTTATCAACTGGGCTCTTTTATTAAACCCCACACATCTTCATGAAGCGTCCGTCATCCGATGGTGACACTCCAGATCGACGACCTGTACGCATATCGCGCGACATCTTGGTCTGAGGGTTAACGTGCGATGGCGCATTTTAACCAGCGGTTTTGAAATGGGTCTCTTGCCATGTGTCGATTCCTGTATGGAATCGCTCTAATTCAGAAAATACCACCTACGCTGCAAAAGTAGTGCAATGGGGGGGAAATCCGCATTTGTAAATCTGTCGTGGTTTTGCTACAGTGCTTTACCAAGGTTAATGGTCGGTTGTGTTGTTCTTCGTCCACCTTACTCAGGTCTTCGACTCGGGTTAGGAATTCTAATTATCAATAAACAAATGTATTTATTTTGTAAACAAAGCGAAACTTCTGTTATCATAAGAAAGAGTTAAATGGCCACGATTTCACGTAGAGACCTCGCCTGCGGTGGGATTGAATTCACAGGGTTCTCTCGAGTAAATTAGGGAATACCAGACAGAGATATGTGGGACTCAATACAGGGTTTCGATTATACATGCGTCGAATTCATCACTTCACAATTAAACAATCTCCCCACGATCAAGGATTCGAATCGACTCTATGCTAAATGCACATTGAAATTATTTAATTGGAAGCAACTTTGAATACACAGTTTTGATTGCAGAAATCCTCTGCTCTTCCTCCCCCCTTTATACATATGAGGGACTATATTTATATACATAAACACATGTCTGTTCGGTTCCTCTGTGAGGACCGTTCAGGAAAATCAAACGCCTAAGTACAATTATTCAATTAACATAACTGTTCGACTTCTACAACTCTGTCTGCTCTAAAAATACAATCAGCTAAGGTATTGACACCTAGCTGTAACAATTCAAATTCTTTCAAACCCTCCTAGCCACAACATGTGGAAAAAACCTCCTACATTGCTGGCTAGTGTCTAATGCCCGTGCATCATAAATGCTATATTTCTTCAGTTGCAAGTAAGACACTACTTGTGAATTAATTAAATAATTAATTCACTCATATTTCACTAATGTATCTTTAGTTACAATTAGCACAACTGAGTTTAACTCACTTAACTGAATTAAACTAAATAACAACTCCCATAACTACTCTTCCAACTCTGTTACAATTGTGTCACACTTAGTTACAACAAAGTCCATCATGCATGGGTCACCAACCAACCTTTCAACTCGTAATTCCTTCAGCTAACTAGTTTGCCACATCATTTAACTGAAATCAAGTGCTCCAAGAGAATAAGTTATTATTTATAGTCTGATTATCATTTAAGGGCTAATAATAATCGACGTGCATTCTATTTTTAGATATGTGATCTAAAATAGACTTCGCCCATGTTTCTAAAAATATAAACTCATCTAAAGATAGAATTCTATCAACCATATAGAATCAACATCCTGCTAATTTTAGAATATGCTCACCATTCTAAAAATAGACATAGTACACCTAAAACAAGCCTGTGGGCCCCACCTAGTGAAGGTGCTTAATTTTCACTAGGATCATCATCTTGTTGAATCTCAACATTGGCATCATGATGATGGATCATTTGGAAACATTGGTATCTAGAACCCTCAAACCCAAATTTCTAATACTATTGATGTCACTGATATTATCAAAAATAATAGTTTCTTGAATTCCATTTATTCGGTTAGAATAGATTCAAGTTTTGGACATGCAGGTGTTGGTCATGTAGAAGGTAGCAATACTTTTTCACACTATTGAATAATACACAATGGGTTGAAAATTTGACATGGAAATTTGAATGTGCAAAATATTAATATTAAAAAGCTCATGTCACTTTTTTGTTTAGTTGGCTTGACCATTTTCATGAATTGTTATCCTTGGGCTCAAAATATTTCAGGATTTGGCCTAAGACTTTATTGTGTCATTCAATCAACATGGGGTTGCATGCTTATAAATTTTACAAACATTATACCTGTGTCGAGCCATTTTTTTAAAAGAAATGGTTATATATGCAATTTCAAGGATTGCCATAACTCCTCACATAATTCTTTAAAGGGTGCCAGTTCAATGGAAGAGCACCTACCTTATAAGAAGCAGGTTGGTGGTTCAATTCCATTATGCCCTAATATGAAATGACCAATGATATTATAGTTTATTTTTAATTAAATAATTTCTATTTTGATTTATTTCAATGGTGAGATAATTTTCTAGATTCATTGTTTTATATTATCTCTAATGAGACAAAAGTGATATTGTATATAATGTTTTATTGTCCCTAGAAAGACAATAGAAAATATTAAAGATATGTTGTCTCTATAAATATAATAAATCTTTAATCCCAACTATTGTCTCTTAAGAGACAAATGAAATTGTCCCCTAAGCGATATAATGCTTGTGTTATATATTTTATTTATAGGGAAAACAAATTAAGACGAATAATTTGAGACATTCGCTTAAAGACAATATTTAAGACAATACAAAAGTTTTTTTTTTTTTGTTTCAAATTAAAACAATTTACTCCAAAAAAATCTCAAATATTTTCTTAAAAACCCCTTTTTATGTTGTAGTGTCTCAAAACATGGGCTAAAAGCCATTTTCAAATCCTACTTATCAACAAACTTTGGAGACTAGCCCAAGGACTATTGGTGTAGCCTATTTGGAAAGGGATAAAATCAATGTAAATTAAATGGAAAACATAAGAATTGGGATAACCTCATTGTTTAACTATAACGATACTCTAGCTCCCACTCTAAATGACCTCTCTATCTTGTGCTGATAATTTCTGGCCTTGTATTTCTCTTGTTACTTCTTTAGTGCCTCTTATAATTATAAATGGAATTTCCTGATATTATCAAAGAAAAAAACATAAAGCATCCCTTGTGAGATTGTTCCTTACTCCTCCTCGATGTCAACATACTACATCCAGAAGTAAAGGTGAAAAATATCCAAAACAATGGTGACTTACTGATTAAAGTATGGATTGTTCTATTATAAGAGTGTTGTATATCAACTAAATTTCCATCTTAAGTCTTCAGATACTTCTAATTATTACCCTCAATAATTTGTACCAAACTCTTATTGAATAAGTATGTTTACTCATCTGTTTGTGAATATCATATACATTTTCAATCATGTGCCCATAGTCTTCCATAATGTAATCCACAATACATTGTGAAATATGGTTTCCTTGTTTGAAATGATGCTCCATAGTGTTCCAAAATGCACCAGGGCATTTTCAAAGAACAAGTTCATTTCTTCTTACCCCATGATGGATTTTTATAGAGCATGAGAATGCACTCCTTATTGAACTTGTTAGCTTCCACAAATAAGTAGTTGTGTCCCTTATTGGTTGTTGGTAAACCTACCATAAAGTCTATGGAAATTATTTCCCACAAACGAGTGGTGATATAGGTAAGGGATGATATAGACCTTGTTTGTTATTAATGTTTTCGCTCGTACAAAATTATACATCCTCTAATGAACATAGCTACTTGGATAAAAAAATAATATCTATTTCACTTGGGATCCAACTTGGCATATGACCTTTATTCCATGAAAATCCATAAAATTTCTGCAAAAGGATCCTGAGTGTCCCAAATTACTATTTATTACTAATATTATTATGGTTCTTGTCCCTAATAATATATTTTCTATTTCTAATTATTACCCATTTACATTTCTTAATGGTTTCCTTAATCTTTTGAACTTATTTCCTTAACTCGCCTTAGTCAGTGGGAACAAAGTCTTCATTTATAAATATTCTTTAACCTTTTAAGCCTCTATATTTACTAAGTATTCCATAGTCATAGTTATTACAACTTACCTGCATACAAATCAACCTTTCTTTATGTTTGATTTTTTTGTCCAACCTCTTTTCTTTTATGTAATAAGTTGTTTTAATTTTTTATTTATTTTTTAGTGCTTACTTTCTTTGAATGTGGCTAAAATGTCTTTATCTTTCCACTCTTTTATACCAACAATTATGAGATTCAATGTTCTTCACTTCTCCCCATATATTTGGTTTTAAAAATGTTTTTCCTTATATCGTATTATTTAATAAATCTTTTTGCTATAATTGATCATTTAAAATATAAATCACAATAATTTAAAATCTATTTAATATGATTTTCATCTAATAATAAAATATCCTCTACTAAACTATGAATATAAAGCAAGATTCAATACTCTGAAGAAACTAGACTTATAAATATTTACAAATAATTGAAAATGGAAAATAAACTTGCCCTCATCAAACCATTGTTACTAAATTCAAATTTGGCTTTGGATTTGGATTTGATTGAATTGGATATAAAAAAAAAATGAATAAGAAAAAAAAAAAAAGTGAGAATATATAACTTACAAATATCTTCTTCTTTTTTTCAAAATTTAAAAGATTGAAATGAACAACCATTATATTCAAAACCTCAACACTAAGTCTTTTTCTCAAAAGAATATTTTTTTTTGTTTATCTTTGAACATTAACTTCTTGTGCCAAGATGTTATCTAACTCAAATACACAAAAATATCATATTATTAGTTCCTGCCAAGGTATCATTGAAAAACTCAAGTTATAATCCTTAACTTTAGAAAATGAATATTTATTTTTCAATATTGAAAAAATATTTTTCAAACTTTTGATTAACCATAACTTGAAAGTATTCTTGCATCCATTTTACAATACAATGTTGATTTAGATAACTTCTAAATATTTCCTTACCATAATTTCTAGATGTGATTGCAATATTTATACCTAGTGATTTTTCATTTTTAAATTTCATAAAAAAACTAGCTAAAATTAAAATCTTTCCAAATAACTCATGACCAACTAAATAACATATTTATCATCATCATTATTTTATGCATTATTCAAGGAGTCGTCTAACGAGTCGGAGGAATTGCCTAGACGGTCAAAATTGGCCGGAATCCGGGCCAAAAAAATTTAAAAAATATTGCAGAAACAGTGTTTGAATCTTGATTTTGACATTGGAAATGGATTCAGCACCATCAAAAACCTGTAGGACACCCAAAATATTAAACTTTGATAGTTATAACATGGATTTAGAAAAATTCCTGCCGGATTTTCTGAAAATCTTATCGGAATTTTCATGATTTTCAGGGCGATTCCTCTGGCTAGTTAGACTATGGCATTATTCAACCCTTTAACAAATAAAAATATAAATATAAATGTGTAGACTTATGGCTGTTACTAAATCCGACCAAAATTTATTAGGTAATATATCAATTTATTTGAAAGCATAATATCCATTGTGGAAGAGACTACAATGCCCTATAGTACTAGGTTAAATTCAAATTTAAATAATTGTAAAAAAGTTTGATAATAAAGTTACTAGAGTAAAACCAAAACTTGTCTTAACCCATCCTTATCGTATCCAAATTTTATTCAACAATAACAAACAAAAAATAATATAAGCAGACTAGCGTATTTTGTGCTAAACAACGGAAAATGAATTGAATTCCACGCTCGTGATCATCTTAGTTTTGCAGTGCACTGCTACCTGTTAATCAATATCCTCCGAAAGAATTCTCAGAATATCAGAAATAATGTGATTCAAAGCTTTTTGCAATTCTTTAAAGATAAAGTTTACCCATTTGGCAAATTTTTTAATACAGATCTTTATGTGGTCAAGCTATAATGCCTTTCCGTATTTGAATTTACCTATAAATATACTAACCCAAAGAATTTTTGAATTCCTTGGCAAATTCGACCGAATTTGATAGCGATGGATAGAACATATGAATAAACAGATGTTTGCAAATAATTGAAAACTATATAGAAAAATAGAAATAATTAAAAACTGTGTATAAATTACCACATAAATATTTACAAATAATTGAAAACTGCGTATAAAGCACAAGTCAATTATATTATGAAGAAACTCGGCCCAATAGAAGGTATTAAGAGATTTACAAATAGTTGAAATATGTTTTAATTCGGTAATAATCTAATAATCTTTAGTAATTGTATATCATCATAGTGTCGATTCTTTTATGTTGAAGTAATAATTTGGTCAAATCTAACTTTCAACTTTTAGAAAAGTTATTCACTAATTTGGCACAAGAAAAACTGGGAAAAACCATTTAACCTTTTTCAAAAAATTATATCCTATTTTTCAAATAAATCATCCAAGAAGATAAAATTTCTCACAGGACATGGTAAGGAAACAAAATTTATTAACAAGCCAATTGACCCGTGGTATTCCACCAGCATTGGTATCATAATACACATTACTCGTATAAAGAGAGAATTAGTAACAACACTAGAGACCTACTTATCTGCGTAGACTTGCACAAATGAATTTTCCTTGAATGTCAACAAAGATTGGTTTAAATAACCCAATTTGAGTTACCTATTTAGGCCTGCATAACTGAAATCTCTTTGGATGTCAACCAAGACTGCATTAAAGCTGTAACCGATAAATCTATAATCTAATTTCAATTGAAGAAAATTCTTCTGCAGAAGAGTACACTAAAGGTTGTTCAGGTACAGCAGAGGAGGAATTGGAGGGCAAGGGAGGATTGGCGACGTCGTCCCCATTTCCTTCTAGCATTTGAACAACCCTGCTCATACTTGGACGATCTCTGTAGTTGTATTAGATGCACCATAATCCTACTTTAGTCATTCTTGTTTCCTTCTCCTCATATTCTGCTTCCACTTCTCCTCCTCTCAATCTCATTCCCAACTCCCCTCTCTCAAGCAACTTGAAAGCCCATTCTGGAAAGTAAAACTGACTGGATTGGCTAACTTTCCAGTTGAAGTTCTTTCTTTCCCCAACCATCTCTACAAAAGCATTCCAAAACTATAGACATCTGATTTCTCTGTAACAGGTCCCAGAACTCTGTCCCACACCTCTGGCGCAATATATCCCGGCGTCCCTCTCGCTGCAGTCATTGAGATATGGTCGTCTCCCTTCCCACAAAGTTTAGCCAGACCAAAATCAAAAACTTTTGGTGTAAAGTTGGCGTCCAACAATATATTGTGAGGTTTGATGTCGAAGTGTATGATGCGCTTATCGCAATCTTGGTGTAAATATGAAATTCCACGAGCAGCGCCCAAGGCTATTGAATACAAATTTTCCCATCTTAACACTCTCCCCTTCTCCTTTCTCGCAAATATATGCTTCTCCAGAGACCCATTAGCCATGAATTCATATACCAGTGCACTTGTAAGGTTTTCAAAGCAATACCCCAACAGACGAACCAAATTGACGTGATGAAGCCGCCCAATGGTGGCCACTTCGTTAATAAAGTCGGTGCTCTTGCCGTGCCAATGCCTATCCAGAAGCTTAACGACCACTAGAGTGTCGTTCCGAAGGTTTCCTTTATACACAACACCGAAACCCCCTCCTCCCAATTTTTCCGCAAAGTTGTTCGTGATCTTCTTGATTTGTGAGAACGAATATCTGGTTGGCATTTGATCAGCATATTCCTTTAGGAATTCCTCCACCTTCGAATCAGAGCAGTGAGAAGCAGGTCGTGTCCTCTTTGCATATAACTTTATACCCACTAATAATCCTGCTGCTATGTATACAGCCGCTCCAGCTGAAACACCTGCAGTTGTTAAAATGATTTTAGCAATCAAGCAACGTAGACATATCAATCAACAGAACAACGAAAATGCTTGTGAGAGAGAATATCTTTACCTATTGGAATGCCATTCGTAGCCTTCTTTCCTGATTCACAAATATGAACGACAATAATTAGCTTATTGACACGGCTGCTTAACCAAAATATTCAGAGACAGATGCTGCAACATAAATATGAATGAAAGAATACCTTTGCCAGAACATTTGCCCGTACTCATGGGTTCATCCATGCAATAGCAGAGGAACATCGTATCCCCATCTGAAACCGAAACTGTTGGAATTTAATTTCCAACTGCCCGTATAAATCAGCAGGACAACGAGTTAATGAGAAGAGATTGGAAGGCGGCGAAGTAATTTTTGATGGTAAGTTGAAGACGGTGGAAGCTCCATTCATATCTGTAGCAACCACCATATTAAATTCCCTGCCAACTCCATTTATTACACAACAACACTTAAGAGTCGAGGCGGCAAGACTTTCAGTGGGGGTATGAGAGCTAGGGAGGATGAACTCCACGAAGCCCCCGGAATATATAAATGAAAAGAAACAAAAGGGAAATAATGTTTTTAAACATTATATTATAGTTTTGATTTAATTGTTTTATATTCACGGCAATGACTTTTAAATATTTTTACTCTCGGTAAATGTTTTGTTACCGCAGTAAGTTTAAGTTTTTACTTTGGTTAAATATCTATTATAAATATATGGTATTTATAATATATATATTATGTAATGTTTCATATAAAAGATAGAAAATCCCATGAGGCAAGATGTATTGTTTTATTATTACACAGAACAAAAGTGTATGCACAGCAGTGCGGGAAAACAGAGAATATACACAGCAGTGATATTTGTGAGAGAGACAGAGTATGTTTTTTAAATGACAGAGTATGTTATTTTGGCACTGTGCTTAGAAGCAGTCTAGTAGTTGTAATCCCTCTGTGTTGAGGAAGAATTTGTATCAGTTTTTTTATGGAATATAAGTTTTTTTTGTGGAAACTCTGTCACTGTGAATGAAATTTTAAATATTTTCTCTGTGTTAAAGAGGGGAGTTTTATTCTCCATTTATTGTTTTGGAATTCTCAAACATTCCAACATGGTATCAGAGCTAGTTCAGGCTCTTCGAAATCAAAGAAGCTGAAGGAAAGGAGTTCTTTGTTGCAGCTGTTTCTCCAGCAGTGTGAAGACTCAGCCAAAAAGAATCCAAAGGTATTTCTCTATACAGTTTTAGTGTTACTATTGCAGAACAGTGAGATATTTTAAATACATATTCAAGTGTTTTTTGAATCATATTTAAGAGTGCAAAATGGCTGGAGCCAGAACTAGTATTGGTATGGGAAATATCCATCTCCCACTATTTAATGGGAAAAATTATGACTACTGGTCAATAACTATGAGAGCATTATTTGTCTCCAAAGACTTATGGGAATTTGTTGAGGAAGGCTTTGAAGAGCTAGTAGATGAACATGAGTTTAATATGTTAACTCATGCAGAAAGAGAGATGCTGAAGAGAAATAAGAAGAAAGACTCCAAAGCTCTTTTCTTTTTGTATCAATCAGTTCATGAGAGTGTGTTTTCAAGGATAGCAGCAGCTAAGAGATCCAAAGAAGCATGGCAGACTCTTATGACAGCCTATCAAGGCATGGAAAAAGTGAAGATATCAAAACTTAAGTTGCTGAGGAGAGACTTTGAGACTCTCTGTATGAAAGAGTCAGATACTATTGACTCATTCTTCACTCATGTGATTGGAATGGTCACACAAATAAGATCTCATGGAGAGGCTCTTGAAGACAAGAGGATTGTGGAAAAAATCTTGAGGAGTCTACCCTCAAGATTCGATGTGATTGTCACCACCATAGAGGAGACTAAGGATCTCACAAAGTTTTCAGTGGATGAACTTCATGCATCACTGATGACCCATGAACAAATATTGGGTAGGAGTGAAAACTAATCTCTGGAGCATGCCTTTAAGACCCAGATGTATTTTGGAAGAGGAAAAGGGCAAGGCAGAGGAAACAAGAGAGGAAGAGGCAGAAGCCAAAACAAAGGTGGAAGGGACAACCCTTCACATTTACATAGAAGGTGCAGCAATCAAAATCACAGCCACGGCCAAGGCAGCAGCCAACAGAATGGTTAGCAGAATGCTCAAGGACAAAGGTATGATAAGTCCAATGTCCAATGTTACCATTGTAAAAAATATGGTCATTACGCTAATGAATGTAGAAAGAAGCAGCAAGAAATGGCAAGTAGAACTAGTGCAAATTTCACTAGAGAAAATAGCAGCCAAAATAATTTGTTTTTAGCTTGTAATATGGCTGAAGAAAAAAGTGAAGATTTATGGTTTCTAGACTCCGGTTGCAGTAACCATATGACATGAAACTTAGCAATGTTTTCTATGTTAGATGAGAGTGTGCAGTCACAAGTCACACTAGGAACTGATAGCAAAGTTTTTGTTATGGGAAAAGGAGATGTAAATGTCTTAACAAGGAAAGGTGCAAAGAAAACCATCGCAGATGTGTATTATGTTCCAGGAATGAAGTGTAACCTCTTAAGTGTTGGACAACTTGTTCACAAGGGGTATAATGTATTTTTTGAGGATGATGTTTGTACCATCATGGACAAACCACCCAACAAACAGTGTATTGCTGAAGTGAAGATGACAAGGAACAGGATGTTCCCTCTCAGAATGAGAGTAGATTTGAAGAATGGTGAAGAGAAAGCAGCAGTGGCACAAGAGACTTTCCAAAGCGAACCAAAAGATGATAATTGGTTATGGCACTTGAGATTTGGACATCTCAGCTTTAGAGGTCTTAATTTGTTGAACAGAAAAGGAATGGTAAGTGGTTTAGCATTGATAGAGAAACTGGACAGCCTTTGTGAAGGTTGTATCTTGGGGAAACAACACAGAGAAAGTTTTCCTTCCGGGAAAAGCATAAGGGAAAAAGCACCCTTAGAGATTTTTCACTCAGATGTGTGTGGACCGATGCAAAATCCATCGCTTGCAAGCAGCCACTATGTGTTAACATTCATAGATGATTTTACAAGAAAAACTTGGGTTTACTTTTAAAAAATAAAAGTGAATTGTTTGAAAATTTTCGCAATTTCAAAGCACTTGTTGAGAACCAGAGTGGGATGAATATCAAATTTCTAAGGACTGACAGAGGAGGTGAGTATATATCTAAAGATTTTATATGTTTTTGTAGAGAAAATGGTATTCAAAAGCAGTTTACAACTAGATATACTCCGCAACAAAATGGAGTAGCCGAAAGGAAGAATATAACCATACTGGACATGGCAAGGAGTATGTTAAAGGCAAATCATTTGCCTAATGATTATTGGGCTGAAGCTCTACATTGTGCAGCGTACATTCTAAATAGATGCCCTACAAAAGCAGTTATGAACAAAGTGCCAGAAGAGGCATGGAGTGGCACAAAGCAAGGTGTCACACACATGAAGGTTTTTGGATGTGTGGCTTATGCACACATACCAGATCAGCTAAGGAAGAAGTTGGACAGCAAGGGGGAGAAATTTATTTTCATTGGATACAGTGACGAATCCAAAGCTTATAGGTTATACAACCCATCAACCAAGAAGTTTATTGTGAGCAAATATGTTCATTTCATTTAAGAGGAAGCTTGGGATGGAAGCATAGAGAAAACAGTGAATGTTAAACACTGTTTATCTCATGATGAAAATGATGATGAATTGGCTGAAATACATCCCAAACAACAACACCAACACAAGGGCAACAAAGCACACCCTTGAGGAGAAATGAAAGTGCTTCTCCAAGCACACCACAAGGAGGAAATTCAAGTGCTTCTTCAAGAATTTGTACACCTAATGAAAAAGGTAAGAAATTCAGAAGTTTAAAAGATATTTATGAAAAAGATATTGCAAATGAAGGTATCAATTCTTTGTTTTCTTTATATTGTAATGTTGATGACCCTATTCATTTTGAGGATGCTATTAAAGATAGGAAATGGATAGAAGCTATGGATGAGGAGATTAATGCCATAGAAAGAAACAAGACTTGGGATTTGGTTGAACTCCCAAAAGGTAAAGATTTCATTGGAGTTAAATGGGTCTACAAGACCAAGAGTAATGTTGAAGGAAAAATAGAGAGACACAAGGCAAGGCTTGTTGTCAAAGGTTATAAACAGAAGCATGGGATATATTATGAGGAAACTTTCGCACCGGTTGCTAGAATGGAAACCGTGAGAGCAGTGTTGTCCATAGCAGCACAAAACAAGTGGAAAGTTTACCAAATGGATGTGAAGTCAGCATTCCTAAATGGAGTGTTAATGGAAGTGGTTTACATTGAACAACCTCTCGGCTATGAAAAGAAAGGCCAAGAGCACAAAGTATGCAAGTTGAAGAAGGCTTTTTATGGGCTGAAGCAAGCGCCAAGAGCGTGGTATAGTAGGATAGATTCCTATCTACTGGAAAATGGATTTGAAAAGTGTGAGGGAGAACCCACCCTCTACATCAAAGAAAATGATGGTAAATTGTTGATTGTAGTTTTATATGTTGATGATGTTATTTTCACAGGTAATGATGATTACCTTATTGAAAATTTTAAAACAGTCATGAAAGAAGAATTTGAAATGATTGATATGGGTTTGTTAAGATACTTCTTAGGAATAGAAGTAGAGCAAGATGAAAATGGGATTTTTATCTCACAGGCAAAATATGTTAATGAAGTACTGGAAATATTTAATATGCAGGAGAGCAAAGAAGCAATCACTCCCACAGTGATGGGATTAAAACTCAGCAGAGAGGACAGCAACAAGGATTTTGATCCTAGTCTATACAAGAGCATAGTTGGCAGCCTTATATATTTGACTGCAACTAGGCCCGATATAATGCATGTTGTTAGTTTGATTTCCAGATTCATGGAAAAGCCAAAGGATGCACATTGGCAAGCAACAAAAAGAATTCTGAGGTATGTTCAAGGTACAAAAAGGTTTGGTATTTTATATACTACTTCAGAATGTTCAGATTTAGTTGGATACACTGACAGTGATTGGGCTGGAAGTGTAGATGACCGGAAGAGCACTTTCGGTTATGTTTTTCATATGGGTTCAGGAGCCATTTCATGGGCTTCTAAGAAACAAACCATTGTAGCATTGTCTACAACAGAAGCAGAATATGTGGCAGCTACAGCAGCAGCGTGTCAAGCAGTTTGGATGAGAAGAATGTTGAAAAGTTTATGCCAAGAACAGATAAAAGGGACAGTGATTTACTGTGATAATAGCTTAGCGATAGCTTTATCTAAAAATTATGTTTTTCATAAAAGGAAAAAGCACATAGATACCAAGTTTCATTTCATACGTGAATTGGTTAGCAATGGTGAGATTGTTTTGCAGCATTGCATAACAGAGGATCAATTTGCTGATATCCTCAGAAAACCATTAGCTTAGAACAATTTTAATTATTTCAGGAAATGCCTGGGTATGCAGGAAAACCTAGCAGTTGAAATTAAGGGGGAGTGTTGGAATTTAATTTCCAACTGCCCGTATAAATCAGTAGGACAGCGAGTTAATGAGAAGGGATTGGAAGGCGGTGAAGTAATTTTTGATGGTAAGTTGAAGACGGTGGAAGCTCCATTCATATCTGCAACAACCACCATATTAAATTCCCTGCCAATTCCATTTATTACACAACAGCACTTAAGAGTTGAGGCGGCAAGACTTTCCGCGGGGGTATGAGAGCTGGGGAGGATGAACTCCATGAAGCCCCCGGAATATATAAATGAAAAGAAACAAAAGGAAAATAATACTTTTAAACATTATGTTATAGTTTTGATTTAATTGTTTTATATTCACGGCAATGAGTTTTAAATATTTTTACGCTCGGTAAATGTTTTGTTACCGCAGTAAGTTTAAGTTTTTACTTTGGTTAAATATATATTATAAATATATGATATTTATAATATATATATTATGTAATGTTTCATATAAAAGGTAGAAAATCCCATGAGGCAAGATGTATTGTTTTATTATTACACAGAACAGAAGTGTATGCATAGTAGTGCGGGAAAACAGAGAATATATACAGCAGTGATATTTGTGAGAGAGATAGAGTATGTTTTGTAAATGACAGAGTATGTTATTTTGGAGCTGTACTTAGAAGAAGTCCAACAGTTATAATCCCTCTGTGTTGAGGAAGAATTTCTATCAGTTTTTTTATGGAATAGAATTTTTTTTTGTGGAAACTCTGTCACTGTGAATGAAATTTTAAATATTTTCTCTGTGTTAAAGAGGAGAGTTTTATTCTCCATTTATTGTTTTGGAATTCTCAAACATTCCAACTTTCTTTCCTTTGTGTATCATTATAAAGCAAGTCCGTCATTCCATCATAAACTGTGACTTGCTCCACATCACAAAGCGGCACCTGATACCCAATGTCCTGCAAAGCATAATAGAAAGTATCATTACATTTCCTGAGGCCCCCTATTGCATCCAAAAAATATGTACTACAATTGTACACGTTTAGAGTCCACTTGTTTATACTTTTAATATTGAAAGCAGAGCCTGCAAATTTGGAGGCGTGTAGTCTATCTGAAAATTGGCAGTCCTGGCCCTTGAGTATCACAAAGGAGATATTTTGGTAAAACTGCAGTATTCTGTAATCCTACCCACTAATCTGAATTACTGGATTTGAGTTCTGCACACAATCGATCTGAAAGCGAGGGTCACTGCATCCTTGCTTTCCTACACCGAAAATATACTCAAAAGTTAAATTACCACATGTATTATTTTGTTGGCAATACTCATATTGCGCGTCCAAGCATAATGAGCATGGTAATAGAGAGGCATAACAAGTAGTAAGGATAAGGAAGATGAGGTGCAGAGATCTCGAAGGGAGGCGAGGATTAACATATAATTTCATTGGGTGTAAAGGAGAGGATTAACATATAATTCCTGGGATTACAAAAACTAATCCTGAATCTTAACAGCAGGACTGTGCAATGCTATTTTTGTGAAAAGACTGATTATAACCTTGAACTTATTTTTTATCATATCTACAAACAGAGGATCGTATGCGAGGGAGAGAAGATTATGAACCTGATAGCAGTCGAGGATGGGATGAGGCTTTTTTTTAATGAGAGGTGGGAAATTATCAGGCAGACGTAGAGTTGGAATGATCCATACGGCATTAACTCATAAAGTTATCATTGACCCGGACTTCATTTCAGAAGAGATTGGATAAAATTACACCTAACCTATATGAACGAATAGCGTAATCCCATGGGTCCTCACAGGCTTATCTATAATCGGATGGATACAGAAAGTTTGAAATAAAAGATAGCACGCATTGAAAATGAGTACCGACATGTGCACGCATTGAAAATGAGAGAGTGTCCCTGATAAATGCTATTAGTCGTGCCGATGTGACAGGTAGCCGGGGCCCGGGATGACCACGTCACATTTCTTTTTCTTGAACCGAATGTGACGTGAAACCAGGATGACCATGACTCCTCCAAAAATTACACCAAGTTCGGATAGGCCTCCCACTCCCATACCTTCTGCCATGCCTTACTCGTGATGATCCATTTAGCTTTACATTTTACAAATTTAATTTTCAAACCTTAATTCATCATTACTCAAATCAAACAGTACACATTTTCCGTAATCTTTGGTGTATATATATTATTATTTTATTTGTTTCATGATTTTTTTTTAATGAATACATTACTTTATTTCTTTTATTTCATAAAATTTATAATTACTTGAAAAAATTATTATTATTAATCTGTGATCATCGGTTTCAAAACTATCGGTATTGCAAAGTATATAGATAGATGCTTTTGAATTTATGAACTATGTATTACTTTCTATTCGCTAGAATTACATTTCAATTTTTTCTAACATTTTTACTTCTCTATCAATAAACTTGTTTTTTTTTTGTCTTCTATGTTGAATTCATTAAACTTCCTTCCCTTTCATTCATAAGCTTGGTGTCAAAACATATCATAATAGTTACATGTATCATTCTTCTTCGTACACTTTCATGTGATGTTTTCCTCATTTGTTTTTTAGTGATGGTATTCCCTTATATGGTTGGTTGACCTTATTCATTAAAGCTTGGTTTAGATATTGAAATATATTGTCAAAATTAGTTTTTATTTCCTCTTCTTGCATAAGGATCCCTATCAAGTGATCTAACAAAGGTGTTTTCTATCCCACTACAAGGATGATGAAATACTTGATGTCCATGTGATATTGTAACAATCCTAGTAAAAATTCCATGTAAAAGTTAATAAAGGAAAAAATAAGACCAAAGTTATGGGACATGTATTCCAAGTTGAATGTTGGGCAAAACATCCTACTGTGGGTGTTCATTTGGTTTATTGTAGCTAAGGGAAATTGGCAAATGCATTGGCAAAGGCTTTGAACAAGCAAATATGCATTAATTGACATTTTATTTATGAAAATAATGAAATTAGGAGAAAAGGAAGGTGAAAGCTCACATGTTGCGTGAGAAGGAAAATGAAGGAAAATAATGGAAAAAAGAAGAAATTAGAGGGAATTTTAATAAAAAGTCTTTTGAGGATTAGTAGTAGATTTTGTGCCTTTTGTCAGTTCAGTTTTGAAGCTCTCTCACTATTCTCTGTCTCACACACTCTTGGAAACTTAGAGTTTTCTTGAAGCACTTCAACATTGGATCAAGAAAGATAAAGGAATGACAAAGAAGGCAAAGGGAACCAAAGATCAAGTAAGGAAGAACATGATCAGGCAACTACAATGAGATTACTTGTAGGTATTGATTTGCATGTGTGATTTCCTTGCTAGATTTAACATGCATGGTACATGCATGTGTGGATTTAGTTCTCTTGTTGTCATTTGCATGGGTTTTGTCAAGTGTGACAGTGTTCTTCAACCTTTCCTTGCCATTTATGGATAGCCATGGCGTGGTGGCTTCTCTTGTATTTAGTTGAGTTGGATTTTCGAATAGACTCGAAGCTAAGTGGGGTGGTCTCAGGATTATTCACAGGGCCTAGGATTTCTGGGATGGGATACATGATAAAGCCTAGTTGTGAAAACCTCGATTGAGCATAGGAATCCTTGACCGATGAATGGTGGGATGCATGGTAAAGCTCATAGGTGAATACCCTTGATTGAGCCTAGGAATCATTGACTCGTGAATGGTGGGATACATGGTAAATCTTAGAGGGGAGTACACTTGATTAGGCCTAGGAATCCCTTGACTGGTAATGGCGGGATGTACAATAAAGCTTAGAGGGTTAAGACCTTGTAGGCCTAGGAATCCATTGACCGGTGATGGAGGGATATATGGTAAAGTCGAGAGGTTGAGACCAAATTCCTCATGGTTTAGGTGGATAGATCCAGAGGAATCTATACTTGTTCGGGGCCTAGTGATCTAGTGGGGATTGTGGTAGATCCTCATTGTATTGATGAGGGTTCAAGCTTAGTGATAAGGTGGGGATTGCGATAAATCCTAGTTGTATTAATGAGGGTTTGGGCCTAGTGATCTGATGGGACTGTGGTAAAGCCCGAGGAAGAACTGGTTGGTTTTTTTTTTGTCTCGTATTCATGCTTTGAATGTGGAACGAGGGTGATTAGCTGAACAAAAGATTTGGTTAAGCCCAATCTATGGTCGGGTGGTACATGGAAGTCCCGGACTTCATTTAATTTTTCATGTTATTAATAAGAGCTCTTTTCCTCCTGATTTTTATGTGTAAATGTGTTTGTTATTATGTGGATTTAATGGTTTTTTTATCATTAATATATCTCTAGTTATTTTATAGTTATAAGCTTGTTTTATAACAGAATTAATGTATGGATCTCATCATGTTTTGATTAGAAAATGAATGTAAAATGAATACATGGCCTAATAAATGATAATGCAACTATTGTGATAATGAAAAATGCTTCCTTATGAATCTCAGATAAGTATGAGACCCCTATGCTCAGATATGTTGTTATGACCTGTAGATTTCATATTTGTGACATGTTTGATGAAATGGTTGTCATGGAGAGTAGAGGTTAGATTGATTACTTGCACCAATGATTGTGTTAGTATCCTTATTCCATTGTTATTTATCATTTCTGAAGGATTCATGAAGTTATGGGTAGTGGCTTGAGACCTAGCCTTGAAAATATGGATCAGAATCTGAGGTCACTCGCTCAAAACTGCCTCAAAAATTCAACAATCATTGAAATTCCTTATTGTGGAAGTGTCTGGAAGGCCTCAGTCATATGCATGGCTTGTCATGGAAGCGACTCAAGGGTTTGGTCACCTGGAATGGTTGATTGGCTCCTGAAGATTTTGTAGCATGTGTGAAAGGTCAGATTGATTTGGAATTTTCAGTTCCACTTCCTTAATTGTACATGGGGAGCTAAACCACATCATAGTACCATCTTGTCAGGTGTTTACCCCAACGGACCGACTAACTTGGGTAGATTTGGGAGGAGGGTGTTACATATATCCATGCAATATACTATTTGTTCTTATAGTATGTAGCTCATTATATGATACTTCATTGCCAATATTACCTAGCTTATCTTTTAAACCTTTAATTATAGACATATAATCAATCACGTTTTCATTTTCTTCTATATTAATTGAAAGAAGTTTGCTCTTAAAAAAAAACTCTAATTCTATTTACTATTTCATACAAACCTTTTAATTCCTTCCATGTCTCAATTGATGTTCTGCATTTCCCTATTTTTATAATAATATGCACTACACAAAAATTCTCGAGAGAACCTTTTCATTGGTGGCTCTTTTCTCCCTATCTTGAACAAAGGCCATATGCCTAGTTGGCTTACATTCAACTCCACTCATAATTACCTGTGCATTATATCCTTCCAACAAATTGTATATCTTAACTTCCAATTTATATAATTCAATCCGTATAACTTATTTTCTTTATTTAGATAGTAATTTGTTAAAATTGACATGGCTATGAAACGAAATAAACAAGAGAAAATTATATACAATAGTAATTTTACTAGCATGCATTAATTATCATAATATTGTTATAAACACACTATTCAACACACTCAATGTACAAGGGATATGAATGCACAATAATTTTTTGTTGATAAGAATCTAAAATCTAACCTACAAACACCCTACTATGTGCATAAACTCAAATTAGAGCAAGGAACATTGATATATAAATTCATAACCCCATAAAAAGAAAATATTATTAAGTCATCAATCCTTAATTCCACCACTCTGGTAGAAATGGTCACTTATATAACTATATATGACCATTATCAAAATTAGATATAATGTTCAAGCCAAATACATAACTATCTCCATAACTCTGTCCATAATATCTCCTTAAATCTCTTCCTAAATATTACATAGATATCTCAAGAAATCTTAATCCTTGACATCTCTCATTCCTAGGTGGACTTTCTAGAATAATCTAGCACATTATCATTTATTCATTGATTATCACAAGTAGGAATTATTATGCCATGCCCTCTCCTTAATAAATTGGTCCCTTCTCCATCTTTTCCTTTCTAATTCTTAGTCTACACTATTCACTATTTTGATCTGTGATATTTGGTCTTCTAAATGTTCTCTGCATTCCATTATGTACCTGCACACATAAATATAAGTTGAAGTTTGTATAATAAATCCACCATACACCATAATAAATAGGTCACCAACCATTATATCCATCATTTCTCTAGGAAACCTTTTCTCCTACATGGTTCATCAATTGTTCTTTCCTCACTAGTCTCTGTGCATGTACCTTTTATCTCCCTTGCATCATCGCTAGTCATCATATTTGGTTTTTTCTATGTGTAGTTTCTATCTTTCCCACAATCATGGTCATGATGCTCTTGCATCAGTTCTCTTATTTGTGTCTCCCTTTTGGCAGTATTGGATCCTCTAGACAACATGTAGCTCCTCACATTATACAAAAAATATATCATGCCATGGTGGATTTTATCACTCTCAAAATTGTTAGGTACTCTTCTCATAGAGCTCATCTTCCTCATAGCTTCTCAAACCAATCTATAATACGAAAAAATAAATTAAATACATACAACAAATAAAATTATATGTAGAAAGAGATTGATCTCTATTGAATATTATTGAATATAGTAACTTACATGCATATATATAAGCTTTCTAGATATCAATAGATCCCTTAGAATTTGAATTTGTAATAGACACATCTATCTAACTAAGTATTCTTTATGTTGGACACTATTGTCAAAAATAATGTAGCAATCTGCCAATGATTACATTTCTTCATTTATTTCTAACATAGTAAACACTAACATTACATTTATTGAGCCCCCTCCTTTGTAGTATAACATATCCAAAAAAAGGTATTTTACATTTGTACACATATAGTTCTATAATCATAATATTGAAGGTGGTGTTTACAAATTCTAAGACTATATTAAGGAGATCATCTAGAACTTGGTAGTTCTGGTGCTAACAATAATCGAGGAGTTATTTTGGGAGAATTTTAGTGTTTTTTAATGCCATTGATCAATTGTAATTATTGGAGTTGAGTTCGACATATAGTTATTTGAAAGTTAGGGTGACTACATCCATGCTTCCTACTATAGCAGGAAACTTAAAAGTAATTTTACCAAATGTGCTACTTGTACTACTTATATTTTTTTAATACTCATATTATGTGTCCAAGCATAGTGAGAAATGGAATAGAGAGGCACAAAAATAAATAAGGGTAATGAAAACGAGGTGTATTAGGGGGATGCAGGGTAAGGAATAGATAATTCCAATGAGAGTAAATAAGAGGCAAATGCTTCGACCTTGGAAGAAAACAATCCCCCAATATAAGAGTATTGTGTTTGGCTAATAATGAGCCAAAGGTAGTCCCCAGAAGGGGGTGTTTAATGGGATCGATTTGGCTGGCCACCTGGCTTCTCCATGCGAGGGAAGCCGGATGCACCATGGGCATGCATCTGCCTCCCACGTGAGGGCCTTAAACATGCCCCACTGGAAAGTACACTGACACCTGCAACATTATCTCCCACTCTCTGTACCTCGGCTCCTGCACTTTGTTCTCTGGCCATATATGGCCAATGGCACCAACTCCAATTCTCAATCGCACCATTTTTCATTCTAGATATCTCTCACTAGCCGTCGTGCTCTACAAGCCTCCATCATTTTCTCTGCAAGCCTTTGTCTCGCTCCCGCGCACCTCACTGCTCCTCAACCACCCTCTAAGCTCTCCTTCCCTGCCCTGCAAGCCCTTCACTCCGTTGAACATATGCCTCGCAAACATCGTATGAGATGCCACCACGGAGGAGGCATAGGCTGTCCCTCTCGCCCTCCTGCTCTGGCTATGGCGAAGCGCTCTGTGGCCTTCACTATGACTATGGATGATATTAAGTTCTTTGACCCTCAAGTTCTCTCCTCCCATTTGTCAATTTGCCTCCTGGAGGCACAACACAGTCATTCCAGATCTGGCAGCAGGAAGCGGCCTCGCCAATTGACATTCTCTCACTCCTCCTTCCCTAGGCCAAGGAAAAAATTTGGTCTTCCTGTCAAAAGCGTCGAGGATGCTTCAGATAGTGGAGGGAGTAGCTCTACAGAAGGCATCTAGGAAAATGTCAAAAATTTGGACAAAGGCACACGCTCAACTTAAACTCCAAAGCTGGCTCCCCAACTCTCCAAGAAATATGACACCTTGTCAGATTATGGATATTTCATTGTTTAAGAAACTCATCAAATGGAGCAGAATGACTCACATGACTGGTAGCTGTAGAGCCATGGCTCTCCTCTTTCTTAGTTTCTTACATGCTTCTATACTATTTCTTAGTCCATATTTTATTTTCCAGAAGACTCAGTTATACAGATCTTTGTTAACAACTCGTTTCCCCAAGAAGGGCAACTCTCTTTTTGAAATTTTAAACACTCTAAGGGCTGGTTTCCCCTTGAAGGGAAGCCCACAATTTGAATTTTTGAAACGTCTTCAACCAGCAGAGGATGGCTAATTCAACAACCCTTGTTCTAAAGCTCAAATGTATCTTTTTGTACAATATAATAGAATTTAGTATTACTTAGAAAAAAAAAATGAAGCAAAGGTAGTAACTTTTTTGGAATGATTAAGTAGACATTGAATTTTCAAGTGAACAAACAATGTTCAATAAAGTCAACATGTTCCTTGCATAGTGCAAAATGGTGAGAGATATAAAATTGAAATGAAATATCAAATTGGAATATGGTGATTGTTTGGAACTATCCACCTCTGAGCTTGATTTGGGATTCTTGTGTAGCATTAATATGGTAGGAAATTCACGTTTCAAGAAGCATTCAAAGCTTCTTATTTTTTAATTTTTCTCATTGTGATGAAACTTAAAAATAAATATCTTGTTAATGTAACACTAAATAAAATAATTTTTAGAAACATATATTATATATATATATGCTTATTAAATTATAAAATTATTTAAATAATACTAACTTAGTTAGAAAGGTAAGTGGGTTTGATTGTGAGAAAAACTTCATAGTTAAGCAAGCTTTAGCTAGAGGAGATCTCGGATGGGTGACCTCTCAGGATGTCCTGGTTACCGGGTGCAAGCCCCGGAAGTGATGATTGACATTATGTGATTCATTTCACTAGTTTCAATTCCGCTTCTTCACCCCTGTGAGAATCACTCGATGCAATGCAGTTGAATCCCAAAAAATGATATATAATATAATGCACTGCGAAAACCTCTTAATACTTAAATACAAAGATTGAAGGGATCTCTACCTGAATGGTTCATGAGGCACAATACTTGCTAAGGTTTTGAAAATGTGGTAGCAAGCTAAGTGGGCTTGATTGTGGGGGAAAATCCACAGTTATGCATGCTTGAGCCAGAGACGATTTAGGATGGGTGACCTCCTATGAAGTCCTCGTTACCAGGTGCAAGCCGTAGAAGTGATGATTGATGTTATGTGATTCATTTCACTAGTTTCAACCCCACTTCTTCACTCTTGTGAGCATCACCCAATGCGTAATGCAATAAATGCTAAGTGGACTATTCAAAAATCATGAGAAATTAGTCAGATAGGACTACCTCTCATTACTTCTCATGAAAATAGTCAAAGATAAATGACTTACTTAACCAGATTTAATTCCAGAAAATGATATCTAATATAATGTAGTGTGAAAACCCATCAATACTTAAATACTAACATACTTAATATTAATATTAACATAATGTTCAAATTAACAAAAATACATAATGTAATCTAATCCACTAACTAATTATAAATTTTTATAAAAATCATAATTTTAATATAACTTCACCATCTATTCCGATAAATTGAGGAACTTTGTGCTTTCCAAAATATCTTAAATTCTTTAGTAATCGCTAGATGGAACAAAACTTACCAGATTTTAAACTGACTCATCGGAGAATTATACGATTAACATAAATAAATATAGTATAATATATATATGTACACACACACACAAAGCTTGTTACATGATTTGATTTGATTTATATATATATATGAAAGTTTTCAAAATTATTATTAGAAATAGAAGGGACAATTTATTGGTCAAAATTATACAGTAGCACAATCACATTAGTAAATATGATTAATGTGTACTGAAAATGTTATTTTAGATTATTTATATGCCAATCAACCTAATATAATATTATTTATTAATATTAATATTAGTATTATTTATATTAAAAATATTAATGTCATAAATAATATTAATATTATTAATGTTAAAATAATATGAAACATAAAACCTATTTTTAATCTAATTTGTAAACATTAACTTTATTAATGTTATATAAGTCTTTAAATATGTCAAACAATGCTTATAGCGAACTATTTTTTTTAATAATAAACTTGACTTAGAATAAAAAAAAACAAAATCAATAGAGAAATATGTATGTTTGTCTAACTAGTTTCAAACTAATATATTCTTAGAAAAAATGAACAATGTTAAACCAAAATTTATGGTTACATATAAGTGTTATTAAGATTACACCAAACCTCTTCAAGATGCAAAAAATCGAGTAAGTGAAATCTTGGAGCGAATTTAGCGTCTCTACGTACTTTCGATGCACCCACCACTATATAATTTTATTCTAGATGAGTTCGATCGAGCATCCACAAATACCATTTTTTATTGAATTAATAGTTTCCATAAAAACAAAAGTAAAATTCTCTTATGTTACACACGAATATTTCGTTTCATTTTTTTGGTCAAATATTAGTTTGGTGCAATGTTCTGAGTTGAGCAGGTGCTCAAGTACACTGTTATAAGCACTATTTATGCAACCTAATTGATGCAACGTGGGTGCGGTGTGGACATGCACTCAATCACTACTCCAAATGAAGCAGAGTTGAAGTGCCATAATTTTTTTATAAATTATAACACCAACCACGTTTCATGAATTTTTTTTTAATAAATTAAATATAGGAGCAGGCCAAAGAAACTAAAAAATGATTTACATACCATCTATACTATCTATCAGATCAAGTATAAGATGAAGAATATTCCTAGATTATCAAATCTTGGCCATTCATAATTTAAAATTTTGAAATTTCTCAAGCCTAGTTCCAATATAGACCACACCTTCGGCGTAACTACAATATGTATCATTTGTAGTTACACAAAATAATACTTAGCGATCACTTCTATGTATTTGGTAATGATGATTTTTTTTTTGAGTTTGAGTTTGCATTAATCTAGAATATCCTTTGATAAGGTGAATAGAAATTTAGAAATATGTTTTTATTTTTATATTATTAATGGGGATCATAAAAATATTAGTTAAAATTTATTTATTATTAACTGCAATTATAGGAATTCTCCTGGTGCACATGGTAATAGAGAGTGAATGACATTGGTTTTGGGGGTTTGTAGGCAGTTACAGATAGTTTAATCGAGGAAAAGGGGGCCATGAAAGGATGGAAAAGCCTATTTTTCAAGATCCCATAGGTAGCCCTAGTCATAGGAGTATTTTCATTACTCACTTTGAATTCAAGCAACGAAGAGCTCTTCAAAACTGGTTCTCTAGGAGTTTGGGTGAAGGTTTGAGGGAATCAAAAGGGTGTTTTCTAGAGGTGTTTTGATCATTTGGTTTGGAGCATGGCGGTTATGGGTTCCATGCTAACAATCTCTCCTTGGGCGTTTTGTGCCCCCCCCCCCCCCCCATGTTGGCAGGTAGAAATGGTGTGTCTTTTGTGGGGACAACTAGTGAAAACCTTTGCGTCCCCCTTTTTTATGGGGGGTTTGCTTCTTCTACTTCTGGGATGGAGCTTTAGGGGTTTCAAGAATTTGGTCTTATGAACTTGGTGACCTTTTCTTTGGGAGAGGGTTTATTTACCACTTCTAATGTGGGTGTTGGTATTCATCCTATGGGGTTGGTCTATGAGGAGAAGAGGGTTTTCAGTTGATTTTGAGTAGATTTTTGAGGCATATTCATGTAGAAGGGGCTGGTGGAAAACCCCAACCTATGCTATATTGGGTGAAAATTAGGTAAAGAGGGTTAGGGGTGAATAGGTCTCACATTCTCTAGTCATAGGGTTGTCTGGTTCTACTCCTAAGCCAAAGAGGGACATTATCCTGAGAAATTCCAAAGGCTCAGCCAATTATCGACTAAGCTTGGGGGTTGACATTTAAATGGAGGACACTTAGAATTGGAAGATAGGTCCCTAGTTGGTTTAGCTAGGGGTTGGAAATTTTGCATTGATACCTTCAAATAATGGCTTAGTTCCAAGATCTCCTAAATGGGTCGGTTCCCTCTAGATATTTTTCTATTCGAAAAAGGATGGATCTAAATAAACTTTTGATCCCATGAGAACACTGAAAGTATTTACTGTGTGATATGGTCTATTGATTTGACCCCTATCGCGTTCAAATTATAGAACCCTCTCTTCGATGCTAGAAGGGAGTGCCTTGATGTGGCTCCAATTTTTATTAAGATTCATGTCTTACCCTCGAACATGTCATAACAAAAAGAGATTTAAGGACCTTGGGAACAACCTTAGGGTTTTTTAAAAGAAGGCTTATCCTTCAAGGATACTAAGGACATGCCAATGTCTTGTATTCTGGTGAGTTTGGATCTTCGAAATAGCCTATATGAGATAATCAACATTGGTAAAGGCATGGAAAGGCTTCAGGTGATGGACCATGAAAGGGTCCCATTCAGGTGTAAGCATTACCAAAAATATATATGGGCACACGGTTCGTTGTTGTAACCTCCCCTTATAAATAGAGTGATCACTATGTGGGGTCAAGAAGATGATGGAGGTTTATTCAAAGGTGTATATTGGGGCTTTATTGAAGGATAGGGAGGTGGATTTGTTAAATAAGGGAAACATTATGTGGGGCTTTACTGACATAAACATGTCGAAAGCAACACTATCAATAAATGAAAATGTTGATGGTGTTGGGTCTCCTCCTTAGAGTGATGGTGGAATGTCCTCACTGAAAACATTTTCTCCAGTGTCTCTTGCAAATAACATTGGAGTTCGAAAAGGTGTTCCTTCTCAGGATCTTGGTGGGAAGTCCTCCCCGTCCACTCTTTCACTAGGTTCTCTTCCATCCCTATCCAATGTCTCATCTCTAATATTATCCTTACCTTGTTTGGATTTAGATGGGGGATATGTTTCTAGGGGTTTGGATTTTGTTGTGTATTCTTCATTATCTAGGGTTGCTTCAGCCCAGGTTCCATGCCATTTCCCTCCCCCCTGATGACCCTTTCATCCCTAATAAACTCCATCACTTCAGGACATTTTAATTCTGCAAGGGATTTTAATGTTAGTGAAATCCTTTATAATTTATGATCTATACATGTTTCTCCTATTGAAAAATTTCATGCTAGTGGTCTTGGTCAAATCATTCTCTCCTACTTAAGCTCTAAATATCATGGGAAAAAATATATTCCGGCTAGAGCCAAAGAAAAATCTAGAGAAGATATGGTTGTTTATATACAACTATCTATTATTGGTATGCTTAGAGAAATGAATGACTAGGGTATGGTTTCCTCATGATTTTTATATTTTAATTTCAAAGGGATAGCAAGCCCCTAAAAAATAATTTCTCTCAAGAGATTGATTCGGGTAGAAAATATGAATATTATTCTTTTCTAGGAAAATCTAGGTTTTAGGGATGTTGTTTCTAAACTATTGGAATCGTTGTTGGGAGGCTATAGTATTTTAACCTCATATACCCGAATTTTTTTTAGGTACCATGTTTTCAGATATTTCTCTTCCCAATTTCATGTTTAGAACTCGTGGACTATCAATTTTGGGATGGGACTTAAATTATTTTCCTTGCAACTGGAAGATTCTCTTATCTACATTAGCCTCTATGGGTTGTGTGAAGGTCGGGTAGAATTTTGGAAGTTGAGAGCTTGGTTATAGGTGGGGATTTAAATTTTTCCTTGGGAGAGGAAAAATATTGGGGACCAAGGGCTAGAGCTAACAACCTATCAGGCTTATTTATAAATAAATATTTTTCAAAAAATATGGTGAATGTTGAGCTTGTAAAGCTCAAAACCTCATCAAAAAAACATCATATTGGGGAGGGCCATATTTCCAAATGAATTGAAATATTTTTAGTGGAAGAAGTGATGGAAGATAAATTGATAAACATACGACAATGGATTGGTTCTAGGGGAGAGTTAGACTACTCCCCCATTGTGTTGGAATTCAAAAAATTTGGGCCCAAGCCTCAATGTCCCTTAAACTAAACTATTTATGGATTAGAGATGAAGAATTTGTCAATATTTTCAAGGAAGGTTGGATTCATTTTGATTCAATAATCAATTTTTTGGTTTCCCAACAGTTTGAAGCAAACCTTAAATGTGTCAAAATTATGGTTTTGGAATGTGAAAAACAAAAGTGGTGTAGAGAGAAACAAGAACTAGTTGATATTGAAAAGGAGAGTCAAGATGTTTCTGACTCTAAAGCCAAAGGTTTTCTAGATGCATATTTTTAGGAGTTATTGTTTCTTCATAGTACTCCAAAGAAGGCCATCCTTGAAGCTCAAGAGGTTGCTTGGAATTTGAATAGCTTATCCATTTGGTTAGAAGGTGGGGATGAGAATAAAAAAAAATTCCAAGCTCACGCAAATGGAAGAAAGATGTGTAATACTATTTGGAATCTCAACAATAAGGTGGGAAAGGAGTTTCCAAATTTTGAAGGCCTTGCTTCCTTAAGACGTGCACATTTTCAAAATATGTTTAGTGAGCATGAAAGCGCAAATATTTCCAAATATATTAGGGTTTCTCAAACTTTCCTAGATTCATGGATGATGAATATAACAAAGCCTTGATGGAGGAGGTATATAAATAAGATTTGAAGGTCATTATTAAAAATTTCCTAAAAGATAAAAGCCATCGTATGTGTGGGTGGGGGTTTGAAATATTTTAAAATTTTCTCGATATCATTGGCAAGGATTTATTGAGGGTTGTGAATGAATCTAGGAGGGAAATAAGATTATTTTTGGCTTTCAACTCCACCTTTATTTCCTTAATACCCAAAGTGGATAATCCTACATATTTTGAATACTTCTTCTCTATTTATTTGTACAATTTTATCTACATATTCATTTCCAAATTTATTTCGAGAAGATTAAAACAAATTCTTTCAAACTCTATCTCGAAAGAACAATTTGATTTTCTTTATGAAACATTGATCCATGAGGCCATTGAGGTAGCCCAAGAGGGTCTTCATAATATCAAATCCTTAAGATTAAAGGGAGTGGTAATAAAATTCAATCCCTTCAAAGAGTATGAATGTGTAGGATGGATGTACCTTATACTTTTGTTGACCCATTTTTGGTTTGGGATAGATTTTAGAAATTGGGTGATGGGATGTGTTCGGTAGGTTTTTTTGTTGTTGTAATGATCGATATATCAACATCCCATTTATTGCATGCTTTGCGAGGTCTCAAACATGGATTCCATATTCCTATTTATTTTCCCTATTATTTAATTAAGGTTTAAGCCATTTGTTGGAAGATTCTAAATTAAGGGTTGACTTCCAGGGTGTTATCATTTCATAAACACTTGCAATCATTCATTTTTTGTTTGTTAATGATATCATTTTTTTAATATAATGGATCTTGTAGAGATTTAGCTAAATTTTATGATATTATTAATCTATTTTGTAAAACTACAAAAATGATTGTTAACGACAGGAAATCCTTCATTTTGACTCAAAACCTGTCTATCCTTGAAGTGAAAAACATCAGGAAAGTTATTCCTTTTCAATTCATTGAGATGGATGGAGGTATCAAATATTTTGTCTTTCACCTGAAACTAAATTTCTACAAGAAGGAATATTGGTCTTTCCTAATCGCTAATATTGAGAAAATATTAAAAATTTGGTGCCTAAGATAGTTTTCTAGAGAAGGGAGACTTGTGATGGTGAAATCAGTGTTGGAAGCCATCCTTGTTTTATAGATGTTTGCGACATGGATTCCTCGTGGTGTTTTAGAAAATTTCATAAGAATATTGATGCAAGAGCATCAAACCACCACCCCAACCGAATTGATTCTAGGTGCTTATAGAAGAAGCGGTGTGGTAGCCAAGCAGCGAGGACATGTTTTCCTCTTATTTTTAATTTGTTTGTAAGCCTCTAGAAGGTGATTAGCTGGAAGGGACAATATTTGATCTACTAGAGTTTATTACAATTTTCTTTTCCTAGATAAGCTACCTACAAGTGTTAGAAAAAAGCGGCTAGTAGAATGTAAGATTAAGCCGAAAGGCTCTCAAGCCCTGAGAGGCCATCCATGTATTTTTGTCATATTTTACCGAATCTAAAATTCCATAATATATAATTTCCATTATATGCAGCATGTGCGTGTTTTTGTAAATCTGCGTGCGGGTTATTTTTCAAAAACCCTATTTTGTTAAATCTTTTTCATAGTCCGAAGGGAGATCTCACCTGGACCCATAGGTCATATAGTCGGTGTACTTCCAATCCCATAGATATAGGTTGCAATTGAAATCAGAAAAAAAAATAGTACTACAGAACGAACGAGTTGCAACCTAAAATGGTCGATCACAACACAATAGTGTAAGCGTTGAACGGAAGTTGACTAGCCTAACCTCCGACTAGGGAGAGGCCTAGTCAGATGGTCAAGCCTTGCACTTGTCGATCCAAGCATGAAGAAGAGAAAAAGGTAGAACCTCAACCTTTGAAATCTATATGAACTCAACCTTTGATGTCATGGAAGGAATCATGTTAGGTTTTGTTTGTTGAAACCACCAAATTAACATGAAGTGCGCAAGGAATAACCATGAAAGGGTGAGGATGGAGAAGAACACGACGATTTGCATGGCATGAGTTTGGGTTTTTATGGTATATGATTTCATTGTTGCATAATAATGGTGTAGGAAGAAATAAAACTCGGGCCCATAACCCATAGGATTTCTAAATTGAAGCCATTTGGAGCTGAAATTGAGATACCCTAGGTTCGATATTCATGAAGTGGTATCAGAGTGTAGGAAGAAAGAAAATATTTCTTGCAAGAGGACAATTCCACAACGAAGAGGTGAGTAAGAGTACAATTCCATAACCAAGAGGTGAGCAAGAGGACAAGTGTTGTGCAACAACAAGGTGAGAAGAGGAACCTCAAGAGGATCTAGAATGTTGGAAAATGTAACTATTTTCAGTCTTCATAATTATCATTTTGTATCATGTCATGATGTAGTTATGTATTGATTAAAAAAATAAAGAATATTGTAAAAATAAAAAATTTATATAAAACATGGGTTTCATGCATGAGTCTTTGGTCAATAGGTCGGGCATCCATTACTTTCTTTTAGGTTTGCCTTGAGTCAAAATATCATTGTCATTATGGAAAGACCTTTTAGGGAATGCTTTTTAATTTTAGAAAAATGATTATAGTTCTCCAAAGTACAAGTCTGCCAGCTAGCTAAAGTCGACCTCATAGTGGGCTTGAAGAGCTCTTGAAAGGCTATAAAAGGAATACATTCGATCTCCTTTGAAGATGAAGATACTAATTTCATTTTTAGAGGAAGTTTGTGATCAAGAAAGAATGTGAAGTACAAAATAACAATATACAATTTTATTTTAAGAGTGATTTTCCGCAGAAGACATGGAAGGTATGGAATATGAAAATTTCCTTGGATGTTTTCTTATCTGGAGTTGCAGGAAGGCTATATAGTTTATGATTGAAAGTAAAAAAGAGAAGATGGGATAACTAGTTGACCTATTTCTTGATGGAAACAAAGGGTCCTTTTTAGGTCTTGGAAGTCTTCTTTGAAGTTGATAAGAAGAGTTCTTGTGGTTTTTTCCCTTTTGGAGGGATTTTCCTTGGCGTGGAGCCTATATCTTGTGTTCGTGTGACCTATATTGTTTGGAATTAATTTGATGATGAAGAACGTAAACATAATAATGATAATAATATACTAATATCACAAGTAAATGCCATCTAAGGAAAATTTTAAGCTTAATATGCTACCCTAACCATTTTCCAACATGGTTTCAGAGCTATAGTTAGTATCCTTGGCAGTTGGAAAGATCGTTGTATCATTTGTAGCTCGGTCATTTGGAGATCAAGTATAACAATAATACCAAGAAGCCTATACAAAATAAGAGAACTGAAGTTCATAAAAGAAGTATGAAATGTTTTAGAGACCCAAGAATTACAAATGTTCAAAGTTTGGAGTATTAAGAAACCTGAGAATCACAGTGAAAGGAAAATTAAATTAGTACAGAAGTCTGAAGATTGCAAGAATTATTACATTACAAAGGTTAAAAATATTCATTGGTTGATAGATGTATGAAACAACAATAACACTAAAGAAAGTCCAAATATATCAGTGTATTACAAAGTTTTGAATTACAATGGTATTTCAGAAGTCCCAAATTGGAGTGATATTTTAACAACATAGAAAAATTGCAGTAAGGTTTGATAGCAAAAGTCTTCATAATAGGTATCAGTCCTATTGATAAATTCAATAAAATCTTAAGGAGAGACATCAGTCCATGTTAAAAGTATTCATGAGACTGGAAAATTCACCTTATTACGATCTTCAAAGACCCTTAAGGCATTATAAATTGGTTGCAACCGCCTCTCCCACATTTTCCCACTTTTACAATATCTCTATGGTAAATGTGAGTTGAGTGTTACTATGAAATGACCCAAACTCCAAGTTCCAATTTTGGAAGTGGGTCCACAAACCGAAACCTTACTGAAATCCCTCGAGGACTACAGACCACTAAGAGTCTAACAACCACCCTAGGTGATCAATGCCTGAGATGGAAATATTTTTCATTGACTTTACCTCCCAACCTCACCCTTGACACATTGTTCATACCATTATGAGGCTCCAATCACGCCCAAGAGCATGCGTGTGTGCGATTATAGCCTAAAACTCCATGTTCTGTGCATGCGGTTGCGAGATCTATGCCACTTTTTTATGAAAGCCTCTAGGCCACTACCCAGAACTTCCTGTAAATTTACTAAATCATAAATAACATGATGACAAGGCTAATAATTCAAAAATTAAACAATATATTAACCATAATAGGCCTAGTACACAATAGAAATTTCTTCAAATATATGGTAAACATATAAGTTACATGTCATGAATTCATATCTAATCATAAACTTCTGAAATTCACCTGAGTATCACCAAGAAGGTCTAATTCCCTCTCAAGTATTTTCAAATAAACTTGTTATCCCATGCATTCCTCAAGCATTCAATAAAATATCAAATCATGAGTAAGAACCATAGCTACAACATATCATAAAACCATGCTTATAACCAACATATAACTAGAATAGGGACCATGAAAAATCATCCATAATATCACTTAATAACCAATAAATGTGCTCATAATTACAATGAGGAAAATAATTGTATTGATAGATGCTAAAACCAACCTAGTCAAGGAATTACATGTACCACTTGACCATAGATTGGGTTGAACCAAATATTTCTTTCAGCCAATCAACCACATGCCATATTCCAAGCATGAATGTGAGATATCATTAGATAAAGCAGGACATAATCAAACAAGGACTCCAAAGGTTAAACCACCTACAACCTCAAACTACTTTGATCTCACCTAAGCCGGTCCCCATATCACAAAACCAAGTCAAGCTTGGATGCCTCAGAATTCCTTCACCATAACCTGAGGAATTTTTCGGTCTCCACCCAGTTATCGAGGGATTCCTGGAAAAAATTATCTCCACCCTCAACCTTTGGAATTTTCTTGAGACCACCTGACCCAATTCTAAAACCTTCTTACAATCCAAAGCTCAACCAAGAATAAATCCTATCACACCATGGCTGTCCAAGAAATGGAAAGGCAAGGCTGAAACGAATGCCAAACCAAACAAAATCCATTCCAATGATAGTAAATGAACCAAATAAATAAATTCGTGTACCATGAATTCAAATCCCAATAAGTAAATCACACATGCAACCTATTACATGCAAGATCTTCCTGCTGAAGTTATTGATCTAACCTTTCTCCTTGCTTTCCTTCACTTTCCTTTGCTTGTCATTTCCTTCCTTTTCTTGATTTCCTTTTCCCCAAATTCAGGGGAATGATAAAGTGTTCCAAGAATGCTTTAAGTGTGAAATATTGAGTGAGATCCCAAAACTAAAATCACAAAAACTGTGAATTGTTCCTCTAATGCCTTTTTATCATTAATGTCTCCTTTTTCTTCATTTTCCTCTAATTTCCCTTGCATGAAAATTTGGGTCTCTTCACCTTCCTTTTCTCCTATTTTTCCTTTATTTTCATAATTAAGTGTCATTTATTGCATCTTTTCCTTTGCCAATTTCCATAGTCATTATTGAACCACAAGTTATGCCCACTAAAGTGCTTTCCCAAGATTCAACTTGGAATACGTGTCCCATAACCTTGGTCTTATTTTGCCTTTATTATCCTTTATTACATGAAACTTTAACGAGGGTTCTTACAAACTTATCCCCCTTAGGGGAACATCGTCCTTGATGTTTTATAACACATATGACCAGAAAAGAACTAAAAACAAAACATACTACTTATGGAGCTTTATAACATAGCTCGATGCAATATTTATAATGACATCTTGCTGAAAATAAAAACAAACATACCACTTATTGGAGCTTTATACCACAACTCATTATGGTATTTACAACCATATATATATATATATATATATATATATATACACACCAAAAACTCATTTGCTTGAACTAGAAAATAATGAAGGATAAAAATTCCACATTTGATTGTCCATCTCCCATGTAGCTTCATCGTGCCCAATGTGCTTCCAATGTTTCTTAGCTCCAGACCATGAGTTGTTTCCACTGCAATATGCATTGAGGTTCTAGCTAGAACTCCCCCTCTGGTTCCATCTGCAATACAAACCAATTAATCACATGATTAACATCATGTACATATCTCTTAAGAAATGAAACATGGAAAACATCATGGACTTTCATTCTTTGTGGTAGTGCAAGGGTGCAGGCCACTGGTATAATCCTCTCAATGATCTCGAAAGTCCCACAATACTGAGGGGTTAGCTTGGCATATGATCCCAATCTCAAGAAGCTCCTCTTGGGCTTGATGTGCAAGTATACATGCTCCCCAACCTAAAAATCCTTGAATGCTATATATGGATCTACATAAATCTTCTGCATGTCCTATATTACCTTTAAATTCCTTTTGAGAACTTGCATCTCCTGCTCCATCTCAACTAACATATCTGATCCAATTAACACCCTATTGACTAGATCATTCCAAATGATAGAAATATTACAACTCTGCTCATAAAGAGCCTCAAATGGACTCATCCTCAAGGATTCCTGTTACCCATTGTTATATGAAAACTCTACAAGTGGAAGATACTCCTCCCACTTCCTATGTTGATGCATGACAAAAATCCTCAACATGTCTTTATGAATCCTGTTGACCCTCTCTATATGTCCATCCGTGTAATATCCCCAACCAATTGACCGGTTGGACCAAATAATAATAATAGATAAATAAGCAGCATAAAGCCCATAATTTTTTGCCCAAGAAATTTCCCATAGTTTCTTCTGAGCATCCCAGATTTAAAATAAGGAGGAGGATCAAGAGCAAGATATGGAATTTGGTCTTCTCTTCATTGATATTTTGAGAGCTCAAGCGAGTTTTCAAGTGAGCTTTTTCAGGTGAGATCCTCGTCCTCTCTTCGGTGGGATCCGATCTCACCCTACTAGGAAAACCCAACTTCGATGGGTCTCAGAATTGTCCCTAAAAAGACATCCATTTTCACTATCATGTCCATTATATCACCTCCATTTCACCTCCATTTCACTACCATGTCACTACATTCATCTCACTTTCATCATCATTTGGGTTACCCTTGTGTTTTCCTAACATTATTAATTTCTAGTGTTTTCAAGTGAATTTGTGATCAAAAGTTAGGAAATAATATGCATATGCTTATACCTTAAAAGTGGAAAGAGTTTTGTGACATGTGTAGGTTCAATGGAAGCTTCTAAGACCCCCTTATATGGCTCCCAAAGATCAAATTCGAAATTATCTTCATGATATGAAGGAGATTTGAAGGACGGACATGTGGCTTATGGTTAGCAATTTGGTTGAGAATATTTTGGGTCAAAGGAGAGGAAGAAGGATCCTCATTAATGAGGAGGTTGCTTAGGAATTTGTATAAATAAGAGATCTCTCTCCTTTATTTGTAACAATGAAACTCTTGTTAACGTAACTTGTCATCTTATTTTTACTTTTGGAGAACTTGAATAAAGCTTTGAAGTTTCAAGCATGGATGGAGATGTGAAGTAGGAGATATCATGGAGCGTATTATAATGTAAGATAGAGTAGTTTTTATTTTGCAATTTTTTTTGATATTATTTTTTATTTCATTCAAGTATGTCATTTCAGTTCTTAGCAAAATAATTTATGCTTTCAGTCCATTTTATAGATTAGTTGATAGTGTAATCATGTGCTTGCAAAGTCGTCTTAATAAAGTGATTCTGACATTTCCCAATTGGATAAAATTTGGGCATTCGGTCATACAACAATCTTAGTTTCTTTTAAAGATGCTTTACACTTGCCTTTGATTTCAGCCAACATTGTCAATTCAGTTCTTAGCAAAATAATTTATGTTTTCAGTCCATTTTATATATTAGTTGACCGTGTAATCTTGTGCTTGCTAAGTCGTCTCAAGAAAGTGATTCTATCATTTTCAAATTGGATCAGATTTGGGCATTCAATCATACAACAATATTAGTTTCTTTTAAACATGCTTTACACTTGCCTTTGATTTTAATCAGCATTGTCAATTTAGTTCTTAGCAATAGAATTTATGTTTTCAATCCATTTTATAGATTGGTTGACTATGAAATCTTGTGCTTGCTAAGTCTTCTTAAGAAAGTGATTCTATCATTTTCCAATTGGATCAGATTTGGGCATCTGGTAATACATAAATCTTAGTTTCTTTTAAACATGCTTGACTCTTGGCTTTGATTTCAATCATCATTGTCATTTCAGTTCTTAGCAATAGAATTTATGCTTTTAGTCCATTTTATCGATTAGTTGACTGTGTAATCTTGTGCTCGCTAAGTCATCTCAAGAAATTAATTCTGTCATTTCCCAATTGGATCAAATTTAGGCATTCGGTAACACACCAACCATAGGTTTATGATTTATGCATGTGTGTTAGATTAGTTTTCAATTTTGCAAGTGTAGATTAGAATTCAATTATTCAAATAGATTAAATTTTAATTCCTTAATGAAGAATAGATATTCAAGTTAATATAGGAATGGTGTGATTAGGTTAGTTTTTAGTTTTCATAAATTGATCCCTAGCATATATTGTGCACGTATGTCTCACAAGTCCTACGGATCCCGGATTGATAATTTAGGTTAGTAATCTAATACAAATTATTTTACTCAACATTTTGGCGCCGTTGTCGGGGAGGCATACATAGGGATTAATGTTAGTTTAGAATGTCATTTCATTTGTTAGCTTAGTTTCAATTCCATTGCAATTTCATTTTCGCAATTTCAGTTTTTCGTTATTAGATTAGTTTTTCATTCACCTCATTTTCGCAAAAAGGATGAATTCAAAAGATACGAGAAATGATTTGGAAAATATTTTGGAATCTCATATTCCTAAAAATATTGTATTTAGAGGGAAAAATGATGAGTTTAAAAGATATGAAAAATTATTTGGCAAATATTTTGGAATCTCAATTTCCTAAAAATCTTGGATTTAATTTGGCCACTTGTGAAGTTTTATTTTTTTTAATAATTGAAATGTACAAAATTCCACTAAATTCATAAATATTGCTTGTGATCTATTGATAAGTCATTAAAATTGCATAATAGAGGTCATGAGTTCAAATCTTGTGGAGATTGGAATTTGTTAATTCACTAAACTTTTGACACAAAGCATCAACAACTAATTTTTTTTGTTTGTGAAATTCATGATTGAAGTAAATTGAGAAAAAGTTTTTGTGATGGTTTATTTAAAAACTCAAGAAAACATAGTTGAATAAAATCAATTGAAAATCTCTTCTGAACTAAACTTAGTTGTAAATTGAATTTTATTAAGATTGAGTTTTTTTGTCAAAATAACCAATTGAAGAAGCATCAGATCATATTTTTGCAGTAGCTACATATGCAAAGCTTATCCATTTCATAGGTAAGTGAAGGTATGTTCTTTTCTAATTTTTTATCATGCAATTCCTTAAAACACTGAAGTTGTAATTTTTGGAAAACCACTCCACAATAATCCTTTTATCACTTCATAAAATTGCAAAAAGCATCAGTTAGGGGGAAGGGATATCACTCTATATATTTACATCTTATGCCACATCACTTTCATATAGCCAACATACAACTGCTATTGCATTAAGATTCAAAAATATCATTTGTTTTGAAAAACATCAAATTGATGAGTTTATGACTAATTGAAAAGATAAATTCTCAATGTTTTCTAGATATTTGGATACAACAAAGAATAAAAAAATTATTGTCACATAATAACCAATACTTATTAATTTTGGTTGTCACACAAGAACGAACCATTAGAAAAATTTAAAAAAAATTGTTTGTCACACAGGAACCAACCATAAAGATGAATGTTGCAATCCAATGTATTTCAAAGAAAACTTAGCAAAAACAATGAAGTTATCAAATGCTATGATAATTAAAAGTTAAAAGAGAATTAATACAAGCCAAAGCTCATTAAAAAGAAAGACAATTGAAAGATCAAATATAATAGGTTGCATGAGGACATGCAACAACTTCATTTGGGGGGTATGTTGGGTCTCAGAATTGTCCTTAAAAATACATCCATTTTCACCATCATATCCATTATATCACTTCTATTTCACCTCCATTTCACTACCACGTCACTACATTCATATCAGTTTCATCATCATTTGGGTTACCCTTGTGTTTTCCAAACATTATTAATTTCTAGTGTTTTTAAGTGATTTTTTTATCAAAAGTTACGAAATAATACGCATATGCTTATACCTTAAAAGTGGAAAGATTTTTGTGACATGTGTAGGTTCATTGGAAGCTTCTAATACCCTCTTATGTGGCTCCCAAAGATCAAATTCGAAATTATCTTCATGACATGAAGGTGATTTGAAGGAGGGATATGTGGCTTATGGTTAGAAATTTGGTTGAGAATATTATGGATCAAAGGAGAGGAAAAAGGATCCTCATTAATGAGGAGGTTGCTTAGGAATTTGTATGAATGATCTGGAATTAAAACCCGAGTCCACATTCTTTGTGCATAAATGCAATTCAATTTCATGTCAAAAAAACCTCGATGCACAGACAATATTCTACTTTAGTTGTTGGATTGGCAATTTAAATAAAGTAAGCACGGAAACTATAATATCACAAATGCGAGATTTAAGATATTAAATTAATTCCTATGGCTATAACCCACAATCTTTAATCATCTAGGGCATATGAATACACACACCCATGGTCTCTCTTTTCTGCTTTGTTTACTTCACCAAGGAGTCTCTTCAACTTCTTCTTCCCATTTCATTAATCAAATTCCACGAATTTGATAAATGAAATAAATGATAACCTCTAAATTCCTTGAGACAATGTCCGCTCCTCTATCAATAACCCAACTCAGCTCCTTTGGAAGTATAATACTTGGCTTGTAAATGGGGATTTACTTTCTCGACCATAGTATTGAAGTACTATGAATAAATAATTCAAACCCGTTATAAACCCATCCAAGCTTTGAGCTTATGATATTAATTCACTTGAGGGCCTAATTTAAACCCCGACACAATCACTTAAGCAATGCTCAAATCAATGCCTATTTATTTCGGCATAACCACTTAACCAACGCTGGCCCACACGTTTATATCCCGATTATTTAATAAATAATAGTTAAACGCTGGCCCATACCTTGAGCTAACTCTCATGCAACCTCATCGTGTGATTACTCTTGGATCATTTTCTCTCAGTCAGACGAACCTGATAGATATCGTGTTTTCCGAGGGCCGAAGGTTAACACATGAAATTTCTGTGATATGGAGTGGTATTGTCTGACAACGTGGCACAATTTAACTTGATTGAGTTTTATTTTTGGAAACCACTCTTGGCCCAAATTTTATGTGAGACCGGTGGTATTCTCCTCGAAACCATCTTGGAAAGTCAGGTATTTGAACAATGTTTTGACTCGAATTCCTCTTTCAAATCACCCTTCCGTCGATACTATGAGTCGATCTCAAGTTTGTATTGCTCCGAGTAAACAAAGCCTCTATGATACTTCGGGCATATTTAACGTTAGGTGCCCGAGCGATGTTCTTCATAAACTCAATGGTTCCAATTTAAAACCTCCCCGTAGTGCATTATCGCTTCTTACTAACCCCACTAACTATTATATAACTCAATTCGACATCAAAATTGATACGATGCAAACGGGACTTTTTTCACCTAGAATAAGTGTATATCTAATTTAACGAGAGACTATATCTTAAAGGAAATCGATCTCTCCACGGTACATACAAAACCAGATAACTCACGAAGGTGGAATCCTCCAGGGATTGACAATAACCTACAGAGATATCAACAAGTTCACAATTTTATTAGATATAGAAAGCAAAACCTCTCGAATCGGTCTTCTGCGCAGAAATAGCGTGAACGCGATATCTCCAACGACACACGAATGCATTTTAAAACCCAAATTATAGAGGTTACATTCCACATTGCTCATACAATTGTTTGCGGAATTCAAAACCCAATCACACTTGAAATTAAATCAAATTGCACTCATGCGATCTTGAAAAATCCATTCTTATATTGAATGAGTTCACTTAGAAGCTTCCTATCTTGGCTAGATCTTCAATTCGATGGCCCCTCTTCCTCCTACTTTTGTCTCGAGATCTCTCCTTATCTATCTGATCTCTTAATGCCTACATTTATACAAAAGATCAATGAATCGATTCAGCTCCCTTACAACTTTGCAAACTCTTGGAATTCCTCAAAGTCATAATTTTGCTGAAAATGACTATCTCTTCATATTCCCAGCTAATTAACTCCTCTCATGTTCTCCAATCACTTGGAGACATTTACAATTTTCTCTCTACATTTAACTAAAAATAACTCAAATATGAATAATTACATAGGAAATCAAAAACATGAGACCCCCATTATGTCTATTTATACACAAAGTATCTTCTTGAGCCTAATGCCCCTGCATCAGACTCCCCAGGTTAAAATTTATCATGATCTCCTGGTGATGTGGTTCAGTCCTTGTCTTCCTAGATCCCACACTTTTTTCTGCAACCAGTCATCTGTTGCAATGTTCTTCTTTTGCATTCCTCCATGCTTCCATACTTTATGTTGCATCCTTCCACTTGCTATGCCTTCACAATCTGTGACTGTCTTCTTCTTGTTGCTGTTGTTTCTATGTTTTCTTGCTGTTGTCTTCTTCTCAGGCACTCTCATCATCAGTCTTCTTATCAATGAAATTTCTTCATCTAATATGTCTTTTGACTGCTGGATACTGCTCCATCTTGATTCTTGAACTCTTGCTTCCACTTCTTTGAAATCCTCACATTTACTTACTGAGCCTTTACTTGATCAGTCCTCACTCTTCTTTGTCAATTGCTGACCTCTTGTTGTAACTCTAGCTTTTATTTCTTTGAGCTCCTATGCTAGGCTGCCTTTCTCTCTTCTGCTAGCATTTCAGTATGTTGTCCTGAATTTCTTTCCTTCTCCATCAACACATCAATATGTTGATTCCAATCCTTCAAAAAATTCTCGAGACTATCAGTTAGTCTCTCCTCTGCATCATCTTCTTCAAGGATGTCTCCTTGGTCTGGTTCGTAGAAATGAACCTTCTCATCCTCAGTCACCTCTGCCTTTACAATCTGAACACCTTTTCTTTGTGTTTCTATCTTCTGCTCCAGAACACTTAACTCATGCCATAAATCTGTCATCTCATCTGAGAAAACATCCATACTGTCTTCACTATATTCCTTTCTACCACAAGTCAATTTTCTTGCTGTCACTATCTCGTCATCTTTCATCAGAATAGAATTATGATATTCCATCCCTGCAATAACTTCAACTATTTGTCCATCACTCTCCATTTGGCCATTCAATAAAATCAATTTTTCATTATCAGCATTAATAACAAATTGATCACCATCAGACAAAATTGTCATGTCTCCATTGAAACAATCTCTTTCATTAAACAAGGAATTTATGAATTCCTTCTGCTGCAGTAATTCAGTTTGATCTTCATATGAAAGATAATCATCATATGTGACTTGGAAACTTTCAACTTCATTTATCACAGTTTCATCATTTGAACTGTCTTCTTCAATACCTACATTCACACACAACTTGTCAGTCGTAAAGCCATAAGACCTCATGGTCTCATTTGATGATTCAATCATCAAATCCTCTTGTTGTTCCAAGTCTTCTATACATTTCCGGAATTCTTCAATGGCCTTATCTTCAGTTTCTTCAAGCTATCTAATTGACTACTCAAATTCCATATTTTGGCCATCATCACAATTTAAATCTCCTCTGCTTCCAATATGTTGGAAAGCAAAACCTTTCCCGAACTGTGTATGGACATTTTCAAAATATCTAGCTGTCCCATTTTCCTCCTTAGTGAAAACATCAACAGGTTGTTCTTTCCCACATGTTCTTCCTGCAAACATACAAAATTTGTCAGATGTAAGGCCATTTGACCTCTTGGTCTCACTTGAAGTTCCAGTTTTCAAGTCCTTCTCCAGATACTCAATCATCCTGAGTAATCTCTCCTTCAACTGAGCATTTGTCATTTGCTCTCTCTTCATCTGTAGCCTCTACCACTTTACTTTCTTCTTCATGAGCCAACCAACTCTCTGGCTTTCCTCTATCCTCATCTTCAGTTTATCAAACTATTCTTTGATCTCAACTACATTTTTCCAATATTCTTCATCAGCGAATTTCTTCCTCATGCCATTTACTTTGGCATCTTCCTTCACTCTTTTGTTGTGGCCTCTCTCAGAACCTCTGCAATCTCTGTTATGGCTATCAATAGCCATTTTATCCTCCATGATTTCTTCACTCACAAGCTACACTAAGCCTCTGCAACAACAAGCTCTCTTGCTACAACTTACCTCACCAATCCATTCCTTTGGATCTGGGCTTTTGGCAAGTACTGGTCCCCTATCTGCTGGAACCTTCTGAGCAGTCTCTTCTGCTCTCTCTAGGCTTCACTCTACAACTTTCTCAAGAACACATATGTTCTTCTTCCATCCAACCTCTGTTGGGAATTCTCCAGGTTCTGCCACACTTTCTTCTTCACCTTAGAATCCTCTGCTGGACTCTTTCATCACTGCTCTCAAAGCTTAACTGCCTTTACCAGATTTCTCCTACAAATTTCGCAGCAACTAGACTTACCGTAAAACAATTTTTTCAAAATAGAGTTAAATAATTCTATCAACTCACTCCCTTCCAAGATCTCTTTGAAGACTTGTTGTTCCTCCTGTAATTTACTGCAATTCTATATGTTGCAAACTTTATTAGTTTCAAAAAACCAATCTTTCTATCACACATGCAATTAACAAAACTTGAACTTTCAAAAGAGCTATCTGCTCCTCCGGGACACTACATATTGGTTAAAAACCTACCCCCACTTTCCTGCATAAAATTCAATTCAAATTCATGTCCCCATTAACCTCAGATGCTCGCATTTGAGTCTGAGTTCTTGGGTCGGACTGGAAATTTCTTATAAGTAAGCGTGAGTACTTTAATATCTCAAATCTGGGATTTGAGATATTAAATTACAATTCCTATGGTTATAAACCCACAATATTTTATCATCTAGTGCATATGGATACACACACCCATGGTCTCTCTTCTCGCTTTGTTTACTTTCACCAAGGAGTCTCTTCAACTTATTCTTCCCATTTCTTTAATTAAATTCCACGAATTTGATAAATGAAATAAATGATAACCTCTAAAGTCCTTTAGACAATGTCCGCGCCTTTATAAATAATCCAACTCAGCTCCTTTGGAAGTATAATACTTGGCTTGTAAATGGAGATTAACTTCCCCGACCATAGTATTAAAGTATTATGAATAAATAATTCAAACCCGTTATACACCCATCCAAGCTTCGAGTTTATGATATTAATTCATCTGAGGGCCTAATTAAACCTCGGCACAACCACTTAAGCAATGCTCAAATCAATGCCTATTTCTTTCGGGCCACGCACACCCACTATTCAATTCTTAACTCAATACATTAAAAAGCCATAAGGCTATAATGTTAACACCTATTAACCTTTCGGCATAACCACTTAACCAACGCTGGCCCACACATTTATATCCTGATTATTTAATAAATAACAATCAAACGCTGGCCCATACCTTGAGCTAACCCTCATGCAACTTCATCGCGTGATTACCCTTGGATCAGTTGCTCTCTAGATCGAACGAGCCAGATAGATATCGCATTTTTTCCAGGGCCGAAGGTTAACACATGAAATTTACGCAATATGAGTGGTATTGTCTCGACGATGTGGCACGATTTAACTGGATCGGGTTTTATTTTTGGAAACCACTCTTGGCCCAAATCTTATGCGAGACCAGTGGTATTCTCCTCCGAAACCATCTTCTAGCAAGTCCGGTATTTGAATAGTGTTTTGATTCCGAATTCCGCTCTTTCGACTCACCCTTCCGTCCTGATACTATGAGTTGATCTCCAACTGTATTGCTCCAGCAAACAAAGCCTCTACGCTACTTCAAACATATTTAATGTCAGGTGCCCAAGTAGCGTTCTTCATAAACTCAGCGGTTCCAATTTAAAACCTCCCATCAAGGTAGGTATCGATTCTTACGAACCCCACTAACTCTTATATAACTCAATTCGACATCAGAATTGATACCTGATGCGAACAAGACTTCTTCACCCAGAATAAGTGCATATCTAATTTAACAGAGACTATATCTTAAAGGAAATCAGTCTCTCCACAGCATATACAAAACCAGATTAACTCACTAAAGTGGAATCCCCCGGGGATTGACAATAACACACAGATATCAACAAGTTCACAATTTTATTAGATATAGAGAGAAAAACCTCCCGACTCAGTCTTCTACTGCAAAATAGCATGAACGCCGATTTCTCCAACGACACACAGAAGGCATTTAAAACCCAAATTACAGAGGTTACATTCCACATTGCTCATACAATTGTTTACTGGAATTAAAAGCCCAATCACACCGAAATTAAATCAAATAATACTCATGTAGTACTGAAACAAATCCATTCTTATATTCAGATGAGTTCACTTACAAGCTTCCTATCTTGGCCAAATCTTCAATTCGATGGCCCCTCTGCCTCTTACTCTGTCTCCCCAGATCTCTCCAGGTCTATGCAGGTCTCTTTGCTCAATACCACAAAGGCTTATTTATGAAAGTTAATAATAATTCGATTCATCTTCTCTTAACGCTCAACAAAACTCTTGGAATCCCTCCATGTCCTAAATTTAGCCTAATCCCTAGATGAACTGACTCTTCACACTCCAACTAATCGACTTCTCTCATGTTCTCCAATAATTTGGAGACATTTACAATTTTCTCTCTATATTTAGTTTAAAATTACTCAAATATTAATAATTACATGAGAAAGAAAAAACATGAGACCCCCCTATATCTATTTAAAAATACAAAGTATTTTATTGTGCCTAATGCCCCTACATCAATAAATAGGAGATCTCTCTCCTTTATTTGTAAATGAAACTCTTGTTAATGTAAGTTGTCATCTTATTTTGTATTTTTGGAGAATTTGAATAAATCCTTGAAGTTCCAAGCATGGATGGAGATGTGAAGTAAGTGATATCATGGAGTGTATTAGAATGTAAGATAGAGTAGTTTTTATTTTGCAATTTTGTTTTGATATTAGTTTTTATTTCATTCAAGTATGCAATTTCGGTTCTTAGCAATAGAATTTATGGTTTCAGTCCATTTTATAGGTTAGTTGATTGTGTAATATTGTGCTCGCTAAGTCGTCTCAAGAAAGTGATTTTGTCGTTTTCCAATGGGATCAGATTTGGGCATTCGGTCATACAACAATCTTAGTTTCTTTTAAACATGCTTTAAACTTGCCTTTGATTTCAATCAAAATTGTCATTTCAGTTCTTAGGAATGGAATTTATGCTTTCAGTCAATTTTATAGATTAGTTGACTGTGTAATCTTGTGCTCGCTAAGTCATCTCAAGAAAGTGATTCTGTCATTTTCCAGTTGGATCAGATTTGGGCATTCGTTCACACAACAATCTTAGTTTCTTTTAAACATGCTTTAAACTTGCCTTTGATTTCAATCAAAATTGTCATTTCAGTTCTTAGGAATGGAATTTATGCTTTCAGTCAATTTTATAGATTAGTTGACTGTGTAATCTTGTGCTCGCTAAGTCATCTCAAGAAAGTGATTCTGTCATTTTCCAGTTGGATCAGATTTGGGCATTCGTTCACACAACAACCACGGGTTCATAATTTATGCATGTGTGTTAGATTAGTTTTCAATCCTACAAGCGTAGATTAGAATTCAATTATGCAAGTAGATTAAATTTTAATTCTTGAATGAAGAATAGATTTTCAAGTTAATATAGGAATGGTGTGATTAGGTTAGTTTTTAGTTTTCATAAACTTATCCCTAGCATATATTGTGCACGTATGTCTCACAAGTCCTACGGATCTAGGATTGATAATTTATGTTAGTAATATAGTACAAATTATTTTACTCAACATTTTTCCATCCGTGTAATATCCCCAACCAATTGACTGATTGGACCAAATAATAATAATAAATAAATAAGCGGCATAAAGCCCATAGTTTTGGCCCTAGGTAACTTCCTATAGTTTCTTACAAGCATCCTAGATTTAAAATAAGTAGGAGGATCGAGAGTGAGATATGGAATTTGGCCTTATCTTCATTGATATTTTGAGAGCTCAGGCAAGTTTTCAAGTGATATTGTTTAGGTGAGATCCTCAGCCTCTCTTCAATGGGATCCGATCTCACCCTAGTAGGGAAACCCAACTTCAATGGTCTCCCCCATCACCCTAGTTGGTCAATTTTATTTCATTTTCATTTGAAATAGGTTTCATGCATATTTTAGCTTTCATATATAGATTTCATGACCCACTTCTTTATCACAGATTTTGTAGCCCACTGTTACATAGTAATTTTTCACCATGATTATTTTCCAGTTCTTGATCCTGAAATACCTTGTGACGAATCCTGTGCAATGTTTCCATCATCAAGAAATATGATAACATATCCCCTTAAATATCCAAAGAATAATTCCTTGAAAATTTATTAAAGAAACTTGGTCAAATTCCTAGTTTCCTGTGTTAGCGCTCTTCCTAGTGTAATGCCAGCACTGATGTCCTTTTCCAATTTTTGGCCCAGTTCCCTAATTTCTTGGAAAACTGCATTGATCCCCTTTCTGGAAATGCTTCCTCAAAAGGAGTAGAAAATTCGACCTCTAGAAGCTCAAGGGCGACGAGTTGGTTGTTTAATAGAGATGATAAAGTCGAGCTCTCCCATTTTAGAGCCTTGATCTCATCCATGGGGGATCATCCCTTAGAAAGTGGGTCTTCCTCCTCCTTTCATGGGCTCCCAACCTCCTTCTCCTTCCTATAAATTCACATCCCTCATTCCCCCAAGTTTAGAGCTTGGTTGATCATTGTCAGACTTGTCTAAACTCTCATCCATTTGTATGAGAACATAATGATTAAGCCTAAGTGCACGGGAGAAAGAATTCTTTTAAGCTGGGTGAAGGACTCAGATTTTCACCTAAGGACACTGCCAACATCAAGGCCTGGTTATAAGATCTCCTTTTGTAATTTATCAATAATAACATCTAATGTATGCTTTCTATATTTGTCTATATGATTATGCCAATGTTCTGGTACTCCTTGATCTGCTAGATAGATAGTGTTTACATTTATTATGTATTGTATCATGTTTGTTATTATCTCTTGATCATATGAAGTTATTCATGCACCATCAGTAGTAAGAAGAAGGCCTACAAGGATCGTGGATCGAGGTCACCATCAACGGATCCAAGAATAGTGATTGGAAAAAATTATTTATGTCTCTTTCCTCATTTCATTGTAAGCATTCGTTAAGAAATCTTATGTTAGAAAGAATATCGTGTTTCTAGACCCACTCTAGGGTTAGAGAGATCGCCTATGCCCGCAGAGGGGATTTATATTGACAACACCCACATTTTCCAACAGCCACATAGGTAATGGTTAATTTTACAAAAATTAAGAGTTGTGGGGGTGCATCCCCAACCAAGAAACCAGGACAAGCCTTGGCATGAGTGCCATTACATCAAGAAGAGGAAGGGTGAGTTGTCTAGATCACCTAGATGAGAGGTTGGGTGTAGATCCTAGAGGATTGGGCTGAATGCAGTCTCTGTGCAACACAAAAGGGCGCCATTCCACCAAGCAAGGGAGACGATATCCCTAGCGAAGGACATGCGACTTTCCTAGAGCTTGTAATGTAACTTCCCTTTGCATATTCACTGAGTAGTTGATAGTTGCGGCATCAACATCACAATGCACATTAAGGTATAGAGCCCGTGGTTGTGAATTAATTCGAATATCTTGATGATTTTGACCCATCAACGCAGCTAAATCCTTGGGTCTGCTAAGAATTCAATTTTTTCTTAAAACCCTCTTTAATACTTTGGACCAAAGCATAATAAAACTTATCTTTAGTTGGATTTTATTTTGGATATGACTATGGGCATTTAAATTTTTGCAATGGAGTTTAGTGAAATTTCATATGCATAAATTATGTTGGAAGTGTTTTAATATTAAGCTTATTACAGTGGTGTTGTTATTTATTTATTTAATAAGTTTATTACTGTGGTATAGGAGCCACAATATTGGCCAGCTGTGGGATGCCAAGAAAAGAAAAAAGAAGGAATTGCTATCAATTGGAAAGGGGGAAAGGCTAGGATTCAAGGTGGCAGGAAAAAAGAGATCAACACTAAGGATAAGGAAGAACCAGAAGAGTTAAGCGATGATGTAATTTATTAAAAAGGTATTATTGGTGTCTATGTGAGCATCTTATGTTACTTATTGCAACAGATCGATAAGATTGTGAATAACATAAAAAACATAAGAAAATGAAAACACATTCAAACACATCAACACAACAAAAATTTAATAACGGAATACACCAGACTTCCTGGCTTCGTCTCTGGGTCCTTAGCTTCCATTGTTGACCACCTTATTTTGTCTTCAAAATGATTTTATAGGTATGAGCTCAAAAACAGAAACTCAAATGAGAAAATGGACCTCACCATTGTGACGAGCTCGAAGTTTCATGTAAAACGAGTATAACATTGCCTATATTCCATCATTGTGACCTACAGACCCCCTGGAGAAATTCAGAACCACCTCTACCTTTAATAAAAACCACCTTTCCTGCACAAAAACCACCTTCTCTATAGAAAAACCACCTCAGACTGTGCGCTCGTAGTTTTACATGGTTCGGCTTTGCACAATGTATAAACAAAGTTTCGGTGGCTTGTATTACAAGCTCCACTATATGGAAAGTTGGATGTGTGACTATGTTGAAAGCATTGTATATATAAGGTTTTGGAAGGTCGGTGGGCCAAACCACCCCCCCACCCTTCTGTCATCCATCTGTTGGTTACGTTAATATATCCAGTTGGTTATTATATATATGGAAATATATATGCAGGGCATAAAATATGTGATAAAGTTCCAGCGGTCGTGGAGTTGACCTTAACCATCTGGACCTTTTCCAGCGACACAATCTGTTTCATCTTAAATAAAAAATATCACATTTAATACCAACTAGCACGTTAGCTCATCAAGTGAGAGGATTATGGCATTCTGGGAGGTCAAGGGTTCGATCCTCCCTGATCCCCAAATTTTTGGAAATGAGGCCATATTGGGCAAAATTCGAGCTAGCACATGTCAGCCCTGGATTGGCCCGTTCCAACCAATAAAAATTTGACACGTCACTGATTTGCTGACATCACCCTGGACATGTGGCATATTCTTGGGATGACACGTGTCCTGTCGACATCATCTTGACCGTTGACTATTGACTTTGAATTTGAATTTTTTTCATTTTTCCCTAATTTGTCATATATTTTGACTGGCCACAACTTCTTCATACGAACTCGGTTTTATGCACCGTAGGAATCATTAATCGTGCAATTCAAAATAGATCCTATTTCATCTCGCATTTGAAGACTTTGATCCTGAGGAAAACTCAATCCATTTTGGATCTCTCCCATCGGAAACTTTTGACCACCAAAATTTGGTTTAACCGTTGAGTAAGTGAGGATATGTTTCCTTCACTTTTCCAATCTCTATCCATCGTGATTTACTTGGATTTGTAACTTTAAACCCAACTCAAAGATACTCAACATCTCCTCGTCGCAAAGTCCTTATCCTCCTGTCGATAATTGTGTCCTCCTGTAACTCGTTGAGATACTATGGTGAAAAATATTCGATGGAAGGTACCTTACTTTTCTCTTCTTGATCTTCAATCATTGAAGGCTCATACAATCGCAAGTTTTCAACATTTACGACGGAATAGATCTGCATATAAGCTGGTAAATCTAGGTGGAAAGCATTCTCAACAATTTTGTCAAGAATTTTGAAAGGACCGTATCTAATTGGTTTCAACATTTTACCTTCCCCTTGAAGTCTTTCTTTGCTGATGTACAACCAGACTTGATCACCAACTTGAAAACTATGCTCAACTCGATGCTTGTCGTGCCTCGCTTTATACTTTGCTTATCTCTTTTCCAGCTATTCCTGTACTGCCTAGTGAATTTCCTGGATTTGTTCAATGAACTTGGTTGCTTTGTCCACATCACTGTGTCCTTCAACTGCTATGTCTTTACCAAAGACAAAATCCAAGGGAGACTTTGGTGGAAAACCAAAACAAGTCTCAAATGGAGATCTTTGAGTAGAAGAATATTTCGCATGGTTGTAAGCATGCTGTACATAACACAAATGCTCATCCCAAAGCTTTGGATGTTTTCTGCAATAACCTCGAAGCAAATGTACCACTATATTGTTTACGACTTCAGTCTAGCCGTTAGTTTGCGGATGAAATTCCGTGCTCTTATTTAACTTTGTGTGCACGAGTTCCCATAAAATTGACAAAAATTTCCCGACAAATAGAGAATCTCGATCAGATACAATAGAGGTGGGTAACCCAAAATGAACCCATACATTTTGAAAGAACAACTTTTCAGTTTGTTCAGATGTGACCTGTTTAGTACATGGTGTCAAAACACACATATTACTAAGCCTATCCACAACTACATACAAATAATCATGACCTTTTCTAGACATTGGAAATTCCCCAAAAAAATCCATGGATAAACTTTCCCAAGGACGAGAAGGAATTGGAAGTGGATTATACAAGCCTAATTTTCTGTTACTTGGATTTCTTATAGTAGACATAGTACATCCTTTAATATATCTTGAAACTGTTTCATTCATTCATGGCCAATAGCAGAATTTTTGTAACTGCGCAATCGTTTTACTTACACCAAAGTGACCTAAAATTAGAGAAGTATGTGCTTCTCAAATCACATTAACTCTTTCGGTTTGTGGAATGCATAATTTTCCCAAATGATATAAGAGTTTTTACTTTATGAAATAATCCAATTCTTCTACGTGCTTGCCATGACTTAAAGTTGCATATACGCCCTTAAAATATGTATATTGATCATATTGTTCAATATATCTTTCATGAATTACTGAATTATGCTTAAGAATTGTGGATGCATTTATAATTGGTCTTGATAACATGTCTGCAACCTTATTATGTATGCCTTTCTTATATCTGATTACAAGATGAAATTGCTATAAGAAACCCATCCAACGATAGTGTCTTGATTATTGCAATTTAGTTTGTGAGTGTAAATATTGTAGTGGTTGATGATCTACATGTATGATTGTTTCTTTTCGCATTATGTAATGTTTCCACTTTTTAACACTCTGTACTAATGCATATAATTCCTTATCGTATGTAGGATAGTTAACTACTATTGATGTAAATGTCTCAAAATGAAAGCATATAGGCTTTCTGCGCTACATCAACACTGCCCCCATGGCATATTCACTTACATTTGTCTCGATCTCAAATGGCTGCTGAAGATCTAGCAGTGCTATTACTGGCGCTGTATGGATCCTTTATTTCAATGTGTCAAAGGCTTTCTGCTGTTTGCCTCCCCACTGAAACACCTGTTTCACACTTGTTAAAGCATGTAGAGGAACTGCAATCAAAGAAAAGTTAGCAATAAAATTTTCCAATATTGTGCTGCCCCTAAGAAACTTCTAACTTCTGTTTTAGTCTTGGGGTTAGGCCAATTTACAATGACTTCGACCTTAGAGGGATCTATCTTCAATTCACCACCACCTACAATATAACCCAAGTAATTTAAATATGTCCTGCCAAATTCACATTTTGACAGTTTTACATAGCGATTTTCTCTTTTTAACACATCTAAAACCTGCTTTACATGCTTTATATGTTCATCCCATGTATTACTAAAAACAAGAATATCATCTAAGTAGACTATTACGAAATCATCAATAAATGGCATAAAAACATCATTCATGACACGCATGAATGTCGTTGGAGCATTGGTCAAGCAGAAAGGCATAAACATCCATTCATAGAGTCCTTGCTTCGTTTTGAAAGCAGTCTTCCATACATCTTGTTCTGAAACCCTGATCTAATGGTAGCCGCTTCGCAAGTCTAACTTACTGAAGTAAACTGCATCTTTCAACTGATCTAATAAATCGTCAATGCAAGGAAGAGGATAACAATTTTTTATTGTTATTTTATTTAATGCTCGGAAATCAATGCACATTCTCCACGAAACATCTTTCTTACATACCAACACAATAGGCGATCCGCATGGTGAAGTGCTTGGTCGAATAAACCCTTGGTCGAGCAACTCCTGTACTTGCATCTTTATTTCTAAATTCTCTAAAGCTGATAACCTGTACATTCCAATGTTACGAAGAGGAGCATCTGGCTGCAAATAAATCTCATGTTCTATCTGTCGCTTGGGAGGAAGCCCTTTAGGCTCTTGAAACAGATTATCATAATCAGAAACAACTTTAACTAAATCTACTTTCTGTTTAAGATTACAGCGTTGAAAAGCATCGAATTTATCAAGATCCTTTGCTTTTACAATCATAAGTAAAAATTGTTTACTTGAATTTATAATTCTTTTCATCTGTCCTGAATTTATGAGAGAGTAGTTATCTTTGAGTTTATGAGCTCTTAATACATATTTGATTCCATCTTTAGTGAGTTGATACTTATTCGCCCTTCGATAGAAGACAACATCTCTATCATACAAGTATGGACTCCCTACTACAATTCGACATATATCCAATGGGACTATATCTAATTCAACCTCATCTACAAACTCCAATTCAATTGCAAAATGAAGTTTGCATTGTTTCATAACATGTAGTTTAGTTTTATCACAGACCCAACCTAATGGATAAGGCTTTTTATGAGGTTTAGTTTCAACCAATTTCTTTAAAATTGATTCAGCAATCAAATTAACTTGAGAGCCACTAGCAAACAAAGTATCAGTTTTAGTATGCTTGGAAACGACTCTAATATGAAATAGCTCATTTCTTTTCCTCTCATCATTTTCATTATCAATAAAATGCGAAGAAGTACTTTTAGATGCTTGAGAATTTTTATCTTTTATACCTGTAGCTATAATTGTTGTTTCGTCTCCTGAATCTGATCCCAAGTGCTTTTGCATAGTAGCAGCATTCTTTCGCTCTCTATTTCCGAACTTCTTAGGCTTCAATTCTGGATGCAATGCCCAGCAATGTGCCTCATCATGTCCTTCTTTCTTACAGTGAGTGCATGTTGGCTTTTCTTTCTTCACAGTGTTCGCTTTCCTTTCCTTCCATGTT